>JAKSZT010054138.1:9868334-10000946 GCA_026826555.1 Tolypeutes matacus | reverse complement strand
AAAAAAAAAAAAAAAAAAAAAAAAGAATGCTACTGTGAATCTTATGTTGAATGATTTTTTTACTTGTAAAATGAAAAAATTACCTTCTAATTTTTCTTAATATTTGAGAGTTTCCTCAAAGTGAAGAATATCTGCACCTTTATTTGGCCTGCTACTTAGGTAATTGCATGTGGATTTATCATTGGCAACCAGGGTCACAAATCATAATAGAAGTGAGAAAATAGATTTTTACCTCCACATTACAGGACAAAGTCATTAATGAAATTAATGCCTTAAGTTAAGAAAGTATCATTTTAAGTAATTGTGCTCAACTATCTTAATTCAATTATAAATTTATCTGAGAGCTCTTTGCTAGGATAAATGTCTACCCTAGAGGTTCCAAGGTCTTTACATGGCATATTGTCATAACTATCAAACCTATTAGAATGTAGCTTTTCTTTGACTGAGTTCATGACAAAATTCATTTTCGTTATCTTTGTTAGATATGCAAGACTTTATGTAATTTATCTCTTCAGGATACATTTTTATTATATATTTTCATTGTATATTTCAGCAGCAAAGTGCATGCCACCTGGTGGCTGAAAGAAATATATAACATAATAGATTGTGAAAATACTTTGTGGAAAGCCGAAGGTTCCAAAATATCTCTTTGAATCTCTTTCTAAATCAGTAGCAAACATGTATTTTGGGGCAAGGCACACCACCGTGGGAAATCTTGCAGGTTCCAAACTAGACACTCAATGGGGGCTTTGTCAAAAGGAAATATTTAGTGGCAATATTCAATTTTAGTTATTTTTATCTCTCTCCAAAATGATTTTGTATTGTTTAATATTTTATTGCTATTATGTCATATGAATTTTACTAAGCAGGAGTCAAATTATCTATATGCAGAATTGTTTGTTCTGTGCACACCTAGAAGACTGAAGAAAATATTTTCTTTCCCTTCAATGAACAAAGGAGGGAACTGATCAGGCAGTGTGGGAGGCATTCATTTCTTCCGGAAATATTACTGGAACAGTCCCTATGTGTCAGATGCCAATGCTAACAGAAGTAAGCTGGTAGAGAGGAAACTCTAGAGGATCTCCCTCTGGATTGCAAATCAGAAGACATAGCTTCCAGCTCCCAGCCAACTGAGGTGTGGGACTTTTGACAAGTATTAAGCCACCTGATGCACAGATAAAAAACACAGATGCATGCTCTTCTATTTAGAATTTTAAGGCATGCTGTTTTGTTGGCTGTGTATTTTGTTCACTGTGGCCGCGATCCACAGAAGCTCAGAACACTTCCATATAAAAATCTAGGTTTAGAAATGTTAGCAAGAAACATTTTCTTAACAACCTGGTTCAATCCTAGGAAAGGAAGCTGGTAATTTTGTGCAATGCTTCAACTTCCCTTGCTCACCTGATAGCGTTTATTCCTCACCTCCTCTTCCATGTTGATCAGGGCAGATTCAAAGATCTCCAACACTCATCCTTCACACCAGTATGAGCCTATTAACAACTGATTGAACCTCATAGCTGCAGTGGTTTACACCCTAGAAGCACTGTCCCATTTATTCTCTATGTGTGCCCTTTATTCTGGTTAGGCAGCTGCTGCTTCCTCCTTGGGCTAATCCTGTTCATGATCTGCTCTGCCCCTAACCAATTACTAACCTTTCTAGTAATTGTGGAAGCTTCTTTCTTAGGGATCATGCCTGTTCATCCTGGGCTTGGCCCCAGGGCACTGGACACTTTCCATCCCTAAGAGTTTCACAAAAGAGGCCCCAACAAATGTAAAGTCCTAGGGAGTCACTGTACTATACAGTGCAGTCTTCAAAGGCACAGTTAGCTGAGCTGAGAAAACCTTGCCCCTTGTCCCAGAACCCAGTGAAGTCTGTGCTACAACTGTCTGTAGCAGGATCCAAAGGCTGCCTGAGTCGTTGCCTTCTGTTGCGTTCAACAGTGAATGCCATGAGATTATCCAAGAGGATGCATTCACCAAGGGTGACAATGTAATGCCATCCGAACATGATCAAGAGATTTAGCAAGTCCAATTTGGTGTAGCTTTTAAGACTAAGCCATGAGTGGCAGAAATGGTATCTTGGACCATATTATCTAAAAACTTATTTAGTTGATTGTTCCTTGGTTCCTCTGCTGTGCTCACCAAATACTTGAATAAAATAGAACCACGATTTGAATGTGATCATGTTTGCAAATGTCAATAGCGACGATGCCTACTGTTGGGTGATAAGATCAGTAGCTGACAAATTATGTACTGATTAGCAGTAAAAAGATTTTGAACAGCAGAACTTCATCAGGCATTTAAGAATGTAAATAGATTTTTAAATGATTTGAGAAAACAAACAAATATGCTACTAAGATAAACCCACCCAGGGGCTTGAATATGAAACTCTCCCAGGCACACATTTTTTGAGGAGTAGGCAGGTTCTAGGAAACCAGCGTGCATTAAGAAACTATTATGTGGTAGGTGTTTCGCACAGATGACTTCACTTGATTACGATGAGAAGCCTGTGGTGTAGATTGTATTATTATCTCATTTCAAACGTGAAGCTATATGTTATGTGTCCAAGGTCACATACCTAGTAAAAGGAGGGGCCAAGATTAAAATCCAGGTCTGTACGACTCCTAAACTAATGTCATTTCCACAATACCATGGGTTACATTACATGACAGTTTTGTGGGTAAAGAACACTGGGATGCCCATATGGCTGAAAGATGACTGAGAATTTTAGTATGCAGAATTCAGAAATGAAAATGAAGCTGATGTTGAACATTTGGAATATTTGTTTCTTGAAGTTTTTTGCTAAAGATTTCCAACACGAATATTTTATTATAAATATATGCATATATACAATTCACAGCATGAATATACATGTATGGATTTGTTACCCAAGCAACTCAACATTTTTTTAAACACTCTATATATTTTGTCCCTCTAGCTAAATAGCTTTTTAAGGACAGAGTCTGTGCTTGATACACAGTTGACTTGTTGTCTGGCTCATATGGAAATGTGTTCAGGCCACACCAAATCTCATGTTTCCCAGGGGAATAGAGAGAAAGGTTAACACTTGCTTCCTATGTACCCGACCCCAGCTCCATACAGATCTTGGACTTGGCAGACCCATTCACTTGTTCGGCAAATGTGGATAGACTACCCATTTTGTGCAGTGAACTGTGCTAGATGCAATAGGAGGTATACAATGATGAAAAGCAAACAAACATGGCCTCTTGAGTTTACACTATTCTGACCTAATGATCTTGCCAGAGAATTTCTCTGAGTTGTCTTGGGCTAATCAAATTCACCACAGGAACTTGTTAGGGAGGTTAAATATTATAGCCATCCATTCTCATGTAATTTGTGGGGCCCATACCCCCACATGAAGTATAAGAGTGTAGAAATTGAATTTCAACTCATTTATAATTATTATTGCTATGACAAGAACATCTTAAAATCTCTCAGTGAATTACCAGTGGTAGCAGTTTTACTCTTTAACACTAAGCAGCAGTTAAGAAATCATATTAGGTATTCTGGCAATCTGTTTTAATACTAATTAGCTAATAAAGTAATTAGCAAAGTAAGAAATATATTACTATTATGCTGTATTATGATTTAGCTGAAATTGCACATGCAGATGCATAATGTGGAATTTCTAAAAATTCCATTTAGAAAATTTAGCAGTGTATTTAAATATTTCTCATTCACAGGCAACCAGCTGTGATGAAGGAAGCTGTATTTAAATAGTTAGTCAAAATTGAAGGTGCCAGCAGATTTCAAACAGAACACGTGAAAGGGAACTTTTTTTATAAACTTTGTTTTCCTTCTTGGCGTAGATTATCACAACACACCGCAATTGAGGTGTTAGGTTTATTTTAACCATCCACGTATATTTAAAAAGTTATGTGGCACATTCTTTTCTAGGTACACAACTGTCTGGTAATGTTCACTGAAAGTACCTGTGCACCTGTGCCAGGCACTGTTGATATTGGGGTACATATTAAAGAATACCGTTTCACCTTTGACTTAGTTTCCTAGCTGCTAAAACAAATACCATTCAATGGGTTGGCTTAACATCAGGAATTTATTGGCTCACGATTTCAGAGGCTAGAAGGCTGGCTTCCTTCGGGGGTCAGTATCTTCTGGCTGGCCAGCAATCTGTGAGGTTCCGTGGCTTTTCCATTGCATGGCAATGCTCATGGTGGCATCTTCTGCTTTCGCTTCTGGGTTCCATTGTCTTCCAGCTTCTGGCTGCTCCCATGGATTCCCTCTCTGTGACCTTCTCTATCAGACCTCCAGTAAGAGGATTAAGACCCGTCCTGATTCAGTTGGGCCACACTTAACTGAAGTAATCTCATCACAAGGTCCTACTTACAATGGGTTCACATCCACAGGAATGGATTAAGAGTAAGGGCATGTTTTTTGGGGTTTCATACTCCAAGCCACCACAGCCTGGAACATAGCTTTACCTAGTATCTGGGCATAGTTATTCAAAGATGACATGCTTTTCTTCCTGATATATATATCTTTGGCCCAGAGTCTGGTTTTTACTCCATGAAGCTGGAAGGCAGGTTTTAAGTGCATTAAAGCATTGCCATGACATCTGTGCCACTAAAATTGCAAGCTGTCTAACATTAAGGCAGCAACAGAATAAACAATGCAAGAAAACTGTCAAGGATTTTTTAAAGAAAATATGAAGTAACAGGTCATAACAATAACATTAGGACAAATACTAATTCAGTCAAGGCCATTATAGGATGATGCAGCAAACCTCTTCTATCCACCAATAGAGTAAATTAAAAGAAGTGGAACTACTATTTTTCTTTCAGAAAGATGGTTTCATCACATCAAACTATTAGGAGTCTAATTTTGCATGGCCTTATACAAAGCAAATCACACAGATTCACATTTAAAAAGAATTAAAAATACAATAATAATAATAATAATAATACAACCAAACCATCAAACCGAGACATGCACAGTGTGAAAGGAATACAAAGGAAACACCAATAACAGCATTTTAGCAAAGCATGCAGTTGGGTAGACTGTCAAATATGGGAAGAAGCTCTATGACCAGATGAAGCCAGAAGAGGTCAACAGTTGGCTCTTCTCTAAGCAATCTGGGGAAACTGCAGAAATGGTGGGACTCCAAGGTTGTTTAGTGGACTGGGAAAGCCAAAATCATTTAACATATGGGGACAAAGTTTATGGCAAAATAGAAGTAGAGACTGAGGAGTGAAATGGGCTCTGTTGGGAATACAAAAAAAAGAATATTTTGTGCTTTGTGATAGAACTGACTATTGCAAAAATTTCTTTGCTGGATCGGGTTGTCATTTTAAAATGCCTAAATAAAAAGGTAAATAAAAATAAATATACAATAATAAGTCCTGGCCTTACTTGCTCTCCTACCTATAACATTTCATGATCTTCCCAACTAGTCTTGCCTTGATAACTATCATAAGCTAAAAATAGATACAACAAAAGCACTGAAATGAAACAAAAAGCTGGAAGCCAAAAATATATTAAAGATGCTGAAACCTAAAGATTCCTCAAACCACTCTCTTTGACATTTTTAATTGCATGCAAGATTGTATGATGTTGGTTGATTAAAAATTATTTAAAGAAAATATGATTAAAGTACTTTGAATTTACCACCAGAAACCTTCAATGGTAATTTGCATAGAATTGCAATGGGACTTATTTTGAGGGCCAACCTAAATCTTTGAAAATTCTGATTCTGTTACTTTTATCACCACGATTCACTGATAAGTATTAGACGTTACCTAGGAACCAGTGTTTCAACCTGCTTTGTGAGGTACATCCTTCATTTAGTATGGGCATAGGGTACTGTAATTATTCAACGATTGGCAAAGGGAACAATACAACAACTCCTAACAGGTCACCCAGCCAAATTCAAAGCAAATTCAAGCAAAGAGAAATAAGCCCTTGCTTATGGGTGTGAGCAGTTTAGGTGTAAAAGCCCAAATTAGCTTTAACTTGTTTCCTCTTATTTCCAGTTCTTTTTCTGGGCCTTTGTTTCTGTACCTTGAGGCAGGAGTCTAAAGAAAAGTCCTCAAATATCAATCACCCTAAATGAGGCTCAGGGACTAAACTAAGGCTTTCTGATCAGTTGTCACTGGTTCAGCTTCGCATATTGTCTTAACCTTAACATTGTAACTCAACTCCCTGTAATTCCATTTCATTCGATTCAACAAGCATGTATTAAGAACTGATATTGTGCCAGGCACTGGGCTATAATAACCTATATGCTATAGGTGGGGATATGGGGCATAAATACAAAGATGGGTAAGACAATAGTCTCACAAGAAGTCTAAACTTTGATAGGGAAGGAGGTTAGGTATGATTGACTTTGGAAGACAGCAAAGCACTTACACTGTTCTGAGGGAGCACAATTGATGGAAACACTCAATTAAAGGCTTTATTGAGATGGCATTTGGGATTCAGCTTGAAGTATTAACCCCCAAACTAATAGGCATGGATGGAGCTGGGTAAGGCTTTCAGGAAATGGGAGCAGCAGGTGCATATACCTAAAAGTGGGGGAAAAAAGAGGTCATAGGGGGTGGTCATCTTTAGCCAAAGCAGAAGAGAAAGTTCAAATTGTGAGTAGGTAGAGACGAGCACTGCTGAAATGTAGAATCTGCTTTTGGGAAATATTACACATAACAAGTGACATTTATTGAATGCCTAAATTCTATGTACTCATCACACATCAGTGTATTTCATTGGAAGTGACATATCAAGACTTGGTCTCCTCTTCAACAGTCCCCCAAAAGTGATTGCTCAACCAACTGAATCCCACAAGAGACAGGCAATTTCTACTCTGCTGTGGGAGCCCATTGGACTTTTGGACAATTCTAATCATAATATTGTACCTGAATGTGAGTTGAGATATTCCTCTCTTTATCATGCATCTACTCTCCCTAACCTCTGTAAATGTACAGGAGAAATTAATTCCCTCTTCTATAAAATAACATTCCAAGTATCCGAAGACAGCTAAACTTCCACTTTTACAAGTGAAATACCATCAGTCCTTTCAGTGGCTTTTTATCTGTCATAGTTTCTAGATCCTAAAGGTAAAGTATACTAGCTGCTCCTTCCTGGATACTTTCTAGTCTTAATATTTCTCTTGAAATATGGTATCAAGAACTGAGCACACTATTCCAGATATGGTATGACCAACAGAAAACAGGGGAAAATGATCACCTTTTTTGTAATAGACAATGCATTTTCATTAATGAAGCCTATTTGCATTTATGGCAACCACATTCACTATTAACTCACATTGCTTTTGTACTCAGTTCAATCCCACATGGAACCCATATATATCAGCCGGGTTTTAATCGTACAAGATGCTAGAAACCAGCAAAGAACATGCCAGCCACTGGGATCACCTAGCCTCCATGTGAGTTCAGCTCCCCCTCTCAGGGCCTCAATTTCCTCACTTATAAAATGGGAATAATAAAATGGCCTTCTCCATAGGGTTGTTGTGGGAAATAGGTGGAATTATACATGGGGAACACCTAAAAGAGTGCTTTGATGCAAATCAAGTTCAATAATTTTTAAAGAGGGAGAGACAGAGAGATCAGGTCCATGGATGAAGGTCCATTAACCTAGTGGAAGGGGTGAGTCACAATTTATCTAAATATAGAACCATTCTTAATTTATGGCTAGTTAATGCTTTTTTGTTTTGCTTTGTTTTGGAAAACCATTCAAGGCAGAGGCCTGAAACAGGGAGGACAGTAGGACCTCTTGGATCTGGGCCCAAGGAGATCTCCCAGGAGGGATGAAAGAAATGAAGGTGAGGAGGAAGCCACCTGCCTTAAGTAAAGAGATCATAAAAGTAAACTTTAGGTGGGAAAAGGGGACATACTCAAATTATGAAAGTGATCCTGGAAGAGAATAAAATTTCTACTAACTCAAAATTATCACCAGCCTTCCCAAGGATAATGATGGTGCAAGCCTGAATCTACTTTTGATCGAAGTCTAAGGAGTTAAGGCCATATGACATATGACCAATGCCATATGACAGTAGGTTGCAGTGTTTGTTTTTTCCTCAAGAAATTCTGATATCAAATTATCTCTCTTAATATCAGTCTAGGGACCCAGACTTTTTTGCTTAGAAAACACTTTCCTAATCTAGCAAGAGAGTAAAACATTATAGGTAAGGGACAATGACTCTAAGAACTTTGAAAAATGCCTTAGATTGATGTAATCACCATCGTATGGCTTCCTGGAACTATTATCACTGTGAAGGCAGAGACTGGTTAGTTTCCCTGTGGAAATACTAGCACTTAGCATAGTTCCAGGCACAGAGAAAATGTTCAAAAATGCTTTGTCGAATGAATGAAGCAATCGTATTGCTAGTCACCTCAATCTTTTTCTTCATAGGGATGGTTAGGAAAACACTTTAAAGAAGAACATTTTGGGGGACCCAGAGCCGAGAAGCTGCTAAATCGTATTCTGTAGTCAGTCCCACATTGAAGAGGACCCTCAGGGGCCACAGTGTATGGCAGAAATAATCAAGATTAGAGAAACACAGGGAAATGTGTGAAGCCTGTGTAATGGAAAAAAGAAGAGGGCTCAGAGAACTTATCTGGACCAAGGACGTTTAACTCGTGAAAGGCCATGTAGCTCCCTTAGGTTGATCCATTACTGAATTGTCAAGTCTCCCTGTTGTCCTGTAATCAACTAGGCATAGCACTGGCTTCTTACTATTGCAAATGAAAAGTGAAGGTAATCTAGGAAATCACTTCAATTACTTTAAAATTCAATTGAAAAACCTCTAACCAAAATCAATTGGCTGAGTTATCCACATTTTCCACCAGGCCGCCCGGCACAACGTGGGCTCCTGTCTACAGGTCCTTTCTACTGTGCCAGTCTTCAGGATACAGCCCATTCTGCTTCCAGTGGTGATAACAGACCAAGAGATCTGGAAGTTTGGCATCAGGAGCAGGTGTAATTTACTAAGCGATGATATTATTCAACAATAGGCCTCTGAAAGTCACCTGCCACCTATAGTTTTGCCATCTCAGAAGATTAATCCTCATTGCCAAGGGAAAATATGGTTGCTGCTGCAAAATGTAAGTAGAAAGGCTATATTTGGAACTGCCTTCTTAGTACCTTCATGACCAATAGAAAAGGTTAATGGGAAACGAATGGAAAAAAAGAGGTGGCAGGACTAAGGATTCAGACCATTCAAGAATGAAGATTTGGGTCACTGCACCAGGAAAAGAACACAGACAAGCTGAGTCCTGGCGCAGGGCAAAGGGAAGATAAAGGAGACAGTGGAAGAAGGTAGTTAGAAATATTATTTACAGCATCATGAAAGAAACAGAAACTTTAGCAGCTATGCCTATTTGCTTCTTTGCCTGTCTTGTGTGTGTATATATGTACACACACACAAACATGTATATTACATGGTAACTACTATACACATACACACACAATTTCTCTTTTTCCTGTCATCTTTTTGCCTTGTTATTTTATAGAAGGATTGTTGCTGGTAATTAGCTTTACAATTGAGTCTTTCGAGTATAGTGTGTTCAGGTAGGATTGTGCCTGAACTAAAGGCACATTTGACATCAACTAGGGATGGCCATCATGACTGTTAGGACTTTGTGTCACCCCTTTTAGGGGAAAGGGGCATGCATGTTTGTTTGGAGGAAGAATAGAAAGCATGGAGTTTTGCTGCACAGAAGTTAATGTGGTGTAAGATGGATACGCACACTAAGCAGCGGAGTCGCCAATGCTGGTTATTAAACTGTTGTTTCTCAGCTCCAAATACACACTTCTATAAACTGCTTTGTGATACTGGTCCTTGGGCTCTGCAAACCTCATTTCTCCTTGGCTAGGCTGGCTCCCTGTTAGGTTTTACCAACGGGAGCACTAGAGGAAGATTGCCAGGGTGGAGGATGGAGAAGGGTCCCCCAACAAAACCACCCTTTACCCTGGCCGCAGCAATTGGTTCTCATCTCCAGTTTCATTCGGCATTCCCCAAACCATTTTTCTGCTTCTGAATGATGGCTATATTACAGTAATTTGCCTTTTGGAATCATAGAAGAATATTTTAGTGCATCAGACTCGAACCAGGAGACCCAGTTTTTATTTTTTAAGTTGTTGTTTAGTTGTGGGTTTTTTCCCCCTAGCTCTTAACTTACTAGCTAGTATAACCTTAATCAAGTTAGCTTTATTCTGTTTCTTATATTATAAATGAGGTTACTCTACTGTGTTTTTTTGGTAATCTACAAGAGTATTGTGAGCATTAATAAGAAAAAAAAAAATCTGTGAAGCTCCTTCAGTATGGAAAAGGATATCATTTTTAGCTAAGATTCAATACAGCCCAAGAAATAATTTTCCATATTAAGCCTTTTGGAAAATGTACAGGCAACAATCCAGATGAATGACTAATAAACTGAAAATCAGTCAAATAACAGTACAGCAGCAACAGCAGGAGACAATGTTTTTTTCTTCCCAAATTATTTCTTTAAAGAAAAAAATAAACCTCAAGGAGGTTGAATAGCAAAAGGGGATATCAATGTAAGATGCCCAACACCAATGTTTTGGGGTGGTTGCTTTTTGCTCTTTTTTTTTTTTTTTTGGAAGGAGGTGCAAGTGGGGGCGGGGTGGGGATTTATTTACACAGTAAAGCAATGGAAATGAGAAGGGTAATAGCAAATTTTGACTAACAAAGTTCCAATGGAACCTCAATGATTGTTTATTGGTAGTGGGCTGAGGAAAAGCACAAATTAAATACAATGTTAGAAAAAAGAATCAGAGCAAACAATTAAAAAAAAAAAGTGCAAAGTCTCCTGACATCCATAAACAACAATTAGAAGGCATCACTGTCAGGCGGAGGAAGGAGTCCCAAGGCTAAACAGCTGTAAAAAGTAAATCTACAGCCTGTTTTGACCTACTAAAGCAGTTTTAAAAAGTATAAAGTAATCAATTTTTCAGCCATGGTAAAAGAATTTCAATAAGATTCCTCTATTTTTTCAAATATTTGTCAAATGATCCATTTAAATATTATGGCACATGTGTGTAGATCTGTAAAAAAATCTAATAATGTGAAACCAAACCCTCTACCATAAGGATATTATTCCCACTTGGCCTTATTTCCTGAGAATATATGTATTTTTAATTTCTCCATGTCCAGATATACTCTAAGGAAAGAAGAATAGTTGTTGTTGTATTTCATTCTCAGTTTTACTTGAGAAACCAAGTCCCTAAAACCTATATAATCTTCTCAGTCCTGCGAACAATGTGAGCTTCTCTTCCTTTCCACATCACCCTTCTTGAAGCTATCATGATTTGGAGGTCTAATTTGAGAAGTTTCTTGTGTTTTGGAGGTTTCTTTAATTTCGTATCGTTTGCTTATGTTTGCTTTTCAATTTTCGCCCCTTCCAAATGATTTAATTTCTTATTTTATAGAACATTTCCTGTTGATGTTCTTTCCAAATATGCCTGGCACACGGTAAATTTTAACTCTGTGTTCTGGAGGAATTCCAAAGTTTTGGACTGTGTCATCTCTAAAAGGACATACAAGTTGTTGACCTTGCCATTTGATGGAAGGCAATGTTCTGACTTTTTAAAATTTCCTTGAATAGGTGCCCTGGAAGCCTACCATTATTGCCTTCAACTATAGTATTTCACAATATTGAATAAAAACAAAAATATTGGTCAAGTTTAAAGGTGAGCATTCAGTAGTTCAAGGGCATTTCTCTTTAACACGTTATAGAGTACTATTTATTCTATCTGTTTTATCACCAAACCTTGATATCCAAAGCATTATGGGTAATAGGTATTCAATAAAGATTTGGTGAACTGAACTCTATGCAGACTATTTGCAGTCAGGCTACCTTTACTAAACTTCATATGTTCCTGAAATTCATGGAGTTTTTGGAGTCTGGAAGGAAAGGCAATTTTCTATTCCTCGTACGGATAGAGTGAGACATGCTAGTTTGCTTTCGGTTCGCCTTTTGACTCTGTCAATGTGCAGTCATCAAAGTATCTATTGGACTGGGATGGGAAGGGGCAGTGTGGTATTGTTTTAATTGTAGAGAGTTCTATGTCTGGGTGGTATATGATACAACATGGCTCTCTAGAGACTCAGGATAAAACTTGCTTCTTTCCAGAAAAGCTCAGTGTGCAAATATCTTTAATACAGAGTTAGCAGTCAGAGGGAAAGGAGGGGAGGGGGAATAAACAACCTTGGTTAAAGAAAATATAATTGCTTAAAGAGGGTAATGATTCAAATAAAAACCTACCCAAGAGTTATGCGTAATTTATATAACATGTGAGTGGCTATGCTAAAATGTCATTGTTTCTCCTTTATCCATTCTCCCCCTCCAGGCTAGTCTGTACTTGCCACTAGTCTTAATAAATTATAAAATCAGAATGTCTAATGAATTGGAGATACCTTATACAAGAGTATTTAATAACAACCTGTAAAAGAGACCCAAACACATTTACCTTTTGAGTTAAAAATCCACTTATTTGCCAGTTCTTGCCAGTCCTTTGTCACTATGGAGATAATATATAAAATTATCTCCTTATAGTTTCCACCATGTTTACCAAATTGCACTTCTTTTATAGTAAGGCACCTCCCTTTAGAAATATCTTTTATAAAATCCTACAGCCTTTTACAAACTCTTAGTAACCAAAGAGAAGCTCTTGTCAATATATTTCATTTCAAGTTTAAACTTCAGTACTAACTTAGAGACATTCAATCTTTCTTATAGGTCCTTGGGTTTGCAAGACATAACTGGGCGACCGACCAACACAAGTCTGGCCATACACCAAATATTAGGCTGGAGAAAGGCAATTCCTACTCTTTTGTATGGAAGCCCTTTTTAAGTGTGCATGGAAAGGTAGGAATTGAAGATCAGACTTCCAGGACAACTGCCCTATCCAGGGATGTGCTGCCATATGTTGTATAGGACAGATTCTTAAGGAGAAACTCATAGTGGTTATCAATGGGACTCTTCTCGCTTCAAGGCTCAGGAAATTCACACCTCTTGAAACACAGGCAGAAGAATGAGAGAAGTTAACTGTAGCAGTTGATGTAATTATGAATTCCAAAAATATATATTGGATTATGCTTGTAAACTGGTTTGTTAATCTGGGCATGATTAAGTTATGATTAGGACGTTGACTGGGCAACATCAATAGGGCGTTGAGCCCCACCCCTTGGTGGGTGGGGTCTCCAAGATAAAAGACATGGCAAAGGACAGTGTTGGAGAAGTTTTAATGTTGGAGTCTTGAGCTGGAGCCCCAGGAAGTAAGAGAGCTTGGTCGTGAGGAAGGAGAGAAGGCCCCAGGATAGAGACGAGCCATTCGCCTGATAGTCTACAGCTGGCCTTGTGGAGAGAGGCAAAGCCTAGAGAGCCTCATAGTCTATAGCTGACCTTGTGGAGGGACAGAGGAGCTAAGCCCAGAGAGAAATGCAGCCCTGGGAAGAGAGGAACTCAAGAAGTCTGAACCCTGGCAAATGTCGGCAGCTGTCTTGCTCCAACATGCGGCAATGGACTTCGGAGAGGGAAGAAACTTATGCTTTATGGCCTGGTAACTGTGGACTTCTACCCCAAATAAATACCCTTTATTAAGACCAACTGATTTTCTGGTGCTTTGCATCAGCACCCCCTTGGCTGACTAATACATCAACATTATATGGTCCAATAGTAATTTTTTTCTCATTACCCTGAGTCCTGGGATCCTATAGTTTTGGTTTTCTGGATATTGCTTCATCCATAAAGGTAATAAAAATGAAATTGTATAGAATAGCTTCAGCTATAAATGGAAGAAAATGCTCAAAAAAAAAAAAGCTTGGCTAGGGGTCATACCTTGTACATTTTTTACTTTAGGATATTTTTTAATATTGGGAGGTAGAATTAGACTCCAGATAATAAAAGTGAGATTTCAATAGCTCCAACAATGAATATTCTAAGAAAACTCAATTAACATTAGCTCAGATACATGCCTATTGACATTATATCTGTTATCAGATGATTGAGATTGGATTAATTAACATAATTTATCACAACGTGATATATTGCATCACATCATGTCAGGTCTGATTTCCTTTTCTCTGAAAACAACATATGTCACTTATAACAAAATAATCTTATGGGTAGAAAAATAGTAGTCCTTTATGTCATTAAGTTCCTAAAAATATATGTTTTCTACAGAAAAAAAAATGGTGCCCTTATGTCACCGGAACGTTTTTCATACATATCTTACAAATAATAATGCTATCTATAGTCTGGTTTCTTTCTTTCCTTTTCTTTTTCTCTTCTTGTGGGTTTTCTCAGAAAGATATTCAGTAACAGGCTTCAGACAAATATACTTTAATATTATCTCCAAGGCCATTGAAATAACAACAATGCCCACTTCTACTGGGTCTGGCGTTCAGAGGATGAGAGTCTAGACTAAAGTCTGGTGAGCAAGACCCTTTTAAAAAAATAATGATGGTCCTTGTTGAAATTAATTTTTAAAAAACAATAATAGATGAAAATGAAGTAGGAAAAGTTACGAAAGGAGAACAGGAGGTGTAAGAACCCATGGATTTATTTTAAAATAATGGTCTCTAGCTTTAGAAATAATTAAAAATAAGCAAAACAAATAATCCCATCCCCCTTTTCTACTCATCATTTTTAGATAGACTTAGGTGTGAAAAGGAATATGTAGTTTGCATTCTTTGCTTTTCATACATATAAACTATGTATGAACAGAAGACAACAATAATACTTTGTGCCAGAAAGGCCCATACTAGATGCTTTGCAAGCATCATCTTAGTTAATCTTCATAAAAGCCAGGAATACTGAGTTTGTCATGCCCATTTTACAGATGAGGTCCCAAATCACATGCTATTAAATAGTTAGGCAGGAATTGCACCCCCAAGTCCATTTGGTTCCAAATGTCATACTCTTTAGAATCCTGATAGGTCTAATTTTAAGTTTCTTTTACATTTACAAAACAGCAGAGATTTCAAAAATTCTGTAATTAATTTTCCAGGTGATGAACTGGATGCACTGGAGCTTCTAGCCTCAGTGAGTTCCCCGCCGTACAGCATATTCAAGCATCTAGGATTCATTTGATAGGGATTTCAGCTTTGACTATGAGTAGTAAAACCAGAAGAACTTTAAGAGTCCCTTAAACCCTGAAATTCCACTATTAATAACAATACTGTGCACATAAAAGATAGAGCATAAGTTCACTACAATGACAATTTTTCCCATACCATGATCCCTTGGCATGGGACCTGAGGAGTGTTTTCTCATGAAGACCTTAAGTGGATAGGCATTACTCAATTTGAGTTAGATCAGGGAATTAGAAGCTCCAGTTTTGAACTGGAAAAGAAGGTAGTCAATCACAGACACATGACACCAGCTTACACAGATGTTCTGCTTTCCTCTGACTCACCCTTTGAGGCTTGGAAAAGGAGAAATTTTATTTTTGATAGAGTAATTGGGACACAGTCACACCATAACTCATGTCTTCATATTATCCCTTTTCTTTTATGCCCCTGATCTTGACCCAAGCTTTGAATTGCCCAAAAAGGGTCTGTAAAAAATGAAAAAAGAAAAAGAAAAGGAGGGGCTGGAAACAAGATCGATTTTGAAGGCCAGATTTAAGTTTATACTTCTAAGGAAAAATAATACTCATAAAAGCATTGAAGAAAGAGACCCTCAATATTTTTTGGAAAAAAAAAAAAAACAACTCTTGCTGGCTGGCGACAGCAGTGTGGTTCCCTAGACAGAGTTGAGCATGGTAAAAACAGAAAAATTCTCATCAGCCTTCTGTCTATCTGACGAAGCTTTGGTTGGTGTTATGGAACTTGTATAGCCCATGGGAGTAATTCTCACTGTAGATTGTTTGGCTATTAAGTTCCTATTTTTTTATTTCACCATCTTTATTATCTTTGAGTTGTCTGAGAGCAGTTAAGCTTGTTTCTGGACTCTAATCATTGACAGTGAACAAGAAAGATGAGCTTTCTCCAAGTTAGAGAATACACAGAAAGAAAATATGTGAACAGAACAGGGACAATGTTATATCAGTATCTGTGGCTTAGCAAAATTGTATTCTAGTCAATATAGGTGGTACAATGAGTCATATGAACACGTATGACAAAATCACAAAGACCCATAAAATCAGCACACCCCTCTTTCTTATTTCTCCAGAAATAATAATTTGTGAATGAAAGATGATGTGAAAAGCCAACCAGTGCCTAGAGTACACAGACTTTAGTACATTAACCGCTGATACCTTAGTTTCTGAAAAAGGCAACTGGTTACAAGCTGCAATAAAAAAGAAGCAGTGTGGGACAAGTGGAAGGTCAGGTTAGGTGATATAATGGAATCAGTTAATCGACTAATTTCACATATTCCAATTCATTTGGCAACCTATTGGTTAATGGTTCTTTTTGCTTCAACTCTGGAATAAATTTAGAGATAAACAGTACTGCTTCACATGGCTCCATTTGGCAATAGCAGAGGCTTTTAGGGACAGTTGAGACATCATCACAGGTTCAGAGTCAACTCAGGTATGAGAGTTGAAAGAGTAGTATGGATGGAATAAGCCAATTATTGATAAACGGTAAAATCAGTTGATTTAAGAGATCCCATCATGCATACTTGCTGTGAACTGTTTTTCATGTTCATTTTTGGATTATTTTTGCATTGAGTATTGATATTTTGATACTCGAAAACATTTGTGTCCCAAGTGTTTCCTTTGGAGGAAAAACCTATTCTGCTTTAAAAGTTAAAAGTGACTTGATTCCTCTGTGGAAAAGGAAGATGGTTGACTGTCTCTTAGACACTGTGTGACTTTGGACAAATTTCTTAACCTCTCTGAACTTCATTTTTTAAAAGCGCTTAATAATCTGTCCCCTGTAAGATTGTTCAGAGAACTAGATGCAAAAATGTTTGTGGACAAACTGGCTAAGAAGAGGCACTTAATAAATAGTAGCTACTATTGTATGGATTAGGCTTTGGTATGAAAGCTCCCTTCCAGCTCCTAAATTCTATAGAATTTGCAGGAATGAGCAGCAGTTAGTACAGGTTTCTCAAAGAATATATGCTAAAAAAAATAGAAGATGGATTCCATGGTCAAATAAGTTTGATAAATGCTACATGCTATTGCCCTTCTTCCTTGGAAAATAGAAATTCATTTTTTAGCATAACTAAATGTGCCAAGAAATCCTGAAGTTAAAAAAAAACAAAAACAAAAAACAAACGTTTAGCTTTATGGAACCAAAGGTTTTCTTAACTTATTTGATCATGGAAACTTCTCTTTCCAGAAGATCTATTAACATCTTAAGGGCTTTCTTATATTCCACTTAGAGAAATAGTAAGTTAGTGATTTTTAAAATGCCAGAGTATAAATAAATCTTCTATATTAAAATAAACTGAATGGCCCGTGATATCTGGATACCAAAATTTGAGCCAATTTGATTTTATACAGCAGGGAGACAAGGCAGAATAATTGTGAACTACAATGAAAGTGAAAGTCTACTGCAGGGCCATGATTTGTTTGGTGTTATAATAATGTTTGGTTGATGGTGTTTTAATGACTAAACCTGCCTTTGAATTTAAGGATATACAGGAGCTTGATGAAATTCTTAATGCAGTTGTTTATTTGCTCTGAAGGAGGGAGACATAGCATATCAGAGTAGCCCTATGGTTCCAACTTTACTCCTTGCAAGGCCAAGATTAAGTACAATAAACATTTGGAGAAAAACTGTGAGGCAATTGCAAATCCATCTCTTAACCACAATTCATATATTTTTGGAAGAACATCAACTTTGTTTTTCTTTCAATTGCTATAAATAGTGCTGGAGGTTTTTTGTTTTTGTTTTTTTAATTTTTAACACTTTTATTTACTTATCTATGTACTTTCTTTTTTAAGTTATGAATTTCCCTTAATTTACTCTTCTGTATGGATATCACCTGTAGTTCTAAGAGGTAGCAAAGAGGCTGCAGGACTAAAGGATTGGGTGTTTTAATTGCTTTGAAAGCAAAAGAAGCAAAAATCACGGAGGCTGTCGTTTCTATTTTATTATGAGTGTCCACTTTACCTTTTAAAGCAGCAAAAATATTTTATTTTAAAGAATTCACGTTAATGAGTTGGATATTAATCACCGAAAACATCTTAGCACTATTAGTAACTGTGATTTACTGATGATCTAGCTGCACTTGCTTTCAGATTTCTGTCTTCATACCCATATGAAAAATAACATTCCACAGTTATTGCAGTCAAATATAATCAACCCTCAGTACAGTTTCTAAAGTTGAATAAAGATACGCATTTAAATGATCTGATATTTACTGTCCAAATCTGGCCTTTTCAGCTATCACAGTACTTGGAATATGCATTCTATTTTCAGGTACATTTTTTTCCTCATTCTATTGAATCTTGTTAACATTTATAGTAAAGGACAAACAATTCACCTATAGTGTAGCTTCCTGGATTCTTTGCATTTAGAATAAATGCCAACTTGTTTCAGTATCCATTACCACTTTCAAATTGCATTATGCAATATAATGCAAATGTGAGTTCTTAATTAGCAGAATCTGTTTTGTTCAAATGTACAACAGTAGAGAGATTTTTCAACATACTGCAGCTGTTACCTATGGAGGAAACAAATTTCACCTTACTAAGAGGAGCTGCAAAAGTACATATGTTGTTATGGATAGATCCTTTAGTGTTTCCTTAAGCAATGCTATTTTATAATGGATTTCACATTGAAGATAGCAAATTTTGCCATTACTGCCCACTCAATTTTTCCCTGTGGGTTGTTTTTAAAAGAGAAGATGAAAATTTTCAGGGAAGCAGGGAGTGGGGGTGGGAAAAGGGTTCTATCTGAAAGATGTAATATTTACCAAGGTCGCAAAGAAATTTGCCTATATGCACATATATATTTAAATATCCATTTAAATATTGTATGTGCACCTCTTTATACATGCTGTGCCCAGCAAACATTTGCATGAATATAACCGGAAGGCAGCCTCATGAAATGACAAACATGAAAAAAAAAAATAAAACATATATGAATAGATATTACAGACAGTATAGAAGGTAGGACGGCATCCACATAGATCATACAATAAATCCTTTGCCCATCAGGATTTCTTGCCTAGATGTGGGGCCTTTAAACATCAACCAATTATGGTAAATGTTTAACTATAGGAGTTCAGGCAGACAGCCAAATTCTGGTTTCAAAGCTATGGTTAGTTTTAGCTTCAGGAGTTTTTCATTTTGAAACAAAAGCATTTCTGGGTACTGGCTATACCCTACTGTGGCTATGGCCACTAGGCATTTGAATTAGTGGTTTGGGCATAATATGGGTCCCGAAGAAGTAAGCCGGGCAGTATTACCTGAAATGTGAGAAAGAATGGGTACTAGGAGTACTAGGACAGTATTTCCCATTTCTAACTCAGCTCTATTTGCCTAAAGCCAGTTTATTCCCAGAGACACCAAGTAAAGAGAGAGTGCCTTGCCTTGTTTTTCTTAGCCAAGCACCTACAAAAACATCAAGGTTGGGGGGAGGGGGACAAAAGGAACGTTTTAGACTTTTCTTGTTCAGGAAAGCCAGGTATGAAATACATACACGATAGCCAAACTCCCGACCACAGGTTCATTTGCTTTCCCACCTAGCTTATTAACTAAACTACCGAATTACATGGAACTGGTTTCAATGTTAGACCCTTCAGGAGGACATGCATACCCTCTTGTGGAAGCACAAATAGGTAGAAGAAAGGGGTCTAGGCAATGATGCACAGGCTGGATTTGCAGCCACTGGATAATAAGAGACTCGGCTGCTAACACGTCTTTGGTATAGAAACGACGACGAAGGGCTATGAAGTGACTTTTCTTAGTCCATCTTCTTTCTTCCTTTCTGCCTCCACTGGGTACCCTGTGGGTCGCTTTCCTTTCCCTCTTCACAGCCCCTCCCGCACAGCCCTAATGCTCCAAACCTTGACCCTCTTTCCTAACGTTTCCCATCCACCCACCCCCAACCAAATTCCCCTCCCGGTCACCACCAAAGCCTGGAGACGTGGAACGCACACAATGCCTCCCTTATAGGGCTTGAGCTGGGGGACTGGGCATGCTCAGTAGCCAAAGCAGATTTTTTTTTTTTTTTTTTTGGTCGCAAGTGCGGCATCTCTCCCAGTCCCACACCTCTCTTTCCTCTACCCCTTTCCCCACTCCCCACCCCCTGCTCCTTAAACACCCTGCTTAACCCGTTCTGCGCCGAAAGACCGCGGAGTTGTAAGGTGCAGAGAATTAACCCGCCTCTTCCTGAGCCCACTAAATTGTCTCACTTTGGGCTAAAGCCTCACACTTTTGCCTTCAAGCCCCTGGCCCCTTACACGCAGACAGGTAGGGTGAGTGCGAATACTACTGGATCCCAGGAAACTGTTCCCAAGAAGGAGCATCCAGGATCGCCCGCTACCAAGAAGAAGTATTCCCGGAGCCCTCTGCTCTGCGGGGTGACAATTAGCCAAAGGTACCGTACCGCGATCCGAAACCCAAGTGCGAATGTTGCCTTTGAATGTCATTGTTGTTGACTCACCCCCCTCCATCCTGGAATTATTCAATTCCGCGTAGACTCGACGACCCTATCCACCTCCCTTGGTCCCCTTCCCCCCAGGCTCTCCGATGTTTCTTGGGCTTTGGCTGGGTTCTTGGTTGCTCTCTCAAAGGAACGCCCCGTGTGTCCGTGTGTGTGTGTGTGTTCGTTCGTTCTCAGGGAACTGGAGGAGGAGAAAGGACTCGTGTGTGCGTATATGTAGTGGGGGGATGGCAGCCAACGCGCCCGCGTTAGGGATCGGGGTCTCTACGTGTGAAGAAAGGGGTCGCTCCCCACTAGGGGGTGTTTTAGACAAAAAGAGGGGGCGGATGCCCGAAGGAAAGTGCGCTGTTTTTCCGGGTGTGTGGGTAGAAGCGGAATGAAATGGGGAGTCGGAGTGGGAAGTCGGGGGGCGCAGGAATGTGCGGGGGTCGAGCTGGTTGGGTGTCGGTGCCGTGAGGGAGGAGGGCTGAGTGGGTGCCGGGGGGCGGGGGCGGGGGCGGAGATTCGGCGCGTGTATGTAAAGGTGCAGCCCGTGTGCGAGGGACCGGGTGCGCGCGCGGTGTCTGGCCGGGTGCGCGCGCGCGCGCCGCTGCCCGCCTGCCCGCCTGCCCGCCTGCCCGCCTGCGAGGGCTGCTCGGTGGGTTTGACGGGCGAGCGGGCGCGGAGGTGCCGCAGCCCGGGATCGCGGAGAGACCAGCGCGGAAACCGCAGCGCCGATCGCGGCGCCGCCAGCTCTGCGCGAGCCGCCGGGCTCGGGAGGTGGGTGACTCTCCAGCCGGGGCTGCGCGAGCTGCACCGACACGCGCTGCCTCTTCCCGGCTCGGCTTGGCAGCGCGTGTGCGTGTGTCTGTGTGTCGGTGTGAGTGTGTGTGTGTGCGCGCGCGCGATGGGGGGCAGGTAGCTTATTATTTTTAGTTTGGGTCATGTTGGTTTGGGGCCGGATGAGTGGCCAAAGCAACCCGGGTGGCTGACCCCCACCCCCTCCGCGCTTCCCTGTCCGCGGCGCGGTCCCACATCTCCGAGGACTGAAAGAATCCGGGTGTCCTTAGCATCGGTGGCCCCCTACGCGGCCAGGGCCGCTCTGGCTGTCGGGGCCCTCGGGCTGGGCTGGGCTTTGTTTTCTGCGCTCCCCCCCACCCCCACCCGCGGGCACTTTGCGCGGTCGTGAATCTGGGGGCTTCTCGGGGTGGTGGGAGATCGCTGGCACCCGGCAAGACGGGAATGCGAGTGGAGCTGGTGGGTAACTCATAAAGCCCTCCCGAGCTTGGGGAGCGCGAGCAGCGCGACTTTGCAAGGTGCCCAAATGTTGAGCTGATTTCTGGCTTGCTGAGACCAGGATTAGGTAGCTGGCCAGGGCGGGGGCGGGGGCAAGGGCGAGCTTGGGTCGCCGTTCGCGACCACGGAGACACGGGGTCACTCTGCCTGGGTCAAGCGGGGCAGTGACGTCCCAGGGCCGTCGTCCTCGCGGCCGGAGCAGGCTCTCCCCCCTCTCAAGCCCCCGGCACACCCGGATCTAGAAAGGCCGACGGAAACTCCAGTAGCTGCTCCTTGTGGGACGCGAGCGCGCGGAGAAATGTGTGCGCAGCGGGGCTGAAGGCCCCCGCGCCGCCCCGCGCCTCTGCCGCGGGGCCCGCGAGGCTCCTGCTCGAGCCCGGGGCCCCGGGGCCCGAGACCCGGGAGGGGGCTGCGCGCCGGCTCCGGGCACCGGGATGCGGCAAAACGTTGCGGTACGCGCCAGTGCCAGCGGCCGCTCCAGCCGCGTCGCCGTCAGCCCGAGGTAGCGCACGGCGGGCGGCAGCGGTGGCGTTTCTCCCCGGAACCTCCACCCTCCACCCCCACCCCAGGCAGGCGGGCGAAGGTTTCCCCTGCCAGCTTCGGGAGAGCCACCTCGTCCCCCTCCGTATCCCAGTCGCCTGCCCCCCGCTGGCAGACTCTTTTTGCCAGGGCGAGGAGAGCGAGGCGCGGCACTCTGACAGATGCGGGATTTGTGGTAAGGCTAGGTTTGTGCAGTTCCGGATTTGTGGTAAGACTAGGTTTGTGCAATCGCCGCCGGCCGTGGGAGCTGAGCGTCTTGCCGGCCACAGGGAGAGAGCCAAAGAGACAAACAGCGAGACGGGCTGCTCTTGGCAGCCGGAAAAATGGCCCTTGGTACCCAACTCGTACTTGTGTGTGTGCCCTTTTTTCTTTTTCTTTTTTATTTCTGATTCCTCATTTTGCATGTTTTGCTGGTACCACGTGAATACGCAGTTTCCTTCGCTTACACCTAATGCCCCTTTACTGTTTCTCTCTTCTCCTAGCTCTTTTTCTTCCTTTCTCCACTTCCCCATGGTCTCTTGCCCTTTTAGTCCCCCTTCCCTTCTCTCCTTAGAGTGCCGACTCCCCCTCTCCATTGCCTACTCCTCCAGCTGCCTTTGGCTTCCTCTGTTTCACAGGAGCTGCATTCCGGAACTTCCTAGCTGGTCTTTGCACCTTTTCTCCCCCGTTGCTATTTAAAGTAGAAATTACAGGGAGAAAGGCAACTCCTTATGCAATTTCAGATCTGTTTGATGCTCCTTTTTCTTGTTTCTATACTGAATTGGGGTAATTCAGGGTGTTTTGTTGTTGTTGCTTTGTTTTGTTTTAGTTTGGTTGCTTTCTGGTCTCTGGGGGGAGAAATGACTCAACTGAACCAGAATAGCTGTGGAAAATCACATCTCTAGCAAGGCAAAAGGATTAAGCACAATTTTGCTTTTACAATGAAAGTTCGTTTGGGTGATGTCATACTGAAGAATTATGACTTCTTTTTTGCCCTGCCAATCATGCTGTCACAGTGAATAGGGGAAATGCATGTCTATATGGCAGAATAGCTTCTGGGCAGTGCAGGCTGTATTTGGAACCAAACTACTTAAAATGCAAATCTTCCGGGTCAAGGCTAATGGATTGTCTACCTTGAGACATGTTGGGTTTTACCACTAGCTGATTTCTCATGGGCAAAATAAACAAAGGAGTTTCTGTGTGACATTTCTTTCTTTGCATCATTCCCTCATGGTGCTTTCCTGGGTATTTTAATTTATTTAATTAATATTTGGTGGTAACCATATTGAAATTGCAGCCAGCCTCCTATTCACCATGGAAGAGACTCACATGGCTAAAACTGCATCAGTAAAATGCACGTTGCTCGTGTTCTTTTCAGGCTGTTCCATGAAGCCCCGCATCTGTTTGTGTTTGCACGCAGTATTCAAGGAGTTGGCAACAACGGGTTAAATTGTTAAGCATTAAACTCAACCAACAAGTGATTCTTGAGATTGATTTATAGACAGGCACAAGAGGTGGTAATGTCAGGAGGAATGTTTGGGAACTCACGATTTTAGGACAAACAATTTGCTTTACTGAACGTATCTGGCGCTACAGATTAAAAATAATAATAAAAACCCAAGGATTGTGGTATGCGAGCTCCTCTTCCTTGGCAGTGGCAATCTGTGGTCAAAGTGAAGGAGAATCGCATTTGTGTCAGATCAGTCAGACCTAGATTCAAAGCGGCACACAAAGGGATGGGAGAGGACTAGGCAGGCAGGAGAGACAGTTCTGGGGGCCCAAAAGCTGCCTGGAGATCAGCTAGGCAGTGGAGGAGCAAGCAGGCTCCTGCCCTGTTTTCAGGGACCTGAAGATGAAAGGAACCCCCACCCTGTTTGAGAGATGACTGACAGGAAACTAGATACGGCTTATATACCTGAAAATAAAATGTGGCCATTCCTCTACTCAATTCTTTTACTAGAACCCCACAGGGACATCTTTGCTTTTCATGGCAGCAGTGTACAGGAGTGAACTGATTAATGGCAAACTGCTTAACTATAGGCTGAAGCTCAGATGTATCACTTCCCAAGGCTCCTTCCACCTTGGTCTTTTAACTGGCCCCCAGCACAGCAGCCCAGTCCTTCCATGGCCACCTTCCACTGAACCCAGGCTCAGATATCTTCTCTGCTCAGCCTCCTATGGTGCTAAGGCCTTGAGATTAGAAACCCATAAATTGACATGACTTGTGGAGCTAACTCTGAAGGATCTAGCACACTTGATGGTCTTGGGTCATTTGAGTCGCTCCGGGTCTGTGTTCGCGGGCAGAGTTTAGTGGTCCATGTAAAGAAAATATGTTCAGATTGTTATGGTTTAAGCATGGTTAATAATCTTTTCTTCCTATTGTTTGTTGTGTATTCCATAAATGTAAGTTCTGTATAAACTGCGGGTACCAAAAATAAAATGTATGGCATTTTTGGTGGTTACTATTGTTTGACAGAGTGGGACTACATGGTGGTTTTGGTGCCTTGAAAAGGAAAAGCTAATGATTATAACCCTTTGTTACCTATGGTATGATTTAAACACAAATAATTTTCCAAGTCATGACCATTGAAAAAAATGTTTTCTTTTTATTTTTTAGATTGTTTCTCTTTATTCAGAAGCATAAAGTTGTTTGCTGATTGCAAGAAGATGTTTCTTTGGCTCTTTCTGATTTTCTCAGCCCGGATTTCTTCGACAAATGCAGATTCTGACTTATCGGTGGAAATTTGCAATGTGTGTTCCTGTGTGTCGGTTGAGAATGTGCTCTATGTCAACTGTGAGAAGGTTTCAGTCTACAGGCCAAATCAGCTGAAACCACCATGGTCTAACTTTTATCACCTCAATTTCCAAAACAATTTTTTAAATATCCTCTACCCAAATACCTTCTTGAATTTTTCACACGCAGTATCCCTGCAGCTGGGAAATAATAAGCTGCAGAACATTGAGGGAGGTGCCTTTCTTGGGCTCAGTGCATTAAAGCAGTTGCACTTGAACAACAATGAATTAAAGATTCTCCGAGCTGACACTTTCCTTGGCATAGAGAACTTGGAGTATCTCCAGGCTGACTACAATTTAATCAAGTATATTGAACGAGGAGCCTTCAATAAGCTCCACAAACTGAAAGTCCTCATTCTTAATGACAATCTGATTTCATTCCTTCCTGACAATATTTTCCGATTTGCATCTTTGACCCATCTGGATATACGAGGGAACAGAATCCAAAAGCTCCCCTATATTGGGGTTCTGGAACACATTGGCCGTGTCGTCGAATTGCAACTGGAAGATAACCCGTGGAACTGTAGCTGTGATCTGTTGCCTTTAAAAGCTTGGCTGGAGAATATGCCATATAATATCTACATAGGAGAAGCGATCTGTGAAACTCCCAGTGACTTATATGGAAGGCTTTTAAAAGAAACCAACAAACAAGAATTATGCCCCATGGGCACAGGTAGTGATTTTGATGTGCGCATCCTGCCTCCATCTCAGCTGGAAAATGGCTACACCACTCCTAATGGCCACACTACCCAAACATCCCAGCACAGGTTAGTGACCAAACCACCGAAAACGACAAATCCTTCCAAGATCTCCGGAATCGTGGCAGGCAAAGCCCTCTCCAACCGCAGCCTCAGTCAGATTGTGTCTTACCAAACAAGGGTGCCTCCTCTTACACCTTGTCCAGCGCCTTGCTTTTGCAAAACACACCCTTCAGATTTGGGGCTGAGTGTCAACTGTCAAGAAAAGAACATACACTCCATATCTGAACTGACACCGAAACCTTTAAACGCCAAGAAGTTGCACGTCAATGGCAATAGCATCAAAGACGTGGACATTTCAGACTTCACCGAGTTCGAAGGACTAGATTTGCTCCATTTAGGCAGCAACGAGATTACAGTGATCAAGGGAGAGGTATTCCACAACCTCACTAATTTACGCCGGCTCTATCTCAATGGCAATCAGATAGAAAGACTGTATCCTGAAATATTTTCAGGCCTTCACAACCTGCAGTATCTGTACTTGGAATACAATTTGATTAAGGAAATCTTAGCAGGCACCTTTGACTCGATGCCAAATTTGCAGTTACTGTACTTAAACAATAATCTCTTAAAGAGCCTGCCTGTTTATATTTTTTCTGGAGCGCCCCTGGCCAGACTGAACCTGAGGAACAACAAATTCATGTACCTCCCTGTCAGCGGGGTCCTCGATCAGCTGCAGTCTCTTACACAGATTGACTTGGAGGGCAACCCTTGGGACTGCACTTGTGACTTGGTGGCATTAAAGTTGTGGCTGGAGAAGCTAAATAGCGGCATTGTGGTGAAAGAACTGAGGTGCGAGACGCCTGTTCAGTTTGCCAACATTGAACTGAAGACCCTCAAAAATGAAATCTTATGTCCCAAACTCTTGAACAAGCCATCGGCACCATTCACAAGCCCTGCATCTGCCATTACATTCACCACCCCGCTGGGTCCCATTCGAAGTCCTCCTGGTGGCCCAGTGCCTCTGTCCATTTTAATCTTAAGCATTTTAGTGGTCCTCATTCTAACTGTGTTTGTTGCTTTCTGCCTTCTTGTTTTTGTGTTAAGACGCAACAAGAAACCGTCCGTGAAGCACGAGGGCTTGGGGAATCCGGAGTGTGGCTCCATGCAGCTGCACGAAACCAATAAAAAAGATGGACTGAGCACAGAAGCTTTCATTCCACAAACCATAGAACAGATGAGCAAGAGTCACACCTGTGGCTTGAAAGAGTCAGAAACTGGGTTCATGTTTTCAGATCCTCCGGGACAGAAAGGCATTATGAGAAATGCTGCCGAAAAGGAGAAAGATTTATTGCATGTGGATACCAGAAAGAGACTGAGCACAATTGATGAGCTGGACGAATTATTCCCTAGCAGGGATTCCAATGTGTTTATTCAGAATTTTCTTGAAAGCAAGAAGGAGTACAATAGCATTGGTGTCAGTGGCTTTGAGATCCGCTACCCGGAAAAACAGCAAGATAAAAAAAACAAGAAGTCGCTGATAGGCGGCAACCACAGTAAAATTGTTGTGGAGCAAAGGAAGAGCGAGTATTTCGAACTGAAGGCAAAACTTCAGAGTTCCCCTGACTACCTACAGGTCCTTGAGGAGCAAACGGCTTTGAACAAGATCTAGGTCATGCAATCTGACTTCCTACAGAGGACATTTATTTAATGATGAAAGTGCCTTTTGTTGACTTCTAACTTCCAAATACTATATTATCAATAGGCATAGAGGCAGTTGTTTCCAGGGGTGTCTCATTAACTATAGCTTCAAAGATGTGTCAAGTAGAAGAGAATTTCCTTATTAGATTTTACTACATAAAACCTATACTGTGGAGTCCTGTGGGGATACTGCGAACTCTATTGCCAAAGGGATGCTTTATACACACAATACACTGAATTTAACCTCAAGAGGCAAATCTGTTTTGTACCCCAGATGCAAAACCTTCGTCTCTTTGTGCTTTGTAAAGCAAACTCAAGAAAACTGGTACCAGTGTCCGTACCTCAGCTGGGTCCTTCATCTTGCACGTAGATTGTGTTGGTGGAACTGGAATAATCCTTTTGATTTGTGGCATTGTAACAACTCTGTGTAAAGATTATCAGAAAAGTAAAAAAAAAAAAAAAAAAAAAAAAGCATGCAAAGAGAGAACAATCGATAGTATTTGTAAGTCGGTAACCTTTATGGCCTGCATCTCGAAACCACTGGATTTATAATGTTGAATTGTGCAAATATTTGTTTAAAATATACCACACATTACATAACTATAAAATAAATTTGAACACTCTACGCATTACCTGTCGATACATAAAAAACTAAAAGAGAAAAAAATCAACGTGAGTTACATAGCGTTTGTGGTGATCTGAAGAAATACGTGATGTTTATCAGAATTAAACGTGACTCAAATTAAACTAACACTAGAGTTTGTTCTCAGTTATGTGAAATACCCACAATCCTTAAAGGTTGTCCAAAATTAGCAAAGTGCTTACCATGTGAGCGCACCCAAAGCTATTTTTGTAACATAATTCATATTTATGAAGTACTTTGTATACTAAATAGGAAAATATGTACTCCTTAATATGTATTTAATATGCCTGGCTTGTTTTCCTGATCGCTATGAATTTATCAATAAGTATAAATGTAGACAGAAAAATTATGCCAAACTGAAACTGAAGCTGATATGTATAGAAGTTCTGGACATTGTGATCAGGTATAATTTAAAAACAAAACACAACAACAACAACAAAAACAATGAAAAAAACAAAACAAAAATACAAAAAAAAAAACCACTTCTGTACTATCCTTGTGAAATTAGCATACTATCTTCAGATTTGTTGCCAATTGTGCATTTGAAAATAGGTTCCTTAGTTTTATGGTATGGTGTCTGAGGCAGTTGTTATTTGCCATCAGTCTTGCTTTTCAGGATTCTATGAGCTTAATTCAAATAGTTTTCACTACAAGAATTTTTAAAAAAATTAATGAGTAAGGTTAATAGTTATATCTTGTATGCATCACTATCTTGTCCTTTCATCATTCTGATTACTTACTATCTGATAATCAAGTAGAATAGTAAACATCATGGTAATCTAAGATCTATCAAAGCCACACTGTAAAATGCTTTCATGGGTTTCAGATGAGTTCACAGTCTGCAACTACAAATGAAATGCCACTGTCTTTGTGCTGTTAAGTTCTAAGCCAAAATTAGTTAAAGGAATGAAGTACTCGATAATGGGAGATATTTGAAGATTTTAGGAGCTCCCAATTAGCAAAGCAACATTCAGAAACACGTTGCCTTCTTGGCCTGCTTGCATATATATATATATGTATATCTTCTCTTATAATTACTTTATTAATTGATAAGATGACCAGGAAAAGGTAAACATGGACATTCTTAATGAATTTTAAGTGGCAGACGTTTTGGTGCAGCTTCCAAAATGATATTATGCTTAAAGTTGTAACAGCAGTCCCTTTATTAATTACTAATTCCAGGGCTTTATGTGTTTGTTCCAAGATAAAATTGTGTGGCATTCTTGGAGATAAGTGGATGTGTGTTTGTGCGTGTGTGTGTGTGTTTGTGTGTTTGGATATATATGCATACATATAGATAATTTGGAGATTTTTTAAATAGCAAAAAAAGATTTTCTCCACATGTATGTGCTGGTGCTCTCAAAATTTTAATGGTTAATTTTAATTTTCATGACAATATCTGTGAAAACTTTATATGAATATTTAAAAAATCCAAACATTTGCACTCTGATCTTGGAAGAAAAGACATGAAGGTGTGTGCCCGACAGCTTGTTTTCATCTACAATTTCATAAGGACTTATACTATGCCATTACCAGGCATCCATGGATTAAAGGGCTCCTAATGCATACTGACAGGATAAAGATGCAAAAGCTTCAAAGAAAGTGTTTTAGTTTATCCTGTCAATGAAGTATGGATTGAGGAATCTTAAGTAGACACTTATGGGAAGAACTGGAAAACTCCAGCCGTGATCTGGGGATAATAGGTCACTGGGATGATGCCTTTTATTCAGTGTGGTGATGCTTTGAAGATGTCTCAAGGTTGCCGCAGAGTTGTCAATGACAAGAGTACCTGCCACCATCTCAAAGCTTGCTGTAACATATTGGCTATCTCATACTCTTCTGCTGAAAGGTATACCTGTTTAATTTTTACAAAAAGTAATTTAAATAGATGTGGTTATTTGGAGGTTCTAATTGTAAATGAATGACAGTAACAAATCACCAGTTAAGGCTGTTATACTTTCCAACTAAAGTCATTGTGCCTACATTATACAGTGTATACTATTTTGCACCGGTCTCATCAGTCCTACTCGTACCTTTTATGATAGTGTAGTTAGGTGTAAGTTTTGAGTTGAGTGCAAGAGCAGTTAAAATACTGTATCTACATTTTGTTGGTTTTAGCTATAACCCTCGTGTTGGTTTAACCCCTTGAGGAATGGTATATATGTCGGTACAGCATTTTTAAGTAGAACTTTGATTCAGATCCAGAAAATCCAAGAAATACTACTTTTTAATGTGCTCTGACACATCGTGGGCTTCTTGGCATTGCGTTTATATGAGTGGACTCTGTTAGAATGGTTGCAAAGAAAAACAGATGGTATGAAATCAGTGGAGGGGTTGAGATGATATATTGTGTCTGTGTGATATAAATCAAGTTTTAAATTATTTTTTTATGAAATCAATAAAGATGTTTCAATTCTTTAAAAGTAAATCTTTGTGTAATTTTATGAGAAAGCAGCTATTAAAGTACAGTGAATCAAGTCTATAAGTCAATTTATATTCTATATTTAGTTTTCCATTCTAAATAATAAACTGAATAAATATATTAATTAGAAAATCATTTAACACCAGCTTTCTTTTGTTGCTTATTTTTACACAATTTTTTTAAGCCATAAGGATGCATAAATTATACAGGGCATGGCCCCATGAGTATCGTCAACAGATATTTCAGAGTTAACAGAACACATCTAGAAATGTATGGTGGTAATATTAATCTATATTATCTTTTGCATGATTTGTACATTGACATTGTATGAAATGAGCACAGTGAGTTTTTTTTTTATTTGCTATTGTTGTCGCATCCAAAGAGCTGGGGAGAAAATATATAAAGAATGTATTTATAATCACTATTTTGAAATAAAGTAAAGAAAACAAATTGTATTGTTTTTACCCTGACTTGATTATTAGTCTTTTAGGTTAATTTCTAAGGCAAAAATTAATTAATGCTATAAAAGCTAATGTAAATCACCAAAAGGAACTGTTTTAATGACTTTTGTTTGCTTTTAATAATATCAAGGTATTAGAGAGAATTTATTAAATGCCATTTTTATGAAAGTATTAATAAAATTGTTTGCTACAATATTTCTGAAGCCAGAGTTTGTTAAATATATTTACCTTTCCATTATTTTTCAGAAAACTAAAGCAGTAACCAAACTGATCATTTCACCTAGATTTGAGGGTAAGCTATATAGCTAGAGAATACTGTTTGTATTCAATGGAATTGCTGAATCTATGTTGAGAGATGCTTTCTTTTCAAACATCTTTGTAATCCGTGTTCTTTTCAACTGGCAGCCCCTTTGGAGAATAGTCAAGCAGTGCCAAAAGCAACATGTTTTGATTCTTGCCCATTCTCATTAATCAGATGGAATCTGACATCATTGTATATAAGCAGATATTAGTATTCCACCTTAACTATTTTTCTGAAATTTTTTAGAACGACTTCAGGACCTCTGGAATCTGTGACCAGTTTGACTAGTTACAGATTGACTACACATTTATAGGGTGGATTATGATTTTTTTTTTATTCTTTCAAACACAACCAAAGTCATCAATCCGTCATTTCACCAGAGTTATTATGGTTGAGAAAAATGAATCAATTGCGACATCATTGATTTGAAGGAAGAAAAGAATATAAACAAGATAGTATTGTCTGATAAAGTGGATTTAAGGCATATTTGCCTATTGAAAGAGCTAGAGAAAAAGTGAATATAAATTCATGGAGATCGCTGTGGCCTTAGGTCTATACCTAGCTATGCTGAAGCTGTAAACAGTAAAAATAGCATATGCCAGGACTTTTGAACAAAATGTCTCATGTGTCACCAGGAGATGTATCATGGGATTGTGTAGCTTATTTTAGTTCTTTCTGAGTACTGAGCATTGGGTTGTGGGTCCCAGCCATTCGGTTATGGAGACAAGTGGCATCAAATCAAGGTTTGGCCTCATTTCCAGTGCTCATTCAATTAGTCATTATGTCAGATGGGCTGAACTAAAATATCCTGTTTGTGGCTTGACTTACCGGGAATAACTGACTACATATTTCAAGTTCACCTGAAATATTTTTAACCCTCAAATTCAGATTTGCTGGGGGATCTGTCCTTTGTTAAGTTAAAAACAAACAGCAAGCTAAATGAATTTTAAGAACTTGTTTTGTACAAAACTTCCCTTAATCTAATTTTGAATTTAATTTTGTTTTAGTTTTCACTGGTTGATGGTACTGAATTTTAGAAGGGGAAATCAAGAAAAGCAATCTGTGTTGTCTATCTGATATGAAATACCATGACTTTTTACTTTGCTAAAAATTATTTTTCACCACCTGTTCCTGTGTCTACAGAGGCAAATAAAGTGGGGGTGCTGAAACAACTATTTGGATGCTTTGGGACAACGAATTGCTGTTGTGAATGAAAAGATATACACTGGTTGTTAATTTGTAATTACCCAATCTACTAGTAGTTATCAGATCTACCCAGGTCCAGAGAGAATTGCTCAGCCCTCCTCTTAGTTGACTTTTGTAGACACTGGCATGAATGGGTTCTTCAAAGATAAAATGTGAATATATAATGGATAAATATACAATATCACCTAAACACTAGCTGTAGGAAGGAGATAGTTTTTTATTAAAGTTCCTGAACAATATATTTCTCTTAGTTGGCACCTCACAAATACTAGATCATGTCAGATGCTGCTGGTTCCCAGTATAAGGAAGCTGTGTTGTTCAGTGGATACCGCTCATGGAAGCCTTTGAAAAACGTAGTAAGCTCTGTTCTCCCTATTGAGAATTGCAATGTATTTTTTCATCGTTGTTTCATGTGAACTGAACCATTGCGGTAAAATTCTGGAGTTGGTATTCAGTAATTTTAATGCTGTTTTCACAAATAAAGGTCTTTTCTTATAGGTCACATTTGTAGCCATTCAGTGTGTTTATTAGTTCCTTATATACTGGACTTAGTGAAGTTCAAGTGTAAAAAGAAATGCAAATCATCTCTTTCATACTTGATGTAATATTTCTATCAGTTTACAAGTATAGACCAGGTCTACCTGCATTCACACACACCCACACACACGAGAATACTCACAAATAGTGAAGTATATCCAAAGACAATTATCTAGACAGTATCAACAAAACATTTCTGTCTCAAACTACCTAGATATTTCAAATCAAAATAGGCATTGGGGCCTGAATGGTAATTGTCCTGCTTTTTGCTTCGTTTTCAATGGAAACCCGACCACTGTGTCACATACAGTAGAAACTAGGCCCAGCTTATCTGCCAGGGCTTCCTTGAGTTTCAGTAATGGCTATTGTCTTAGGATTTGGTATAAATTTTCCTTATATATATTAACTCTATCGTCACTATCATCCTCAACCTATATGCTTCTTAAATGTTTTGGTACTGTATGCAATTCACAGGCAGTAAGCCATGGGAAAATTAATATTGTTGCTACTTTTCACAAACATTACTCAGAAAACCTTGTGACGGCATCTAGATCCAAAATAAAGACCGCCAGGGTGAGGATGTGCTCAGAAAAGATTAGAACATGGAAGAATATTTTTTTAAGAAGGAAAAGTTGGTTGGTAGTTACTGACTCAAGACTATGTGTCTATATTAAGATCAGAGGATAAGGGCAAAGGAGTGTTAAGAATTTTAAAAATTGCTTATTAGAACTCAGAACCTAATGACTAAAAAAGAATCATGGCAAAATCTGTCAAATCTTGGACTTCTTTTTCTTTATTCTCTCTTCCTGCTTTTTTTTCCCCAGATAGTTATATAATTCAGGCTGTGTGAATACAGCACTAGTAATTCATATATTTTTACAGAACTCTCTGGTCAATTAAAACAAGTAATTACTTTTTCAGTCCCAATGGAATTTTTTTCTTTGGTTGAGTGGCATCATGGATTGAGTGGCTGTCAGGGCTTCTTGATACAGTTTTAGCTGTAAAAAAAGATACATAGTATTTGTACTTAATGAGAATTGGAGGTGAAACATGCATATCACACATATATTTTGAGAGGGAGCAAAATAAATTGTGCAAACATTTGAGATCCCAATTTTGTGACCAATAGCTGCTAGGCTTTTTGGTTTGTTTTCAGAAATTTTATTTCAATAAAAGTTACCAAATGCATATTTGAGAAACCATTTCCTGCAAGAACCCACAGGAAACCGTGTATCTGCCATGGATCCCCTTGCTCCATAGCAGGATGTGTCACATTTGCCAAGTCCTCCCTGCTGGAAATTTTTCTCTTCTGCTGTGTACGAATAGCCAACCCTATCTAGGCCACAGGCTATCTTAGGGACAGTTTTTCAGTCTTGTCTGGTAGTGGGTGACAATACTCAAAATATGCTAGGATTCTAAATCCAAGCATATATTCACCTTTACAATATTATCACAACTAGGGCTTATTCAGTTGTGTATATTTTCCACATTGCAGTCTTTGTTTTTAGTCACCCATTACCTTCCAGTTCCCAGCAACTACTAATTGTTTTATTCAAAGTTCTCCTTCAAAGTGGAAGGTAATCTCAGTCCTGGAAATTCGCTGTGATTTATGGAAGGAATCATCACACTTCTGTCTGCCCATTTCCTTCCATAACTTCTAGAAATACGGATTATATAGTATAGTAAGTGTTATATTTAAAAGGAAGTCCTACTTACACAAAAAATAATCATGAGAGGAGAGGGTGAATTACATTAAAAAGTCAGCTTCATAAAGATGTTTTTTGTGTTTTAGATTTCCTTGCATGGGATTTGGAATGCAAGGCTTTAGCTCAATGAGCTAGACACAAAGAAATCAGTTTTCACTCTGGAGTCCCTGCAATAACTACAGAAGTATAATATTGCTGACATATGGGTAGGTTTGCCATGTGTTGCCATAAACGTGGCTGCTATTTTCTCCTTGCACTCTCTATTTCAGAAAATATTCATTTGCTCAGATGTGACACAATTGCTGAGATGCTGCTGTATCTATTCTTACCATGACAATTCAGAAAGCATTTTTTTTCTATATGTAACCAAGCAGTTATACAAAGATGTGTTTTTGAAACTGGATGAAAGCATCAGGATTAAGAGGAGAACTAGTGTGTCCTTAAGAAAAGAGGACTTTGAAAAGAACCATAATGCAGGCATTTTTATTAAAATTCCATCGTGGGAGACCACCTCTCTTTGAACGTGTGGGCTTTTTGTAGGCTTCAATGTGTGCATTATAAGGGAAATACAACAGTTCAGAGACAGCATTTCCACTTTCTGTGCAGTCATCTTGGCTGCCTAGGCTATGATACAGTGCAGAATGTGTGAGCACTAACTTGGCTCTTTAATCCCCAAAGCATATATGATTTCAGCTGCTTATTTGAATATAAACAAATTGGTGAAGCCCAGTATCTAATATAATGGACTAACTACAGCCAAGTGAGACCGAACTTAATAATCTTCATTCCATATTAATGTTATCAGAACAGGAGTAAAGCAAGAGCCTTTTGGTGAATAGCCATCTTCAATATTGAAGGACCATCGTAGGAAGATGGACTGTACATGGTAATTGAATTTTCAAGTAAGATCATGTGGGCCAAATCCCTTCTCTTTCTGAAGAGCAATTAGGGCTAGAGAGGAATGTGGCTTGCTCAAGAGCATATGCCATGTTATGGCCAATCGAGTCTAGGACCCAATTCTCCTAACACATGTGATAATGTTATGGCCTTTACACTGCTCAAGTTGGAAGTTCCAGATGGGAGAGTGTGGATCTGTGGGTGGGATTTCAGGGAGATATTCCAATGCAGCATTAAAATATTTTCTATAAGGTTCTAGAGCAGCTCTTAATTAGGTAAGTACAGATTACAGAGTTCTTTATCCATGGAAGATTCAGGGTAAGAATGATTCTGACAAGAGAATTGATGCTTGTCAAAAAAAATTTAGTCTGAATGCAAGGTTGGGACCAGATGATCTAGGAAGGCATTTCTAACTCAAAGGTGCTAGGATTCTATGGTGTACACATTGAATCCATTTATCAAGCAAGTCAAGCTTTTCCAATATGTGGGTTTTTTTTGCCCCAACATTCAAATACTTGATCCATAGTAGTTTAATTCCTCATAGATGATATCAACAAAACAATAAACCAAACTGCCAGTTAGGAAGATATTTGGCATTATGTCAGAAGAGACATGAAGTTCTGCCTAGTTTTTACCATTTTCATTTTCAGTATCAGCAATCCAAAAAGAATAGTCTCTGATGTTTAAAATTTTTACAAAGGAAAAAAAAACCTCCTTTGTACATTGCACTGAAGATGGCACTATAGTAACAACCTCATACTAGAAATGAGACGACGTGCTTGTATTTATTATTTGTATCCTAAATTTAAATTTTGAGTTTATTTCTTGAGCTTGGCAAATGGAGCACAAAGGTTAGCTTATTGTAATATCATCTTCTCTAATTGGAGTTGGGTCTATTTTTTTATTCTTTATTCTCAATTAGATAGAATTGAAATTTATTACAAAGAGTGTAGTTCAGGTTGTAACACAACAGACTATATTAAGAATAGCAACAACAACTGATCTGAACTGTAAAAGAGATACTCTCAGAAATTTTTATTTGAATTTCATTTCACCGACACGGGAAGTCTTCTTTAAAAAAAATAAAAAGAAAGGAGAAAACCCTTACTTCAGGTCTCAAGATTTTGTGTTTATTTATTTTGTAGTTGTTATTCATTTTAAAGATTCTGGGTGCATACAAGATGCCCCTGAAATGCAACTCTGACTTTGTGGCCATTAAATACCATTCACTATAGCCTTGTCAAGAGGGGCTACCATGCATGTGCTGGCCCCTTTAGTCACAGGTACTAGTAACTCATTCAAAAATTAGCAATTTTACTCTTGGGAATCATACTTCACATCTAAAAAGCCACAGTGTTAAATGCATAAATAACCTCTGCCTAATTAATTTTCTCTCTATCTAGAGAAGAAAAGAGGAGGATAAAAATGTTCCATTTGATTTGTGGCTGGCATGGTAAGATGTCTATCTGAGCCAAGCATACAGACCTTCTTGCCTCCCTTTTTCTAGATCTCATGTCCACTGATGCCACCACTCCCCTCTGCCTAATGCCTGTGCATTTGCACTGTTCCATCACTCAACTGTTCCCTTCTTGGAACAGTTGTCATATACACCAAAAGTATCCCCAGCCCCATCAAACACTGAGTCTGTTTAGCATACCCCTATACACACACCTAATTCACATTCAGATACCAAATGCACATACAGCTAATTTACATTCATGTTAGTATGTCAGATCTCTCAGAGGGAGGTATTTACATTTTTAAGGGAAGACAGCAAGGGGAAGGGAAAGAGATCATATCAGTGGAATGAACGGTGCCATTACAGGCAGGGGACTGACAGCAGTGGACTGACTGTGATACCCTTCAGTTACACCACATAAAGCTGGAGCAGTTCAGATCAGTGGGGACCGGGAGACTGATTTAAACCTACTCTTCTTGAAGTCCAATAAGGCTTTCATTCAGTCTTAATCATGCTGAAGTTGGAGGGGAAGAGGAGTTGGTCAGGTAAGGTTTTTTTTCTGTGGAAATGACATTTAAAGTCCTGAAGGATGAATTCAAGTTGGTTGTTGAATAGTAGAGCTGGGGGAGGGCATTTGAGGCTGAGAGAACAACCTGGGCTAAGCCCCTAAGGTGGGAATTAGCTCATGTGGTACTGCTAAGGTTGGCAGGGGCTAGGACAGGGGTGGATGAACTTTTCCTGCAAATGGCCAGAGAGTAAATATGTGACATTTGTGGTCCATATGGTCTCCGTCACAACTACCCAACTCTGCTGTTGTAGCATGAAAGCAGTCATTGACAGTACATAAGCAAAGTGTGCCTCGGTTCCAATAAAACTTTATTGACAGAAGCAGGCAGTGGGCCAGATGTGGCCCAGGGACCATTGTTTGCCACACCCTGGGCTAAATGGCCAAGGGCATGATAGGAGTCTGACCTCTAGGTGTTTGGGGAGGTCAGTGAAGGTTGTAAAAAGCATTGGGGTGACATGAATAGGAGAGATATCTGGCTGTTATATGAAGGTTGAACTAGAGGGGGTGAGGAGCGGAGTACAAGTGGGGAAACCAGCATGGAAACCCTTGCAATAGTACTGAAAAAATGATGAAATTGATCTAGGCTGTTTAGGATGAAAGGAGTATATGGCCATGAGATATATTTTGAATGCAGATCTGAAGGCCTTTCCCAATGGACTTGATATGGCAGTCCAGGGTGACAGGGGAACCAAGGAGGACCCTCAGAGTTCTCAGCTGTGAACAACGGGACTGATGAAGAGGCCATTTACTGAGAGGTACTCTGGGGGAGTGGAAGGTATTAAGAGAGAAGGAGTTCCATTTTGGAGGTGTTAAAATTGAAATAGTTGAGAGTTGTCAAGATGTCAGGCAGGTGGCTAACTTTGTCTGACAGAAGCTCTAAGGAGCAGCTTGGGCCAGAGACAGAACTGAGAGTCCTCATCACTGACAATTGAGGTCATGGAAAGAAGTCACCGAATGAGAAAACAAGGCCCAACAATGAGTGCACGTGTTTTAGAGCTTTGTTTTTCACTGCTGTCTGTATACTACCTGCATCAGAATTACCCGAGGAACTTGTTAAAGTGCAGATTCTCAGGTCCTTCCAAGGCCTATTGGATCAGAATCCCTTTGGGCAAGGCCCAAGAATGTGCATTTCTGAAGCTGCCCGGGTTATGCTTCATTACATAAAATTGTGAGAATCCTGGTTTTTGAGGTTAGTTGAAAGAGAAGGTGACTGCTAAAAAGTGAAAAATTGTGACGAGACAGCTTAAGGGGAAACAGGAGACTGTGAGTTCCTGGGAGCAAAAAGGAAAGAGTGTTACAAGGAGGAGTGACCGACCGTGCCCAGGGTTGCCGAGAGACGGCAATGCTATCTAACCAGGCTCTTCTGGTGCCAGTCCTGCTGGCATTGCATCCGAGACAGATGTCATAACAGCTGTGGAACTCCATGCCCCAACAGGAGACGGAATCTCAGATGGAAACTCCGCAGGGGCATCTGAGGGAAGGGATGGTCTGAGAAACAGTAAAATCACGACCAGAACACTGGGCAAAGTGGAAGCAGGACATCAGTGCAAGGAAGACTTTGGAATTCCAGCACGCGGGCAGTGGTGGAGGGAGAGAGGGGAGGCCATGGAAACAGCCAAGCCAGCAGCAGGGTCATATCCCAGAGCAGGAAGTCAACGTGAGACCCAGGGTCATCACCGGACGGCAGTAGGGACTGGCCAGGATGGAAGCATACCAAACTCCAGCACTCTTTTTTTTTTTTTTTTTTTACTTTATTTTTTAAAGCATTTTTAGAGTATAAAAATGTTACATCAAAAGTATAGGGAATGTAATATTCATGGAATCTAAAGCTTCTTTAAAAATAAAAAACAATTGAAAAAAAGTATAGGAGATTCCCATATACTCTCCCCTCCCCTCACACTTTCTCCTATTAATAACATCTTACATTACTGTGATACATTTGTTACAATTGATGAACACATATTGAAGCATTACTACTAACCAATGTCTATAGTTTACATTATGGTTTACACTTTGCACTGTACAATTTCATAGGTTTTGACAAAATGTATAATGGACTGTACCCATCATTGCAGTATCATGCAGAACAATTTCAATGTCCTAAAATTGCCCTGTGTTCCAACTCTTCTTCCCTTCCCTCCCCTCCCCTCAGAACCTCTGGTAAGCACTATCTTTATATCAATGTTACTAGTTCTTATGTTACTACAATAATAATAAGTCTGCTTTAGTCCCTAGTTGTATTTTCCCCCTTAAGTTTGTTCATTACTCAATCTTGAGGATTTGGGGATGGTGATGCCCACTCTGCTTCTGATTGAGAGGGGGCTTAGAGTCCATGGGGCAGATGGATGGAACTGTCTTGCTTGCAGTTGTAGATATTCTCTTTTTTCGGGATGGGCATTGCCCATCTTCATCCTTTTGTTAGTTGTCCTGGATTAGTCTGATGGACTGGAGAGTAGGTGTTGGCTACAACTCTGCTGAGATTCAGGGCTCACCCAGCATATGAACAGCTAGAAGATTTAAGTTTCTGGGACACATATTTAATGGGTATAGTGCTAATTATAGGTTCAAATAAAAGGGGCAGAAGAATCATCTGTAGAGAAATTATAAATGATTCTAATTCTGTTACATTGCAGAAAATAGGTTATCATATATTCCAAGGTAAGGCCCACCAATGGGGTGCTCATTTCATGGGGTTTTGTGCCTTGTCTATAGTGTCCAGATAGCTCTAGGGCCCTCAGGAACACCCCTGTTTGAGTCTTTATTTACTGTAGCAGTGAGATCCTGCTGAGACTTGCATAAGCGTAACCTCTAGTATGATCTCCTGACTCACTTTGAAATCTCTTAGCCATAAAAACTCATTTGTATTTAACATTTCCCCCTTTTGGTCAAGGTCTTTTTCCAAATGCATGGCTGTTTGACACTTGGTAATAATCCCTCAGTGCTAGGGAACTCATATCCGAGAGTTATGTCCCATGCCAGGCAGAAGGTAGTGAGTTTATTTGCTGAGTTTGGATTAGAGAGAGGTCACATTTGAGCAACAAGCAGGTTTTCAGGTGGTAACTCTTGGACATTAGTTGTTATTAGGCTAAGTTTTAATTTAATTTGAGGGCTTGGCACATTGGTCTGTTTTCTTTTATTAGGCCCTGTTATGTAGTCTAGAGATTCTTGCCACTCTATTAAAGAACATAGCAGTACTCCCCAGGATGGGAACATATTTTGTTGGTTATTGTGTGGGTCTCCACCCACTGAGACAATACCCCATGACTGCATGGGTACATTCATATTTCATAGAGACATGCCCCAGGTGCATCCTTCCCCATACAACCCCCCCCCCCAATTGACACCCTGCACCAATGGCCTTCCCCTGCCAAAGTTGCCAAAAGAACACTCTCACAGTTGTATTCTCAACGACAGTCCTCAACTTCCCCAGAGTTCACCTGTTCCTTCCTCCAGCCCTCCCCACAGCTCTATGGATAGCCCATCCCACCCCACTCAACCCCGCTCACACTCACATTCCAGCATCGTCGACCCCATTCACATCACTGCACCAGCACCACCCCAGTCCACTGCCAAACCTCGCCCCTTATAGATTCTGCTCAACTCTCTCAGCTCCCTTTCTATCTCCTGGTAACCTATCTTCCAGACTCTATCTCTGTGAGTCTGCTTAATATCCTTAGTTCATATCAGTGAGATCATGCAGTATTTGTCCTTTAGTGACTGACTTACTTCACTCAACATAAGGTCTTCGAGATTCATCCATGTTGTTGCATGTGTTAACACTTCATTCTCCTTCTTACAGCTGAGCAATACTCCATTGTATGTATATACCACATTTTTTTATCCATTCATCCATTGATACACATTTGGTTGCTTACAACTTTTGGTAATTGTGAATAACCCAGCACTCTTTCAAGAGGTTTGATGCCTAGTAGTCCTGATGGGCCAGGGACGAAGAACCAGTAGGGGCCCCTTGGAGCTTCAGCTGTTTTCTTTTGGGCTTTGAATGGGAACAAATTCTGCCAGGAACCTCCATCCCTGTTCTTCCACACCATGGCAACATCTCCTTAACCAAGCATGTCCCTTAAATTCACATTAAGGCACATTCATTGAGTGCCTACTATGTGCCTTCTCTGGGCAGGATGCTAGGAAGATGGAGAAGTTGGACCCAGCCCCAGTCCCCATTGAGCTCACAACTTAGTGGAAGAGGCAGGTGTGAAAATGATTAAATAACTAGAACATGACATCCTCAATGCTGTAATATAAAGTCAATGTGTTACAGGAATAGGTGTGCAGCTAAGGGGAGCAAGGAAGGCTTTGTGGGGTGGGTGCCATTTGAACTAACCTTTGAAGGATGGGTTGGATTTTGATAGGAGTGGAGGGAAGTTCCAACTGAGGAAGTAGTTTGTGTCAAGGCTAAGAGGAATGGGCGAGGCTAGTGCTCTTTGGACACTAGGTGTTTCAGTATGGCTGGAGCATGTGGCTCCTGAGGGCTATCTCTCCCTGCTTACTTGCCATCCACCACTGGGATGACTCACAGGCACCTCAAACTCAATATGTGCCAGCTTGAACTCATCATTCCCCTGCATAGAATGTTCTTCCAGTCTTCACGATTCCTATGATCAGTCTCTCAGCTACCTGGTTACTCCAGCTATAATCCTGGGAGTCATCCTGAGCCCCTCCTTCTCCTTCACCTGACATCAGCAAAGTATGGAGATTCTCCGCCAGGTCTCTCTCTTCCACTCTCATGGCTGCCATGCTGCTTCAGGCCACCAATCATTAGTGCTCTCCTAGATCTCTGCTGAGGCTTCCTTGCTGCTCTCCCTTCTTCTTCCACTCTCTCCAATCTATTTTCCAAACAAAATCAGCCACAATTATCTTAAATTTTAAGTCACACTCCAATCACTCCAAGGACTTCCCATTGCCTTTAGGAGAAGATAAAAATGGCTTAAAATAATTCTCATTTATTGAGTGCTTATTACCTGCCAATCATAACTTTATGTTGCAGGCACTGCCTTTGTCCCAAGTTATAGATGAAGAAATGGAGGCAAAGGGAGATTTTAAAAACCTGCCCAAGGCCACACACTAGTAAGTGGCATAGCTGGAAAATGAACCCCAGCATTCTGGTTACCAATCCTAGACTTTTCTCCACTATGCTACATGGTTCTTCCAAAATATAAACTCTTTACCATGCTCAACCTACCCAGCATCGCTGGGCCTCTGCCTGCCCCTCCAGCCTCACCTCATGCCATTGTCACTCTCTTCCCTTGTCCTGGTTTGAATCTTTTGTGGACTCCAGAAAATCCTATTCTCAAAGAGAACCCACTCCTATACCAGTAAACCCATTGTGGATAGGGTTTTGATTAGATTCAGTTAAGGGATTTTTGATTCAATCACCGATTGAATCACTCCGATTAAGGGCCTTTGATTAGATTGCAGGACCCAGGGTGGGTCTTAATCCTCTACTCGAGTCCTTTATAAATGGAGAATAGGGGAGAGGAAAAGCTGGCATTTTCCCCTGCCATGTGAGAGAGGACTTGAGAACTGCCTACAGCTGTAGAAAAACAGAGAAACCCCAAAAGGCTGAGAGAAAGTCTGGAGGATGGAGTCAGATGGAGCAGCCCAAAGCAGAACTAGCCACAGGTTCCATGTTCTGTTCATCTCATGTCCCCAGTGCTTAGCATAGTGCCTAATATGTGGTGAAGAAATATGTATTCAATCAATAAATATATTAATGGTAGCATGATATGATATGACATGATAGCAGATAAGGTCTCACAGAGGTAGTTTGGAGTCAAATTATTAAGGGCCTTGAATGTCATGGTAAGATGTTTGAATTTTATTGTTCAAGCTATGGGGAGCCATTGAGGATTTTTGAGAAGGGAGAGACTTAATGAGAACTTTTTCTTTTAGGGAGATGAATCTGGTACTATGGAAATTAGAAAATTTGAAGAAAGAAGATAATTGGGATGTGTATCAGTCAGCTTAGGGTGCATTAAAAACTACCTCCCAAGCTCAGTAGCTTAAGCCATTGGTAGGCCGGGATGGCTCTGATTCAGACTGTAGGTTTGGGGGTTAGCTGATCTAGGCTGGCTCTGCTCCACACTGCTGGTTCAGTTATGTCTTCTCCATATGTCTCTCATTCTTCTGTGACCAGCAGGCCATCCAGGGAAAGTTCTTCTCACAGCAATATCAGAAGCACAAGAGGGCAAGCACACCACACAAGTACATACCAAGCCCCTGCTCACATCATTTCACTGACTCAAGCAGGTCATACAGATAAGCCCAACATCAGTGGGGGAGAAAGAAATATCTTCCCATGGTGGTCAAAAGATAAGGAGTGACTATTTGCTGAATAAAAACCTAATCTACCATAGATGCTGTTGCTCTAGGCTAAATCCGTGGTTTTTAACTAGGGAGTCAGGGGAGGCATGCCCTACCTTGGAAGGTGAAATGAAATTTTAGGGGAGGGATGATCATGTCTATTTAAAAATATTCCTACCCCACCCCTGCCTTTCAGAGTCATTACTAATATAAGCTATTGTTTCTAATAGGATTATCATATCACCGAGGTCCAGTGGGACAGAATAAAGGCTAGGAAAACACTGTTCCAGATGAAGGATGTTAAAGACTAGAAGACTGTGGTAGTTTGAAATTATTTTATGAATCCCCAAAAGAGAAATATTATATTTGGAAATAATCCATTCCTGTGGGTGTGAGACCCATTTGACTGGATAACATCAGTGGGGCATGATTCATGTTGAGACCTCCGCAGAGATTGGCAGCCATCTTGCTTCACCACGTGGCGACACCAACAGGATCAATAGAAGCTGACATTGGGGAGAAAGCATCTCTTATGGTGCCTTGAGCTGGACTTTTCACAGCTTTGGCACTGTGAGTTTTTACCCCAAATAAATACATTTAATAAAAGCCAACACATTTCTGATACTTTGCATCAGCAGCCCTTTGGCAAACTAAAACAAGGACCTGTGAGAAACACACAAAAATGACAAATGATTAGATGAAAAGGGCAGGGAAAGCGAATAGTCAATGATGACCCAAAGTATCAGAGAGCAGGTGATTACACCTCTGATGACTTGAAGAAAGATAGAGAGTGGAGGAAGAGGGAATTCATTCATTCAAGAAATACTCAGGAGGCATCTATTATGTACAAGTCCCTTACTCACAGGCATGAGTCAAATGTGGTTCCTGTCCATATAGATCTTACAGTACAGTGAACATAAGACTTGAACAAATATGACACATACACAAGTATATGATCTAGAAAGGTTTATGCTATTGTGAGAAGAATAAATTGTGAGAATTTAATTCCACTTGGAGAGATCAACAATGGAGGAGGTAGCAATAGATCTGACCCCTAAAGAACAGGTGGGATTTGAATGGTGGTAAAGATAAGTGGCAAAGAGGGTGAAGAAAACATCCTAAGCAAAGGCAGAGTGAGACGTGTATGGAATGCATGTGGGGCACAGACAGTAGTTGTTTGGGTAGGGTACCTGAGGGGTTAGTGGGAAGCAGGGCCTGGCTTTTAGGTTACAAGATGACTGTAACCAAAAGATGCTGCCAGGTATCTTTCCACCTCACATCTCTACTTGTCTCTAATTTTTTCTTTTTCTCCTACTTCAGAGTGACTTCTTTCATATGACACAGGTCTTTGCTGCTGGCATCAGGGCCTCATATCTCTATCACCAATAGGAACTGAATTGGGCTTTCTGGTCCCAGCTTTCAAATCCTGTGAAACTTAGATTACCGTGGGTCCAGCTAGGTCAGTTGTTTCCCTCCTGGCAAATCAATATGGACCATGTGCAACAGGCTCCGTGCTTGGTCTTCTTTTCTCCATCTAGACTAACTCCCTAGGTGATCTCATCCAGCTCCAGTCCAGTAAATTCCATCAATCACTTACAACTCCCAAATTTATATCTTAGGCCTGAACCTCTCCCCTGAATTCTAACTACCTACTCAACCTCTCCACTTGGCGTCTAATGGGCATCTCAGACTCAACATTTCCTGAACTGAACTCTTGATCTTTCTCCTTAAACCACCAATATCCACAGTCCTCTTCCATCTCAGAAGAGACCTATTCAAATCTTCCAGTTTCCCAGACCCAAAAGCCTTGGAACCATCCTTGACTCTTCTGTCTCAAACCAATCCATCCAATTCTGTTAGTTCTACTTTTAACATATATCTGGAATCTTTCCACATCCTGCTAGTCCACAATCATTACCTAGGTCTAAAGTATCACATCTCTCCCTAGAGAGTGCAATGGGCTTCTAACTGGTCTCCCTGCTTCTAGCCTGGCATCCTTGTAGCCTGTTCTTAGCCCGGTAGGCAAATGGATCCTTTACAAAAAATGTATGCCAGATAATGTCACTCATCTGGTTAAAGCCCTCCACTGATTCCCCATTTCTCTCCAAAGAAAACCTAAAGTTCTTATAATGGACTATAAAGCCCTACACTGTCTAACCCCCAGCACTATTCTGATATCCTTAACTACTGCTCTTCCCCTCATTCACTCTTTTCCAGCTATGCTGGTCTCCTTGCTGTTCTTCAGTCATTCCAGGTACACACTCACCTCCTGGTCTTTGCACTAACTCTTTCTTCTGCCTAGAACACTCTTCCCCCAGAAAGCCTCACAATTCACTCCTTTACCTCCTTTAAGTCTTAGCTTAAAAGTTACCTTCTCAATAAAGCCTACCATGATATAAAATTGCAGGCTGATCCTCTGCACCCCACTCACCCACTATGGCACTTCTCACCTTCTAGTCTACTATATAATTCAATTTACTTATTATGTTTATCATTGTCCATCTCCCTCCTCTAGAATATAAAGTTCACAAGAGAAGGGGTTTCTTTCCATCTGTTTTGTTCATTCTGTATATTGCTAGTACCTAGATCAATGCCTGGCAAGAAGTAGGTGCTTAATAATGTTGTTGAATGAGTGAATGAAACTATTAGAAGATGACACTTCTCTTTTGAATTCCACGGCTAAAGAGTATGTGAGTGAGGGCCTTGGGGTGGGGGAAGAGAAAGAGCTAGAAGGGAGGTGCTGTTCTGGCAGACAAATCAATCATCCTTGAGGCCCAGCGACATGTTGCCTTCCCTGAGGCACCTATCCCGTCTCCTACTTAGTGGAACTCTCCTCTCTATTGTCACAGCGTTTTGTACATCCTTCCACAGGAATGCAGATTAGGATTTATTTTAAATTGGTTATTGATAGGTCTTTTTCCTCCACAGTATTAAACTTTACCAGATCCCCGTGCTCCTGAAAAAGAGTAATGGTTAAGAAACCTCCCCTGACTCTTGTGTTCCTGGAAACACTTACTACAAAGACCCTCACTTCCCCATATGACTTAGCTAAGACTCTTGAATGATCCCCTTGTTTACCTATGATGAGGCAAGACACAGACCCTCTAAATTCCCATTCTTGGCCTCCTTAAACGATTAGCTGAACTCTTTGCCCCCATTGACTCATCTGGACAAAATGCCCACTAACTTGATCTTTGACCCACCCTCGGCCTGAGCCAGGATTCAAATGTGGAACAACCCCCCTTAATAAATCTCCTGAGAACAATTTGACCACAAGCAAAGACATTTCCTGATCCACTGTCCCATCAGGCCACCTGTTCATCCCACTCACCCACACCCAGTGCTCCCTAGCCTTTTATGACTCCTCTGTATTAAAAAAAAAGAACCTTCTCTGCCTGACCTTTGCTTGCAGATCTCACTGTCCAAGCATTCTCCCTATTGCAATGGTCCCACTCCCCTTACTGCAATAATTCTTGCGAACAAACTCTCTCCTTACCTAAGTCTGGATTTGTTTTTTAATTGATACATTTGACTCAATTTTGCTTTTCTTAAGGACAGGGATCTTGTATGATTCAGCTCTGTACCCCCAGAACTTAGCACCAGGCTCTGCCAGTATAGGCAGTGGTATGTACTAGAAGGATGAATGCATGAGTGAATAAATACTCCATGCCAGGTGCTGGGGTATATGCTCAGAAAGACACAAAGGAGAACAAGATCTCTTCCCCTCCTTCAAGTAGCCTTCAGCACAGATGGTTCATTCCAGGGACATTTCTTCTAAAGCAGAAATTTGGCGTGGTTTAGGCAAAACCTTACTTTCCAGCTATGCCACAGAATTAGCTTAAGCCATGCTTTGGTTTGGGTGTCTGGCTGCTTACCCCACTCTGAATGAGAAAGGACTGAAGTCAAGGTGTTTTCTCAATCAAGTGCAAGAGTTTGCATTTCCTTCTAGCTCAGCAAGGCCCCTGAAGGAGTTTGAAGTTATTAAAACATTGAAAGCCAGAAGGGTGGTGCACTACTCCTACTTCTCATGGTGGGTGTAGTCTGCCAAGATCACGTGAAGCTTTTGTTGTGGGTTTTTGTGTTTTTCTAATTCTTTGCCAGCATCTCCTCAGCATCTCAGGGATGAAAGATTTGAGTATTGCAGGTTTTTCAAACCGGTCTCAACAAGCTCATTCAAGCGATTTCTACATGGGGTCTTTATGTTTTCTAGTTGGCGCTAGCCCTAGTTTCAGGGGATAGGGAGGGTGTCTTTTCCTAGTTTTCTTTGCCTCTCTTTTCTGTTTTACCACTGTCTCTAAGGAAAAGTCAGTTTCCATTTCCTTTTTAGTGCATGTCTGTTCTGTTTGATGTAGGTGGGTCTTCGTGAGCTCTCACCTTTCTGTGAACAGAGCTCACATTTGGAGTGTGACTTTGATGTTTGTCTGAGAAATAAAGCAGCAGGCTGGGTAATCTAATTGGTTGCAGTTGGGGCTCAAAAATTAAGAACACCTGCAGGTCAAAGAGCAGCAGCGTGGAAAGAATAAGCCGCTCTCTCTAACCTGAGGCTGAGCTTCCATCTTGGCTTCCACTGGGACCAAAAGAAAACTGGCAAAGAAACCCACCCATACCCGGTAATATTCACTGCCCTTCCCATGGGGACTTTTTAGACAGAGGTAGAGTCAGTCGTTTCTCATGGGAAGTGGATTTGGGAAGGAGTGTAGACGATTTCCTACACCACGAAGATGCAGAAGAGAAAAGGAGAAATCCCTGTCTCAACGGCAAAGTGGTGAGGAGGCTGCCTGGTTCAGGATCTTGGACTGAAATGACCAGTGAGGAGAGGGCTCTGAAAACATTTGTAAGAAGCTAGACAGTGCCACTCACCTTTGTTTCACTCGTCCAAAGTTCTGCATCTATATTTGTTTGTTTTCTATTTTGGAAAGGAGGGAGGGGAGAAATCATTGTTATGCCCTTTGTCATGTGGATTTAAAAAGAATTGCTGAATTTTCATTGAAAAATGTTTTTAAAGCACTCCGTCATTTTCCATCTTATAGGTCAGCAACGATCACCCATCCTTCTTCCTTGTATGTGCAGATTTGCTTTACACTAGTGGCAGGATTCAAACGTATTTTAGGGCCATAGCCACCTGGTTGGCAGCCCAGGATTAGGCTATGACCTTCTGGGAGTAGGTAGAAAGGTGAATGCTAATTTCATTCCCCAGCATTAAATATCATGAACCACTCTACACAAACAAAAATTAAAAAAATTTAGGTGTCACTAAATTTAGATTTTCCTGACAGAGGGGAAGCCAGAAAAAGGGAACAAAATTAATTTGGAAAGAGACTGAATATGAATCAAATTAAATAAAGTCAAAGGACTCATCACCATAGACATGTCGAATATAGAAAGAAAAAAAAAAAAGAACTTTTGTCTTATATTTTTATTAAAAGATGGAAGTTAATTTTTCTTTCCCCACTTCCACCCTCAGCTTCTGTATACATGTATAAAAAAACATTTCAGACTTTTCTTTGTGACCTGATATGTTCAGGCACCATTGCTTGTTTGTTTGGGTTTTCTTTCAGCATTCACTGTTGGGCACATTTTATGCAGTCTGGCTACAAGTGGAAGTGCTGTCATCTACCCAATGAGACGTCCCCTCTGTAGGCCTAGAAGACAATAATGTCACATTGAAAAGTCAAGTGTGGCTAATGCCCTTCTGCATCTGGTGATGGATCTTTTCCTTCCTTCTTGCTGTCTTTCCATAGGAGCACTGATTTTTAAAAAGGGGGGAATTAAATACACTAAACTGTCCAACTCAAGAAAATTCCAGCATATCAAGGGGGCTAATGACCTCTTGGAAATTTCCCATACCCCCCCCCCCAAAAAAAAAAGTCAATTTCTCAATGCTGTGGTTCAAGTTGGAAAAAAAAAATATCAGCAACTTTTAGAAAAGTCTGGTCTACCAGGATACTTTGCAGAGGCTGTAAATCTCTGGCACCAAAGAGTCAATAAATCTTGTGACACTAATAGGCAAATTGGTTGTTTGGTTTTCTGCAGACAAAACAAGTGATTGATTGGTTTAGCTAGTCTCCTTCTTGGCCTAATGTGTAAAAGCTATCAAATAATGATACAAGCTAGCACTTATTGAGTCCTTTTACAGGCCAGTTCTTGGACCAATATGTCCGTTTGCATCATCCTATTCAATATTCTTTAACAACATTTTAGGAGGTGGGTAGTATAATTAGAATACCTATTACCTGGAGTTTTCAGAACCTGACATGTTCCAGAATTTTCATCTTAACTTGAAAAGAGTATGATGATGCCAAAAATTTCACTTCGCTTTTTACATAACTTAAAAGTAGATAACAAAGCACTTATCAAAGCTCACATGTCACCACTGAGACCGCCATGATTGCCCCTGGGGCTCCCTGTTATAACGCTCCGTATCTGGTCTGAACTGTACGGACTGAGCCTCATGTGATGTTTGCAGCCTGGCAGGTCACCATATCCCCCTTGCTCCCTGAACAAATTAGTTTTTAATTATTATAATGGGATTTAAAACCATCGAAGAATTTGTTTAATTAAAAAAATAGATAACCTCTCATAGGATCTTGCCCATGAGAGATTCTGAAGATCATAGAGAAGAGGGCTAAGAAAGCAGGCTAAAGAAAACTCCAACAAACAGGTTGTAGTTCTTCCCCACCTATTAATTAGCTCATCCTCAGTGACTCCAGTCCCCTTTCTGGGCCTCAGTCTCCCTTTCTGTTGAATTAAGTGTATTAGCTTGTTTTATATTTCCCCTAAAAAAAATTGAGTTGCATTTGTAGTTACTGCTCAATGAAAAGTAATATATGCAAAAGAGAAAGATAAAATGAAACAAACACACAGGGATTTATGTGACCCAGAGTATGCCTTCCTCCCATCCAGAGCCTCAGCCCCCCATCTCTCGAGGCAACTGCTATTAAAGGTTTTTTGGCTATCATTCCTGGACTTTTAAAGTCATATCCAAGCATTTATACATATTTTTTTTTCTTTCCTCAAATGAAAGAATACAAAGTACTCCATCGTAAAAGAGTCAGCAAAGAATAGCTTTTGATATAGTGCAGATTCAGAAGATCGATTTCCTTGATTTATATCATCATGACACACCCCAGCTATTTGACCTTGGCCATGTCACTAATTTTTTGTGTGTGTATCTCCAGTTCCTCGTCTCTAATCTGGGGATGATACTACTACCTCCTGCATAAAGTTTATATTAAAAAGTAAATGAGTTAACAAAATAAACTGCTAGCACCGCTCAGCAAGTGATCAATAAATGTGAGTCTATTCATTCTTTATTTCTTTTCATGTAAGGTATATAGGGGATCTTGCCCCATGAGCAGTTTTCCTATCTATTCCCATTATTTTTAATGGCTCATGGTATCACATTGAACCAAAATTTATATAACCAGTGCCCTTCTGATAAACATTTGTTTTCCAGTCTTTTGCTATTAAAAAAAATGTTACTGCAAGCAAAATCCTTGCACATGCTACATTTGCACACACATGCAAACGTATTGCAAGGATAATTTTTGAGAAGCAGGACTGCTGGGTTAAAAGACATATGCACTTAAAATGTTAAAATGCATTGCCCAATTCACCTCCAACAAACTGTATCAATTCATTCTCCCCCTCAACAGTGTATAGGAGTGCCAGTTTTCCTATATCTACACCAACATTGTATACTATTACTTCTGTTTTATATATTTACCATTCCAATATGTGAAAACTAGTATCTCATTGCTATTTTAATTTGCTTATTTTTAATTATGATTAAAGCTAAGCATCTTTTCATATGTTTATAAGCCATTTATACTTTTTTGTATTAACTATCTGTTTGTGTTTGACAATCGAGTGATTTTCAAAATGTGTGATTATTAATAAACATCTTCCAAAACAAGACCATTGTTTGGACACTTCCAGAATTCTGACTCAAAAAATGTAAAAATAAATAAATAAATAAATAAATAAATAAATAAATAAATAAATACTCTCCTGCCCTACCCATATCTTTTTTAAACAAATCAATTTTATTGATACATATTAATAAAGCATACAATCCATCCAAAGTGTACAATCAATGGTATTTAGTATAATCACATAGTTGTGCATTCATAAATTCAACCATTTTAGAGTATTTTCATTATTCCAGTAATAATAATAAAAAACAACAAACAATCAAAACTCATCACCTCTCAATCTCTCTATGCTTCCCCTGCCATACATAGCTGCTATTCTGTTTCTGCCTCTCTAGTTTGTTTGTATTTATATTTTGTATAGTTGGAGTCAAGCAATATGTAGTACCTTTTGTCTAGTTCCTTTCTCTTAGTATATTTCCTTTTTTTACCCTTACTTGAAGCTTATTAATATATTACTATATACTACTGTCCATAGTTTGCTTTGGTTGAATTTTTGTCTGATGTTAACATCTTGTAACATTGACATACATTTATTCAATTTCAAAGAAAAACAGTCTTATATGTGCAATATTACCCATATTCATATTTCACATGAGCTTTCACTATGCTATACAGTCACATGTAGCATTTTTTAGCTTTCCTTCTAGTAATATACATGTCCTTAGACTTTCCATTTCAATCACTGTCATACCCATATAATAACTCTGCTAGTTGCAAACACTATGATGTGCTTTCACCTTTTCTATTCATTTCCAAAGATCAACAAAAAACCTTTTTACCAGTTCTGCACAGATTGACCCTCAGCTTTCTAATCTCTAACCTCATTCTATTTTCTGGTAACCTATATTCTAATTATTAACTCCATGAGTTTACACAATATATTTAGTTCATAATAGTGCAATCATACAGTATTTGTCCTTTTGTGTCTGGCTTGCTTCACTCAGCATAATGTTCTCCAGGTTCATCCATGTTGTCATATGCTTTACGACTTCATTTCTTCTTACAGCTGCATAATATTCCATCGTATGAATAGACTGCAGTTTGTTTATCCATTTGTCTGTTGATGGACAACTGGGTTGTTTCCAGCTTTTGACAGTGGTGAATAATGTTGCTATGAACATTGGGGTGCAGATGTCTGTTCATGTCACTGCTCTCAGTTCTTCTGGAAATATACCTAGTAGGGGTATTGCCGGGTCACATGGCAAGTCTATATTCAACTTCCTTAGGAACTGCCAAACAATCCTCCACAGTGGCTGTACCATTCTACATTCCCACCAACAGTGAATAAACATTTCTATCTCTCCACATCCTCTCCAACATTTACAGTTTCTGACTTTTTAATAGTGGCCATTCTAATAGTGTGAAATGATAACTCATAGCTTTGATTTGCATTTCCCCAATCGCTGGTGGGAATGTAGAATTTTTCCTGTTACATATATTTTGATTTCCAATTTCATTCCATTATGATCTGAGAAGGTTCTTTTTATAATTTGAATCTTTTTATATTTATTGAGACCTGCCTTGTGACCCAACATGTGGTCTATACTGGAGAAAGATCCATGAACACTTGAGAAGAATGTATAACCTGCTGACTTGGGATGCAACTCTCTCTATATTACTGTTAGGTCTAGCTGATTATTATATTGTTCAAGTTCTCTGTTCCCTTGTTGATCTTCTGTCTAGTTGTTCTATCTAATGATGTGAGTGGTGAGTTGAAGTCTTCAACTGTTATTATAGAAATGTCTATTTTTCCATTCAGTTTTGCAAGAGTTTGCCTCTTGTATTTTGTGGCATGCTGGTTAGGTGCATAGATATTTATGATTATTTCTTTCTGGTGGATTGTCCCTTTTATTAATATATAATGGCCTTCTGTATCTCATAACTTTTTTGAATTTGAAGTCTGTTTTGTCTGATATTGGTATAGCTGTCCCTCCTCTTTTTAGTTACTGTTTACATGGAGTACCTTCGTCTAACCTTTCACATTCAGCTGATTTGTATCTCTGGGTCTAAGGATAGTCTATTTTAGGCAGCATATAGAAGTCTCATGTTTTTTAATCCATTCTGTCATCCTATATCTTTTGATTGGGGAGTTTAATCCATTCACATTGAATAATATTACTGTAAATGCATTATTTAATTCCACCATTTTATTCTTTGGTTTTCATATGTTCTATCTTATTTTTGTCTGTCTTTTTACTCTTTTAGTTATCCTTTCTGCTAGTCTTGCATTCTACACTCTGCTCCAAGCCTCTTTTACCTGTCTTTTTCTTTTAGTCTATAAGGCTCCCTGTAATGGTTCCTGCAAAGGTGGATTCTTTTTTATGAACTCTCTTAGTATCTGTTTATTTGTGACTATTTTAAACTCACCTTCATATTTGAAGGACAATTTTTCTGGATAAAGAATTTTCGGTTGGCAGTTTTTCTTTTTCGGTATCATACCACTGTCTTCTCACCTCCATGGTTTCTGATGAGAAATCTGCACTAAATCTTACTAGGCCTCCCTTGTATGTGATGATTTGCTTATCCCTTACTGCTCTCAGAATTTCCTCTTTTTCTTTGGCATTTGACATTCTGAGTAGTATGTGTCTTGGAGTAAGTCTATTTATTCTGATTGGGGTACACTGTGCTTCTTGTACATGTAAGTTCATTTCTTTCATGAGCGTTGGGAAATTTTCAGCTATTATTTCCTCAAATACTCTTTCTGCCCCTTTTCCCTTCTCTTCTCCTTCTGGGACTCCCATGACATGTATGTTGTTGTGCTTCATGTTGTCATTCAACTCACTGAGCCCCTGCTCAATTTTTTCCATTCTTTTCTCTCTCTGTTGTTCTCTCTTTTCAATTTTAGCTGTTCTGTCTTCTGCATCACTTATACTTTCTTCTATCATTTCTAGGTTTACTGTTGTAGGCCTCTAATGTGTTTTCTATCTCACCTATTATGTCTTTCATTCCCATAAATTCTGTTATTTTTCTATTCAGGTTTTCAAATTCTTCTTTGTCCTCCCCTAGTGTCTTCATGATGTCCTTTATCTCTTTAGCCATGTTGTCTTTCAAATTGTTGATTTGATTTAGGAGATTTGTATGAACTTCATTGATTAGGTGTCTCAAATCTTGTGTCTCATCTGGGGCTTTGATATATTCCTTTGCTTGGGCAATTTCTTCCATTTTCTTAGTATGGCTTGTAATTTTTTGCTGATGTTTAGGCATCTGATTATGATGGTGAGTTTATTCTGATGCTCAATTTCTCTCCCTTGCATATGGATTTAGTGGCGGGAGGCTGTGTGTTACTCTCCTTCTTTGATTCTTGGTTTAAACTGTTATAAGTCTTTAGGATTGTCCCTGTTAGTTGCTTAAATCCAGGCTATGGGTTGCAGACCTGCTTCCATGAGCTGTGGGGAGGGATGATGTAAAAGGCTGGAAAAAGCATCTCTTACTTATTTACTTTTAATTTCCTCATATGCACTTTCTTGGTCTGCCAGTAGATGGCACTCTTCAGTAGCCCTCTCAGTTCAAACCCTAGTTGGAATGTTTTCACTGCAATGCTGGCCTCAACAATGTGACATGGGATCCTGCCTCAGGGCTATTCAGAGCCTCACAAATCAAACTTTCTCAGAGTTTATTCTCCAACCTTTGCTGGCAGTCTCCTCCCTTTTTCTGGGTAGGAAATAATTCCATTCCCCTCTGTGTCCTCAACAACCAGTCCTGGTCAGTAGAAGAGAGATTGAGATAGTTGGATCTCTTTAATCCTGTGCTGGTTCCCAGGGCAAACAATGGTGCAGCCCCACCCAGCTTAGAAGGGCTTTTGGGACACAGCAGAGCAAATTTGTGGGTCAAAAGCAATGTCAGCCTTAGGCTGCCTTCCTCTCTCACCCCTTTCCTGGTAAAGTGGACCCGTACAGCTCCTTCTGTCTGTAGTTGCTGGCCAGAGGCTGAAGAATTCAAAGCTGTTTGCTCCAAGGGTGGGGGGAAGGATGCTGGCAGCTGCAGTTGCAGATTTTACTCACAGTCTTCCTGTGAACCTTCTTTTCCTCTGCTGTCTCTTTTAGATGGTGTCCAGCCTTCCCCTGGTATCCTAAACCCTAGAATATATTTTTCCAGGCTGTTTCTGCCTATCCTTTATCTATTTTTCTGGGAGAGAAATGAGTCTTATGTCTCTCTAATCTGCCATCTTCCTGGAACATTGCCCATATCTTACAGAGGAGGAATCCAAGCAACAATGAATTTAAAAGACTTACCTAATGTTACAGCTAGGTAGTGACAGATCAGAAATTTTAACACCTTCCTCTTCCAATTTGTATTTTTTATGGGTGTCTAGTTTGTTGTACAATGGTGCATCATGGAAAGACAGGTTGAGAACACAACAGAATCTTTCAGCAAATGATCCCTATATTACTTGCACAGAATAGAGTCCAGAAAAGTCAAATAATCTCCATGTCATTTACTCAGCACAAAAAGTCCAAAAGAGCAGGTGAAGTCCCATCACGGCTGGTTTCCTGGGGTGGCTGAAAACTGACACTAATGCAGGTTGGGTTTAGTATATGGCAGCTCTGCATATCCCATTTCAGAGAATCTAGACTGTTTGAGTGTGGTTTTCATTCACCTGGGAAGTGGGGGCCCTGCCACTGAGGATAACTGTTCTGATAAGCATCTGGGACTGCTGGTTCCCAGTTTCAGGATTTAAGATCTGGCTGGGTCTTTCTACTAGATTCACATCTCCCCCAGGCTGTGGAAGAGCACACAATAGAAGAGGAGGTGGGGGTAGGTGAGGTCTGGGTGATGGCCATTTAACAGGTGCCTATGATTTCCCTAACAATGGGGGCAGGGTCACTGATTTTTAAACAACCCTACTTTTCATCTTTGTTTTGCTAATATATAGATACAACCATAATTGTCTCCCTACCACACTCATTACTTCACCATATAGTAGCCATATACTTCAATAGGTAGAATGTCCTATTAACTTTCTGAAAACTATGTAGAGTGCTAATAAGTAAGTGATCTCACTAGCAGTTTCTACTCACTGGAGTCTCTACTACATAAATTTCCTCTTGGGAAATATCCACAATTTACCAAGGAATGTTTTTTCACAAAATATACTTTTTTTTTATAATAGCATCTTCAGCACCTCCCCACTAGTCCCACAAAATTTACTCTGTTTCAGTGTTTCTTTATCTATCACATCTTCTCAGGAGATTAATATGCTCACAAAGTATGTATTCTACTAGATGGTGTTCTGAAAATAATGTGTTATGGAATTATAAGGTCAAGAGAATTGTTTTGATTAAAATGAAACTTATCAAGATGTTAATTCCAGACTAATATGGATCTGGAGGGAGAGCATTGGGGAAAGGAGGAAAATATGTCTATGGAAATAGGGTGCCTAAAGGTGACAACAAGATAGGGTTTCCTTCCTTCTTTTTTTTTTTTTTTTTTTTTTTTTAAAGATTTTATATATTTATTCATTTATCCCCCCCTTGCTGCTCGTGCTCGCTGGGTCAGCTAACCACGCCGTGCGGGCGGGCTTGCCTTCACCAGGAGGCCCCGGGAACCGGGCCCGGGGCCTCCCATATGATAAACGGGAGCCCTACTGATTGAGCCACAGCCGCTTCCCAAGGGTTTCCTTCCTTCTGTATCTAAACTAGGTGCTTTGCATCCACATCTGTGAATGAAATGAACATTACTATTAGTTATTGAGTGCTTTCTCTGTTCAGGCATTGTGTTAAGGTTTCTGCATGCATTTTCTCATTTAATTCTCACAACATTGTGAGATGGATGCTATTTTTACCCTCATTTTGTGGATGAGAAAATTGATGTTCAGGAAGGCTAATTGATTAACCCAAGGTAATGTATTTAGAAGTTGGTAAAGTCCAGATTCAAACCCAGCACTGCTGACAGCAAATTACACATGTATTTCCCTATGCTGTGTTGCCTCTAGATAGAAAGCATATGGTCTGGACTTGGGCTATGAAAGAGGCAGAGACAATAAACTGATGCATCTGTGAACAATTAGAAATGTCTAAAAATGGAATTATTGGTCTCCAATTTTAGTGAGTTCCTGTTAGAACATTGGAAAGGGTATTCATATATCAGATGAACAGTGCCCTAGATGACTGTTTCCCAAAATTGTTCCACAGAACACTGATTCTTTAAGGCAATAGGTGGTGTTTTTAAAAAATGATTTTATGCTCAAATAATTTGGAAAAGTGCTGATTATAGTAAAGTTAACCAGGCTTATTTACTGCAGCATTTCTCATAGTGTTTACTGTGCTAAATTACATTTTAACATTCCAAGACACATGCTAGATTGTTTTGTTTCCCAATCTCAGTTAACCTTGTAACTCCCTTTTTTAAGGGTCTTGCATGCCATGGAGCACACTGGGAAATGCTGACTAGCTGGAATTTCAAGTGCCTTCTGACTGAGCCTCTCTGAGTCCATGATTATGTTACTGGCCATGAAGACCCAAGAGAAGGCAGCTATGTATATACAATCTTATCCTATGTTCTTGGCCTAGGCTTTTAAGTGTTCTTTTGTACAAATTCCTAGCTGTTCTCAAGATGATATTTGCTGCATAACTTCTTGGCAAGAATATTGATAGCATTAGACAATAGGTTGAACTGGACCATGGTTTCCCAAGCTTAGCTGCACATCAGACCCATGTAGGACACTTGTTACAAATGCGGCTTTCTGGCCCAACTTCCAGAAATTTTGATTCTACTTTTTTGGGGTAAGTCTCTAGAAACTATTTTTTTTTAGAAAGAAAATTAAAAAGATTTATTAGGCAAGTATAAAGCAAAAGAAAATTAGTAAAAACACTAATGTAAGAAAAAATACACTTGAAGATTAAAAAACAATAACATAATTAGTATTTTGATAAATTTTGGTGATAACAAGTACTCCAGGCATTCTGCCGCATATGGTTGGTCTACATGTGAACAATTGGAAAGAACCTAATATTTGAGTCAAGAAAGCCTTTGGGGATGCCACAGAGGAGTTGTTCTCAAACCTGTTTGTGCACTAGTTTTTGGAGTTCCATCCAAGACATACTTATTTGGCACCTCCAGGAATGAGGCCCTTGAATGTCTCCTTTTAAAGAACTCTACGAGTGAATCCAATGGTACTGGACCACAGATACCCACTTAAGAACCATGGGCTTAGATGACTTCTAATTACTTCCAACCATAATCCTTTGATTTTATGAATGTGACATGACTTCAGAAAATGTTTGCTGCATGAAGAGAAGCATGGTGCCCAAGATGAGGCTCATTATAGACACAAATTAGTGCTACACTGATGAGACAACAGCTGGGACAATCTTCTCGGATATGGTCTTCATTCCAAGAGAAAGGAAAGGCAAACCGGAACAAGTCAGAGGGGAGGAAACAGGACAATGAGGATATTCAAACACATGCCATATGAGGGATAGTTGAAAGAGCTGGGTGTATTTAGTTTGGTAAAGAGAAGAATTGTGTGTAGGAAGAAATACTATCTTTAAATATTCAAAGGGCTGTTTTGTGGAAGACATATTAGTCTTGTGTTCAGGATGCTAGAAAAAGGAAGAAAAATCTAACAGACAGAGGAGAAAGAACTTTGCTTGAGCACCTTTTAGGCCAGGGACTATTCTAGGCATTTTAAGCATGTGATCTAACTTCATATTCCTAACAAATGTGCAAAGTGAGTATTACTGAACCATTTTACAGATGAGGAAATAGACCCATAAAGGGTAATTTTCTCATGGTCATCTGGTTAACGTGGTAGTCATTGGGGCTGTTCACAAATATTCCATTTCTCCTCCATCCAGGAACATAAGATTGTACTTCCCTACTCTCTTTGAAGCTAAGAGTGGGTGTGTGAATCACTGGGTGGAGTTTTTAAGAGCCAGTATGTGGTTCACCATATTCCCTTCTCTGTGAAAACACATGCCAAGATGAAACAGACGTCCCCTGCCGATATGCATTGGATATATAAATAAGTGAGAAATAAACCGTTCTCAACGGCCATGAAGATCCAAGAGAAGGCTGCTATGTGCATGAATCCTTATTCCGTGTTCATGGCTCAAGTTGTAAGTGTTCTGTGGCATAAGTTCCTATTTGTCACTGTGATTTTGGAGTTGTTACTGTAATAACCTAATCCATTCTGACTGAATCAGTTATAAGTAGATGAGTCAGAGTTGATTCTACTGCATTCTGCTTCCAAAATCAATGTTCTTTTTTTCATTGTGATATCAGGCCTCCCAGGTGACCAGTGTAAACTCTAGAGCAGGGAAAGAGAGTATGTCATTAGGTCATTCATGAAAATATTTGATAATTACTTGTTGGAGCTACTGTAGGTGGGATTGAAAAATTGGATAGCTGAATGGTCCCTTCCAACTCTGGTATTCTATGATTTCTTGATTCTGTGAGAGGTTGTAGAACCCAGATGCAAAGTTGGTGTGTATGTGTGTGCTTGCATGTATGCTTATTCTTCCTTTCCTTCTCTTCTGGACCTAAGGCATATCCACTCTATTTGAGCCTTGCTCAGCCCCATCCCAATTGGTTTTCTTCAGAGAACAAATGTTCTGCTTTTTTTCCCCTAACAGTTATGAACTTTAGCACAAGTCACAATGACCTGACTATTGGCTTTTATTCCTAATGATTTCCATGAGGAAAAAAGCATCTGCATTTCACCTTGTTTTTTTCTGGCACATAACACATTCTTACATTTATTTATAATTTTGAGGGTGGGTGGCAACTTCCTGCAGATTCTCCAAGCCTATTGTCATCCCAAAATGTCATTTCTCCATTTTTTTTGTCATAATGAGGAAGTGGAATGATTTCCTCACCACCCTCCTCACATCCACATCATAATGGAACCAAATATCAGCTTAGGAGTGGTCTTATTGTAGCCAAGATGTGAAGGCAATCAAGAAACATGTCTATCACATTCTTATCCTCTCATGCTTTAAATACTCTTACTTCTTATCTTGGTTACTATTCATGTAACCCATCCAACTGCAAAGATACTTTTCAAGAAAATAAAAGGACTGCATTCAAATAAGCTTTACAAAGGACAGAGCCACAAAATCATTTCATGAAATTTTTGACAGTAACTTCAAAAATGGGAACTGCTGTTATCAGTGCATAGGGCATGGAATGGCTGCAAAGACCTCTTCTCAGAACTTTGGGATCAATCTGAAAATGTCATTCTCTAAAGCTGAACAAATATCTACTGGACAAGATCGGGCATCTTCAAAATAATCTATCATAATGAATGGCTTGTAAATCTGGTATTAAGAAAAAGCTACTTCCTGCATCTCTATCATGAACATTAGAGTGTATCTTAATTGAATACAGAAATCAGAGTGCCTTTCAATCTAATTAAGATCACCAGAGTATGTGTTGCCCACGAATGAAGTTATGCAGTTATCCAAAGTATGTTCTGTGCACTTGCTTGTAGGATGCTCTGAGAAAAATAAGTTGTTAAAACATACCTGCCTCCCCCAAATAAACTTCAAAAAACACATTAAGCATATGAGTGGTGCTGAAAAGACCTGTATATAAGACACCTCTTTTGCTTTGCCTAACTCAGAATTTCTCACATGTATTTGCTAATGGAAAGTTTTTCGGTATTTTTTCTTCAAAAACGCCTATTGAGAATGACCAAGGGAAACACTCTGGCAAATACTAAGTGAAGGAAAAAGCAAGATCTAGATGAATCATGTGTTTTATTAGTGTGGAAAGTCAGGAGACTGGGCATGGAAATTATTTCTGTTTTCCACTAGTATTCCCTTGAACAATTTTCTGAGCCTTAGATGCTTTCCACCTCAATTTCCTCTTCTGTCAAATGGGAATGAGAATGCTTTCCTTACCCACGTGTATACTAGCCCTAGGAAAGCAGTAGAGCATACTGATTAATTGCACAGATTCTGAAGTCACACTTCTTGGGTTGAGTTCTGGCTCTACTGCTACCTACTTGTGTGATGCTGGGCAAGTTATTTAAGGTTACTCTTCCTCTTATTATGTTTTCTCATTTGTACAATGAGTAATAATAGTACCTACCTAAGAGGTTTGTTGTGAAGATTAAATGACATCAAAGTGCTTGGTGTGAACATTCACTAAACTTTAGCTATTATTATAGCTTCACCAAATGCCTGGGTGGGTATAATTGCTCAATGAATGGTAGCTGAACCTGAATCAGAAGTAAAACATGTTAACAGAAGGGCTGGGGTCTATATGAAATTTAGGGGGTAAAATAGGGAGAGAACCAAAGGCAGGAGCATTTCATATTTATCCAGCAGTCCAGCTACTTTTATCAGTGTCCAAAAAGATTCTTTTCCCCTTGTCAAGTTGGCTTCTAGAGCATCAGTCTGTCACAGTTGGAGGATCCTATTAAAATTCTCTAGCTCTCTACCTTCTGGCCAGTTCCACCCTCACCAAACAATCCTCTGTAAGACTTTTCGAGAAACTTCCTTACAGGCAGAGGTTATAGGTTAGGATCATTCTCTCTTCAAGATCTAACTCAGTACTAGTTCCTAAGGTGTGTTTAGATATTTTATGTAGTTACATACTTACCAAAGAGATTTGAAGAAGCTCATAGTAAAAGTACATCCACATAGGGTGGTGCCAATAAATATCAAGATGAGCTTAAAAACCAAAGAGAGATGGGGGAGATGATTGTACCAGGAAAAGGGGAAGATAGACTTATTGTGATTAAGCACTAATTTTAACTTTGAAGCCATTAAGATCTGAATTCCAACTCTGTCACTCCATTTCAAGCTTTAATCACTGTGGTAAAATCAATTATGCACTGCAGTTTAAACAAATTCTCAACCTTAGTCTGCATTCTTGTGAGTGTGAACCCATTGTAAATAGCATCTTTTGAAGATACTATTTTTAGTTATGGTGTGGCCAATTGAAGCAGGGTAAGCCTTAATCCGGGTCACTGGAGGGCTAATAAAGAGAAGAAACCGGAAGCCAAGATCAGAGAAAGCTGCAGATAGGAACAAGAAACCGGAAGTCAACAGAACCCGGAAGAGAATGGAGAGGACTTTGTCACGGCTGATGGTGAGGTCAGATAGAAGGCAAGGCACCCCAAGTATCTCCAGCAGCCAGCATCAAATGTTACAGACCTCTGGCAGAAAGCATTGACTTGCTGATGTCTCGATTTTGGACTTCTCTTAGACTCAAAACTGTGTTAATATTTTCCCAATTCATTGTGTTTAAGCCAATCCATCGTGTGGAATTACTGCTATGAAAACTACCAATTATACACCTTCATAAAAGTTAGCATTATATTGGTCATCCATTCAAATCTTTAATGAGTATTGCATTCTCTGAGGCCTAATATCAAACTACTGATACTTCAGACTGAAACCTGCTCCTCCTACAATCTTCCCCATTCCAGTAAATGAGTTGTTTAAACCAAATACTTTGGAAATAACTTTGCCTTCTTTTTAATCTACCACCCATAACCAATCATCAGTAAATCCTGCCAATTCTGCCTTCAAAAAATAAGCAAAAGATAAAATAAAAACAACTTGCAAAGAACAGAACCTAACCACTACTCACCACACCATCTCCACTCTGCCTTGGTCCAAGTCATCACGATATCTTGCTTGAATGACTTCAGGAGCGTCCTAACCAATCTGCTGGCGTCTACATTTGCCTTTTTCCAGACTATTGTTTACATAGCAAAGTGATCCTGTTAAAATGTAAGTTAGACCATGTCACTCCTCTGCTCAGAATCTTCCAATGGATCCCATCTCATTCTGATTTAATTCCAAAATCCTTATAATAGCTTAATTTTTTTTTGCTGTAGTAATATATATTTAAAAAATAAATACAAAATTTCCCATTTTAACTACTTTCATGTGTACAATTCAATGATATTAATTGCATTCACAATACTGTGCTACCATCGCTATCATCCATTATCAAAACTTCCATCAGCCATATTGTAGCAAGTATCATAATGTATTCCTTTAAAAAAATTTTTTATCATGGTAGCATATAATATGGCAGGACTTCATTTTACACGAATTCAATGCATGCAAATTCAGGTATATGCAATTGGCAATCAGGAAAATGAAGGCAGAGGGAGAGAGAATTAAAATTTTTAAAAATTATTTTTATGACTAGTAATTTTGTCTACTTATTGTTAGGAGAGTGTTTATTTGCCATATTTATTAAAAATGTCTGGTAGGTATGTTCATATAAGGAATACTTATTAAAAAATGGGGTACCCTATTATGTGCGCCCTTTATAAAGCCTGGGAGCGCAGCAGTGGTGGGGCAGGCTGATGCCCACACATCTGATGCCAGGTGCCTTCCTGGCTCCCCACTGACCTCTGCCAACGTTTTTCCTCCAGGGAAGGGGACGGTGAGACCTTGGGGCAGGGCAGGCTTCGGGAGCACATGTATGCGAGAGACAATTAAAATTGTTTTTCTTTTTCCTTTTTCTTAAAGAAGCCTTAGATTACATAAATGTTACATTAAAAATATAGGGGATTCCCATATACCTCAAATACTCCCCCCTCCCACACTTTTTCCAATTAACAACATATTTCATTAGTGTGGTACATTTGTTACAATTGATGAAATGTTATTATTATAATATCAACTATAGTCCATAGTTTACATTAGGGTTCACTCTTTGTTTTGTAAAATTCTATGTTGTTGCTTTTTTATACACAACCTAAAAGTTCCCATTTTATTCACATTCAAATATACAGTTCAATCGTGTTGATTACATCCACAAAGTTGTGCTTCTGTCACTATCATCCAAAGCCAACACTTTTCCATCACCCCAAAGAGAAACTTCATATCAAGTAAACATTAACTCCCCATTCCCCAACCTCTGTTGATCTGAATTCTAGTTTCTGGCTTTATGGATTTGCATATTCTGCTTATTCTATATAAATGAAATCATTCAATATTTGTCCTTTTGTATCTAGCTTATTTCATTCAAAATGATGTCTTTAAAGTTCATTCGTGTTGTACCACGCATCAAAAATTTATTCCTTTTTATGGCTAAATAATATTCCCTTGTATACATATAACACCTTTTGTTTATCCATTCATCTGTTGATGAACACTTGGCTTGTTCCCAACTTTTTTTTTTCAATTTTTTTATTTTTTAAAAGATACTTAGATTACATAAATGTTACACAAAAAATATAGGGATTCCCATATGCTCCACCTCCCATACCTCCCACAACCTCCCACATAAACATTCTTCATTAGTGTGGCATATTAATTGCAATTGATAAACACATCCTGGGGCTTTGCCATTAAGCATGGACCTGTTCCCAACTTTTAGCTGTTTTGAGTAATGCTGCTATGAACATTGGTGTACAGATTATCTGTTTGAGTGTGTGTTTTCAGTTCTTTGGGGGTATATACTTAGAAGTGAAATTGCCAGGTCATGTGATAATTGTATGCTTAACTTCACAGGGAACTGCCAAATTGTTTTCCACAGTGGCTGTGTCTTTTTACATTCCCACCAGCAATGCAAGAGGGTTCCTATTTCTCTGCATCCTCACAAATACTTATTATTTTCTTTTGTTGCTGATTAGCAAAAGCATCCTAGTGGGTGTGAAGTAGTATTTCATTGTGGTTTTGATTTGCATTTCCCTGATGACTAATGTTGTTGAGCATTTTTTCATTTGTTTATTGGCCATTTGTATATCTTCTTTGGAGAAATGTCTATTCAACTCCTTGCACATTTTAACTGGATTGCTTGTCTTTTTGTTGTTGAGTTGTGGGGGTTCTTTATATATTCTGGCTATTGAGCCCTTATCAGATATAAGATTTGCAAATATTTTCTCACATTCTGTAGGTTGTCTTTTTATTTTCTTGATAATGTTCTTTGATGTACAAAATTTTTTAATTTTGATGAAGTCCAGCTTATTTTTTTTCTTTCATTGCTCATGCTTTTGGTGTCATATCTAAGAATCCATTGTCTAATACAAGTTTCTCAAGATTTCCCCCTATTTTATCTTCTAAGAGTTCTATAGTTTTTGCTCTTATATTTAGGTTTTAATCTATTTTGAGTTAATTTTTATATAGGGTGTGAGGTAGGAGTTCAATTTCTTTCTTTTGCATGCATACACTAGCTTTTAAAGTCCTATGTTATCCAATCCCTGGCTTCTCTGACCTCATCTCCTGTCCCTCTTCCCCTTGCTCACTCTGTCCCAGGCACACTTTTCTTTTTCTATTCCTTGAGCATGAGCATGTCAGACATGCTCTTTCTTTGGGAACTTTTCACTTACCTCCACCTGGAATACTCTTCCCCCATGTAGCCATATGTCCTGATCCATTTCCTTCAGGACTCTGTTCAAATGTCACCTGCTCAGATATGTGGTACCTGATCACCTTATATTAAAAGCATCCAGTCACTCTGTAACCCTTGTTATGCTGCTTTATTTTTCTTTTTAGTAATCACCTTCTTAAATATATGTTTGTTTTTAGTTGTCTGTCTCATCTCACTAGAATATAAGCTTATAAAGACTGATCTGTCTCTGTTCTGATCACTGTTTTACCCCCAGTACCTAAAATAGTACCTGGCACATAGTAGCTGTTCAATAACTATTTAATAAATGCATGAAATGGGCTTTTGTCTCACTCTTCAGTCGTTCACAGACTCACAAACGTTTAATGGGACTTCAAACTTAACATGCCCTAAATAATTCATTTCACTCATGCATCCATTCCAGTATTTGTTGGGCCAGGCACTGGCCACCACCCCCATATTTTTTCCCTGTTTTTCTTTATCAAAATTCATCTTTAATGAATGATTTCACTATCGGTTGAAGAGGCCCAGAAATTGACCTGAAATCATTTAAGGGGGAGAAAAGTAGTAATGTTTGTAAGTATTTAGGTAAAAAAAAAAAATCAAAGGAAATAATAATTAAACTGATATTTTAAATTTGTATTTTGATGTTTGAAGATATTTATTTCCTTTTTACTGGAATTACTTTGTTAAATCAGTACAAAAATAATCTTATTTTTAAAAATTGTCTGATTTGAAGAGATTTTTTAGAGTCATAAAAAACAGCCAAATGCAGCTTATCTTGGCGGTATTTCTACTTCAATGATGCGTATCAGTTCTGAATATGTCCATCAATTCTTAGATGCAATTTAGGATTTTAGTTTTCTCCTTATTTTTGGCTTTGTCTGTAACCCAACAACTGTCTTGGGTAAATCCCATGAGTCATAAACGCTCAGAAATACGGGACTTGGGTGAGCATTATAAAATGCACAATTGGACCTTTTAAATTATGCCAAGTGGCAGGGGACTTTTTGACATATTGAAATGATCTGGTCTTTTCAATATTTAATTTATTACTAATGAGGGACTGCGATTGCTGTAGCTTAAGTAGACTGCATTTATCATAAGATCTGGACATGTCTACTTCCATTTTAAAAAGAATATTTGAAAGAAAAAAATGTAGAAAATTAGATCCATGAAAATGCATTGTCTAATCAAGAACCATGATCATTGCCAGCTGTCAAAGGCTATCTTAAAATATTTAATGAGCTAAATTAACCTGTAAAGACATGTCATACTTTCTTATAGCAGTTTACCTGGATTTGGCCCGTTGATCTCACACCAATGCAACACTAACCAAGAAAATAAGGGCGGTGGGAGTGGGGGGGGCATGGGACAGAACATAATGGAAGAAAGGGCACCGATCCAGGAAGCAAGTCACCCAGCTTGGCCACTTTTGTGCTGCATGATTTTGGGTCAGTCACTCCCACCCTTAAGTTTCCCCCTTCCCATCTATAAAATGACATGATTGGACCAGATCCAGGGTTTCTGATCGCCTGAGAGCCCATGCCAATTCCAAGTCCGTAAAATTCAATTCAATTCTGTTCAAGTCAGCTTAATTCAACCATCTTGAGGGACAGCTATGACAGCAGAGTCTATATAATGTAGATAAATGTAGTATATTATCTAAACAGAGAACAAGGCTTTAAAATCAGGTAGGCATGAATTTGGCTTATGGCTCTCGACTTATGAGCTATATGACCCTAAATAAGCCAGTTCACCTCTCTGAGCTTTAGTTTTCTATCTGTAAGTTAGGGGTGATGATACTAAGTATCTTTCAGGACCGTTGTCAAAAGCAAATGAGGTAACGGATGTCCTATATCATGCCATTTGCTGTGTTAGGCAATGTTGAGAATACAAAGAAAAACTTATACAGTGCTTGCCCTTAATGTGATTATAGGCTGAGAAAAGTAGCAAGTAAACTGTGAACTTAGACACAATGCAGCCAGTGAGTGGTGCCACAAGGCACTCTCAAAACCAAGTGATTTGAGAATCACAAAGGCCAAGGGCACAATATAAACTTGGAGAATCCGAAAAGATACATGCATGCTTTCAATGATTTGTTGACCCATACTTTGTTTTGACCCTTACTTTGTTGGGTATTTGTTGACCCATACTTTGCAAACAGCTGTTTTTGAGGTGTTCATAAATATAGTGAAGTGATTCTTAAACATTTCCAGTGCTTCTATGGACCCATTTAAGGAACTGATGAAAGTTAAGGACTCTATCCCCAGAAATATAGTCACATAATTTTGCATTCAAATTCAGAGCGTTCATCCTTATACCCTTTAGGTCCATGGATTCCAGGTTATAAACTCTGGATTTAGTTGGAGTCTTTATAAAAGAGGTGGCATTTGAGGGGGAGTCTTGAAGGAGGGCTAGACTTTCAAGTGGTGTGGAAGATATCTCCCTGGTACTTGAATCCATCTGCTCCAAACCCTTGGCTTATTCTGACCACTTGCTTCTGCACCTTTGCTGGCTCAGGGAAAGGTGCCTAGTTTCTGCTTTGCTGCCTTTTTGACATTGTTACCTGGATGCTCTCTGACAGCTAACAGCTTGCCTAGCTTCTGAATCCAGCTCTTCCATGACCTCAGGCTTCTGTGCTATCCCAATCTGTCACCCTCCATCTATGCACCCACACCCCTGTATTTGTTCCCTACTTTCCATTGCTTCCAATATCTTTGTTCTCCTCTTCTTTGTTATGGTTTGTGATCTGCAGCCAGCAAAAGGCCCAGTGGAACAAGTGAACATGGAGTGAAGAGGTATTTGTGAGCAGAAGGCCTCAGAGCCAATGCCTACTCTAAAAAAAAGTCAGCATGGCTTATCAGTTCCACTTTCGTACTGCCCCAGGAGTTGTCTTTTGATTTAATCTCTTACATCTATAAACGACTTGATGGTTCACAGAGTGGACTAACTAACTGCAGTAACAAAGGACTCCCAAATCTCAGTGGGTTAGCCCAATAAATGTTTGTCTCTTGCTCCTGGCTCAGGCCAATGTAGTTAGGCAGATTCAGAGGAAAGGAGTTCAGTTATAAGCAGTTTTTCGAGGTCTATAAGGCTGACCATGTACCACAAATGTTTCTCAAGCGGGTTCTGGGACTTGACATCTAGATGGCAAACAGGGAAGAGAGAGTTAGGGAAGAGATGCCTGAAGGGAAGTAGATCGTGTCACATTCCCCTGTCCAGATGACAGCTACTGATCCCTCTAGCTGCAGAGGAGAGGCTAGGAAAGGCAGTCTAGCTGTGTGCTCAGGAAGAAAGTGAAAATAATTTGGGGAACATGCAATCATCTCTTTCACACAACCTGGTCATTACCTCATTTAATTATCATATGAACTCCATGAGGGACATGGCAAGGATTAAAACCCTCAGTTTGCAGGTGAGGGAACTGGCTCAGAGAGGTAAAGTGTTTTGCCATAAGCCACACAGCTGGTAAATAGTAGTCAGTCTTGGACTGTCTCTTCCAGTACCCAAACCCCTTTTTTTTACTGATACAGCCTGATATTTATGTTATACTAAAATATAATGCCTGAGTTTCAGGGGAAGAATCCTTAAGGCAAATTACCTCAAAGTAAAATCTGGGGACCCCTTTCATCAGTACCCTTTGAAGGTGCTTGTTAAAATGCAGATTCCCTGGTCCCACCCTTGGTCTAATCACAGATTCAGCCTCTGGGGGGATGAGCAGAAGAACCTGGAGGTGAATCTGATATTCAAGCTATAGTTTGTTTGAAAACCACTGCCTTAGGACTTCATTTGATTTCCACCTATTGCCTTAAATGAGAACAATTTAAAAATCCTTATAGGAAGCTGCCTTTTCACTAGTTTGTAATCTGGTCTCTGCTGGAAGGCCTCCAAACCTGACATTGATGATAAAAGATTTAGTTATTTTAATGTTTCAAGACAAATGAATTTCTTTCTAAAAATAGACAAGTGGGGGTAGGGGTGGGCAAGGGTCTATAGCAAAACTATTATTCAGGCTCCAGGCTTACTAAAACGCTGGTTTTCTCTACTGGCAAAGTGACTAAATACCCACAGCAAATTCTTTGGTAATTCAAGCAAAAAAGATCTTACAGTCTCATGAATTTAAAGCTTTATGTGCATTTCTGAGATAATGCCTGAAATTGAAGGTAATTTTAGAATCAATTTAGAAGTTAGGTTTTTTATTCCTGTCATGTTGCCCAAATATTGAATATAGATTTCATTGCACATCTAGCATAAATACTGTATGGTCTATGATATCAGGGGTATAAATATTTCATTATTAAGAAACAGATATAGCGATCACTCATCCAGTTTAATAAGCTTCTGAATTTGTACCTTTGCATTCCACCCCAAAATGTGAGAATACTGATAAGACTCTTAATTATATTTTATAATACTTCATTTTAATGTAAAAATCATACATTATATTTAACTTGCATGTGGAAATTGCTATTAATTTAAGGACTATTAAGTTAGCTATATAAATGCCTTATAAGGTGTTATGTGGAGAGGCCAAATGTTTAATTTTCCCTCTTCAAGGTGGTTTTAGGCATTAATTGTGTTAATCCCAAATTCAGGCTTAAAATAGCCTTCTACTAAGTATAATTTATGGTGAATTATTTATGCTTCTTCAGAAATGCTGAATCATGAAATGGTAGGTAGTGCAGCAACTGCAGGCGTTGCCAGGTTCTCTGGAATGGGCCTAGCTACTTCCTGCTTTAGTGGTTAATGGGTGGCTTGCTGGAAAAATTATAGTGACCTTGGGGAGGAAAAGGAACCACTTTTCACCCTTTCTGAATGGAGTAGATGGTTGGGCATCCTAATTATCAGAGGGCTGAGGCCAGAATTTATGTTATTTGCAGCATAAAAGTTAAAACCCATGTTCTCAGCCTCCTGGCCCCGCCTCTTACAGATGACTCCTGAATGTTTTCAGCTCTAACTGGCTGATGGGTTCCTGCGTATGAGGGGCTTCGTTATTTCAGGACCAGCTTTTGAGGTTTGCAGGTCTGCAACTCCAGCTCCACTGTTGCATAGTTACACCTGAACACAGGCATCGCTATTTCAGTAAACTTTACGATTGAATTTTATGCAGGTCTAACTTATTTTAATCTCACGTGAAGTTGGAGATAATCTCCTGAGGTTGGAATCGTCTCATATGATTTGGTAACTATACTGTAGTATGTTGTAGTGACCAAAGCAGTGGTTTTAGAATTAGACTGACAGTTCAAACCATGGCTCTGCTGTTTACTAGCAAGGTAACTTAAGCAATTTACTGAATCCCTTTGAGCCTCAGTTTCCTTTATGCAAATGGAGATGATAGAATCATAGTATCTGTCTCCTAAGGCCATTGCTGGGATGAAAGGAGTGTACACACAGACACATACTCACATACACAGTGCTTAACATAGTACTTAGCATACCATAAATACTCAAAAATGGCATTTGAGATCAGGGAAATGGATAAGATCAGACGGAACAAGTTTGTAGAGTGAGAAGAGAAGAGGGTCTAGGACAGCACCCCAAGGAACATGAAGCTGGAGTCTGAATCCCAGCTCCCTCACTCATTAGCTCTGTGACCAAAGGCAAAGTGCATTAAATCGCCTGTGCCTCTTTTCACCCATCTGAAAAATGGGGCTAAGACTAGCATCACTTGTGTGAGTACTTAAGATGCTCAGGTAAAGCCCTTAGAACAGTGCCTGGCAGATAGTTAGAACTTACTAGATGTTAGCTGTCGAGCCAAAGGAAGAATGTGCTTTAGAAGGACGGAATGGTCAACAGTGTCAAAGGCTGCCAAGAGTCCCTGCTAGATATGGGCTGCAAAGTATGAGTTAGCTTTAGTGTCAAGGATGACGTTGGTGGCTTTGGTGGGAGTTTTACAGTGGAGGGGCAGGTACAGGAAGGAAAATGAGTGAGTGGGTGTCGAAGAAGTACAAAGGATAAGTTTAACAACAACAACTACTACTACTATTTCTATTACTATCACTATTTATGAGGTCTTTCTCTGAGTCAGGCTCTGTAAAGCAATCTTGAGGAATGATCTCTTTCACACTATTATTATCGCTGTCTTCCAGATGAGAAAACTGAGGCTTGGGAGTTTTATTAAGAAGTGTAAGATCCCACAATTAGTAAGTGGCATGGCTGGGACACAAGTGCTATCAGTTATCACACCCCCTTGCTTAACAGGTTCTGCATATGCGGAGCTATGGTGTGCTTAGTTAGCACCGGGATGCTGAAAAGAAAACACACAACAAAGCAACCTTCTAACTCAAATAGCTGTATTTCAAGGCAAGGGCTTTGAACGCAGGCCTCCATGCAGTTGCTGACATGACTAAGACTTCAGATTCCCACGAATGATGTGACTGTAAGGCAGTGCCGCTTCAGCTGTGGTGCCCCAGACTGCCGTTCTCCGAGCGATGCCAAACATTCAGCTGCAATCACAGAGAACACCCAGCAAAAGAAAACTCACAATGAAGATTTTGAAAACCGAGGCATAGGGTCAGAAAACAGCTGTGTTTTACCCACACATTTGGGGATGCACTCCTGCTTCCTGAATGTGCATGGATCTTTTTATCCGAACTTCCTCAGGCAGCAACTCTCGGCTTGGCTCCATGGTCGTCTTTTCCTTTGGCTCCCCAGGCACAGCCCTGCTGCTCACAAAGGCCCAGGAGGCTGCCTTTAGACCAGCCAACAGCACGCTGGAAAGCTTGCAGAGCTGAAGGAGAGGACAGAGTTGGGGCCGTGGACTGGCTCAGTCTCCTTTCCACTCCAGCCTCCAAGCCCTAGGCCACACCCACACACTGCTCACTTGGAGTAACAAGTTCACACCCCTCTCTCTGCCCTGCATAGCAGTGTCTGGCAGTGGATAAAAACCGAGGCTGGAGCCAGACTGACCACAGCTGTGCCATTTCTTAGCTGTGTGACCTGCACACATGATTTAACCACTCAGTACTTCTGTTTCTTCATATGTAAAATGTGGCAAATAATAGAATTTACTTCTTAGGGTTATTAGGAGTTGATTGCATAGAACAATGGCTGGCACATAGTAAGTGCTAGCTCTTGTGACTATTATTTTCCTTCTCTCTCTCTCTCTCTTTCTCTCTCTCTCTTTCCACTTGCTTTTTTAAAAAGCCATTGGCTATCTCCCAATTTTAGAGTCTTCCGTTTTCCCCCAAATCATTGGTCTTCTTCAGTTTTCACTCCCTCTCCTATTTTAACCTAGATGCTATATTTCCTCAAATAGTCCCTGGCAAACCCTTCACCTCCTTTGACCCTTCCCCATCCTGGCAAAACCACAACCCTGGATCAATCCAGCTCTCTGGTCCCCTGCTCCACTCTCCTCTCCTCAATCGCACCTGAAGAGCTGTTCTTCCTTCTGTCTGAAGCAATTCCTATTTCTTACCCTCTCTTCAGGGAATTTAATTCATAATTGAACCCATCTCCTGGATCTTCAATGCTGTCCATTGGCCTCTGTGTTCCTTCTCATCAGCATTTACACATTCTCAGTCTCTCCCAAAACCAACAAAGTGAACCCTCCCACCACCTTCTCTCACTCTAGCTTCCATCATATTTCTCTACTCTTCACAGTAGTGCCTCAAGTTTCTAATTTCCTAGATCTCTAGAATCTAGAAAGAGCAGTTTACACACTGTTGTCACATACTTAGTGTCTGTACTTCAGTTAACTGGAGTCTGCATTTTACCTCTCCATTTCCATTGACATTGTCCTAGCAAAGTCATCTGTACCTCATGATGAGAGTAATCAAGGGTAGAAAGATAAGGAAAAAGGTTTTGTCTTCCCCACAGGGTACAGCATAATGCCTTACACAGAGTAGTAGCCAAGTACATGCTCCTGGAAAGAAGGAAAGAATATGCACAAAGAATCAGGCTCACTATGAAAAAAGAGTGACTTGGAATATTTCTATCTTGAGACAAAGTTGGCACAAATTTATATAAAATTCAATATGAACAGCTTCTCCTTGGAAACAATGGGAGACTGGTACTGACTTTGATTTGGTAGCAACAAATGGTGTCAGTTGGCTTTTTAATTTTATTTTTATTAAATATTCATGGGCAAATTGCTAATTCATTTCAGAAACAAAATTTTCGAGAGTGGCATGTTGTCAAGTTTAATGCAGTAAGACACCAGCCCAAGAAAGTCTGTGAGCTGCAGTTTAACACACCTTGAGAGCTCTAAAATGTATGTAGAGGGCACACCCATCCCCTTGCCCCATTCAGCACTCACAATCTTCTGCATTTTACCCCCATCCTAGAGTGGTTTGCTTTTCATTCACTTATATTCCTGGAAGTTTTTGATTTTTAAGTTGGGGAGTAGAGAAGCACTGTCTTTGAGGGCTGGGGCCAGATCCTCCCTGCAAGCACCATTCCTCAACACTGTCACACTGGGGAGCATAAATTCCAAAGTAGGGCTCACTGGCAAGGCATCAAACTCCTGAGCTGTCTGCCCTGACTATAATATCTGGGTGTCTCTAGAGACCTCAGGAGCCCTGCTATTTGAGGCAATATTTATTATGGCAGTCAATGAGATCCTGCTGAGATGTGCATAAGCGTAACCTCTAGAATGACCTCCTGACTCACTTTGAAGTCTCTTAGCCATAAAACTCATTTGTCTTTACCTTTCCCCCCTTTTCCAGTTTCATTGCTTGTTCCTGCTTATTAGTAATCCCTCAGTGCCAGGGAGGCTCATCCCCAGGAGTCACGTCCCACACTGGGAGGAAGGTAATGCATTTATATGCTGAGTTCGGCTTGGAGAGAGGCCACATTTGAGCAACAAGGAGGTAACTCTTAGGCACCCTAAAATACAGTAAGTTTCTATTTCAAAAGTAAAGGTTCATAAGTACAGTCATCAATATCATGGGCCTGTCAATGGTCCATCCTCCTTCTCTAGTCACTGCCCTTGTACTTGGGGGATTCTTGCTGACCCATTAGAGAATGTGGCAGAGCTCCCCATGATGGGAATTTGATATTCTTTTAGTTATAGTATCAATCTCCACCCACCATGACAATGCCCCATGAATACTTGAACACATTTATATGCCTTATAGGTATGCTCCTGGTGGACCTCTTCCCATGCATCCCCCATCACTGACACCCCACACCAATGGTCCTCCCCTGCCATAGTTGTAACCCTTCTGTATCCAAAACTTCTTCAAAAGTGAAGCCAACAAAACAACCAAATACAATTAATAAGAAAATTAAATAATAATGATAGTTTAAAAAATAACAAATAAAATACAAAAAAATTGAAAAAAAAGGGAAAAAAATTGGAATAAAAAATAATAAAAAAATGTAAAGTTAAAAAAATTTGACAGTCTTTCATCATTGTAAGATCTATTATCTTGAATGTACAGTGACATTTTCTTCTGTTTATTCCCCCAGTGTCTTATGTTTTTCATTTTGTCTTTAAAGAAGCTTTAGGTTACAGAAAAGTGATGTACTGAATATAGGGGATTCCCATATACCCAACATCCTCCCCCTTTTCTCTTTTTCCCTATCAACAACATTTTACATGTGGATAGTACCTTTGTTACAATTGGTGTACAAGTATTGAAACATAGCTACTAACCATGGCCAATGGTTTTCATTATGGCTTACATTTTTGACCATACACTTTTATAAATTCTGATGAAATTTAACATGGCCTGGATCCATCATTGCAAGATCATGTAGAACAATTCCAATGCCCCCAAAATGCCTCATGTTCCATCTATTCTATACCTCCTTCCCCCTCCCCTCAGGACCCATGGCAACCACCAAGCTTTACTCCTTGAAGAACAAGATTCATAGTTGCAACAACATTGAGGGCTTGACATACTGGCCTGTCCTACTCTATTAGGCACTGCCTATGCTCTTGAGAGACTCCCTCCCCTCTATTTGAGAACATAGCAGGACTCCCCAGGATGGGATCCAACACCTTCCTGCTCATTATGTAAGTCTCCACCCACTGATACAACACACTATGAACACTCACGCACTCCCTAGAAGCCTGCCCCAGGTGCACCTTGTCCCACATGCCTCCCACATCCAACACCCTAAACCAGTAACCTTCCCCTGCCATATTTGCCAAAATAACATCCCCCACATTGTAGTTTCAACCACATATTCCCCAAGCCCCAGAGATCACCTGCTCCCTCCCCCAACCCTCCCCCCAGTTCCATGGACAGTCCATCCCACCCTCCCCACCCTACCCCCCCTCACAAACCAGCACCGCCCAAACCAATAGCATCACTGCACCACTGTCATGCCCATCCAACTGCACAACTACACCCTTCCACCTTATCATAGATTATGCCCATATGGGCATTGACTCACAACTCTCTACTCCCTTTTTGTCTCCTGTAAACCTGTCTTCCAGACTCTAGCTCTGTGAGTTTGCTCACTTTGCTTAATTCATATCAGTTAGGTCATGTAATATTTGTCCTTCAGTGTTTGGCTTGCTTAACTCAGCATAAGGTCTTCAAGATTCATCCATGTTATCCTGCATTCCTTCTTACAGCTGAGTAATATTCCATTGTGTGTATATACCACAGTTTATTTATTCATTCATCTGTTGATGGACATTTGGGTTGTTTCCAACTTTTAGCAATAGTGAATAATGCTGCTATGAACATTGGTGTGCATGTATCTGTTCATGTCCCTGCTTTCAATTCTTCTGAGTATATACCTAGCAGTGGGATTGCTGGCTCATATGGCAGTTCTATAGTTAGCTTCCTGAGGAACCGCCAGACTGTCCTCCACAATGGCTGCACCATTCTACATTCCCACCAGCAGTGGATAAGTGTTCCATTCCTCCACATTCTCTTCAACACTTGTAGTCCTTTGTTTTTTTTTATAGCTGCCAGTCTAACGGTGTAAGATGATATCTCATTGTGGTTTTGATTTGCATTTCCCTAATTGTGGTGGGTTCTTAGTTGCCACTGCTTTCTGGGAACACAGCACTCAGGTCAAGTTCAACCTTGTCAACTCTCAAGAGTGTTTCCCACATCAACCTCCTGAGAGAAACTCTCCATCAGAGACTGCTTCCAGGGAACCCACTCTGAGACAATCTGCCATCTGTTCCTATGGACTGTGTGAGCTCCTCTGGTTAGAACACTGAGCAGAAGAAATGTATAGAACCATACTTTTATGAGATAATCCATGAGATGCTGGACAAGAGGTGAGATTCCAGCCCAAAGCCTTAGTCTGCTCTTCAGGTGCAGTGAGACTCCAGCTGCAAGCTGAGCTGTTGCAGGGCCAAGGTGTGAACCTAAGTTGGATCTGTTGGAGACCTTTAGCACCCTAAAATTGAGAATTTGGGAAAGCATCTGGATATCATACCCTTGAGGTAGACCTTGGGGCCTATGAGATGGGTCATGATAATAGTGAAGCCTCTTCCCACTGCCTTGGAGGGCAACAACCCCGAGGTAGGAGATAAAGCAAGGAAGACAAGAGTGGAGCCTACATAGTGCCTGCAGCTAATCGTCTGGTAGGGGGCACATGGAAAGTACCCCCAGATATACAAAGGGGACATTTGGGAAATAGGGCCCTCATCTCCAGCAGTCAAGAGTTATAAAGTTCCAGCAGCCAGGCACGGGGAGGCTTGAGCATCCATGATTTGGTGACCTTTCATGCTGGTAAGGTCTAGGGCATCTGATTACATGAAGATATCTTTAAATTGGATTCATTAAAATAAGAATATTGCTTTTTGGCAAGTTGGGTCACGCTTTAATGAGATCACAGATTGGAAAGCTCTCTGTGAACATAAAGAACTTTAGTAATATAAGGTTTTAAAACAAGTATTGTTTCTGTAGAGGCTACTGGGAGGTCACCTGCGTGGTTAAGAACTTTGGTTTTGTAGTCTGTCAGACCTGTGCGACTCTGGACTAGATTGTCACTAGTGGGGGAGCCAGACAGCAGAGAGCCATGAGGACAGGCTTTAGCCCCCCACCTAGGATGCTCCATCAGCCTTATGTTCCCCCAAAACTCCCCAAAGGAACATATAGCAGAACAATAAGTAAAGACAAATTGTTTGCTTTTCAAATGAAGTTTCAATATAAATACCCTCATCTTGAGTAACTTCCACAAACATTGCCACAAAAATCAATAAACATACACTGGGGAAAAACAGTATACTTCCAGGCAAAAGTAATTCGCTTAGTCAACTTCCACCACACAGGAGATCGCAGGCCTAAACCCTTCTGTATAGAGTTTGGTCACCTCAACTGTAGATAACTTTTCTGAGCCTCAGTTTCCTCTTCTTTGTTAGATGGAGGATATAGTATTTAATGAAATCTTGCACGCAGATGCTTGACAGTGGCTGGCCCATTGTAAGTGTGCATCTCTATAGAAATAAAAGTAGTATTTGAATGAGATTTTTATAGATTTTCATAAGATACCTGTTAATTTATGTCATGTGTAATTAAGCATTTACTGCATTTTTCCATAAGTTTAAAGGTAGAGTTAAAAATACAGAAACGTTTCTCTGTGTTTGTCTCTTTCTTCCCCACCACCCCTCTTCCCATCTCAATTTGGGATCACTTGACTGCAAAGAGCAAGAAATAGAAACCCTACCAAAAAATATCACATGGGAAGAGGGTTTACTAATAAGAGGGATAATTTAGAACCCAATTAATGATGTACATATTTACTTAGATTATTTAATTTAATCTCCTCAAGCAATGAAGTAAATATTATGATTTCCATTTTACTGATAAGAAACTGAGGCACAGAGAGGTAACACAATGTATGCATTCAAATAACCTTTCCCTATTACTGGACATTTGAATTGTTTCCATATTTTTTCTATCATTAAAAAGAAACAATACTTTAGCACATATTTCTTTGACTATTGATTTTTTCTTCTTTTGAAATGCTTTTGCAAGAATAAATTCTGAGGATTCATATTATTTGGATGGAAGGTATAAACTTTTAAGTGACTCAATATGTGTTGCCCTGGTTTTGTATTTCATGAGGGCTTGGCATTAATTGAGAAATATCCCATTGTCTTGCAGAGCTAAAATTGTCTTGGCTGAACTTACTAATTATTTGACACTGGAATATGTATTGGAAGATGAATACCAGAATTGAATCATTTGTGGGCTCTTTGTCTTATTTATTTACTTTTAGTTGTAATATCGAGCACTTACTGGTGCTCTCCACAGCAGTCAGCCATTCTGTTCATCAGCACTGATCTCTAAAGTTAAGCAGCTACACCTTCAGCCTGTTGGACCCTTGTGGTGGTTTGAAGCACTGTGCACCCTGGGAAAATGTGTTCCTATACCTAATCCAATCCTGTGGGCATGAGCCCATTTTAAGTGGGACGTTTTGATGAGTTTACTTCAGTTAAGGTATGACACACCTCAGGGATGGGTCTTAATCCTATTACTGGAGTCCTCTATAAGAGAATGAAATTCAGACAGATAGAGAGAAAGCCTCAGAGGAAGCAGCCGAAGCTTAAATCACCAGAACCCAGAAGAGAAGGGAGAGACCACCATGTGACAAGCTACGGACCAAGGATCTCTGGCAGCCAGCCCCAGAACACCACAGTCTTTAGGGAGAAAGCATCACCTTGAAGATGCCTTGATTTAGACTTTCTTTTAGCCTCAAAACTGTTAGCTAATAAATTCCCATTGTTTAACCCAACCTGTTTCATGGTATTTTCTCAGGCAGCCTAGGAAACTAAAACAGCCCTCTTCTGAAGTCATTGCACTGACAATTTACCTGAGGGCTTTTCCACTTGCTTTCCCAGCTGGTTTTTAATTAATTATAAGATAGTGTGATTGTATGGGCAATTAGGTACTTTTATCTCTTTGAGATAAAGTTTCCATAGGAAGTAGAGTACAATAAGAAGAGAAAAATGATGGTGGTGATGACAATGATGAAGTTGGTGAATGCTGGACTGGAAGTGAGGGGAAGATTACATTTCTGTTCATATCTCTAGCGTGGCTTCCTCCTATGGTCAGAATATAAATATTTAATGGAGTTAATCAGCTCATCTGCTGGTTAAACATTCATTGAGAATATACTAATTTTTCATTCATTCAACAACTATTTACTGAGTACCTTCATTGTGTCAGACCCTGGGCTAAGTGCTATAAGAGTCAAGGAAAAATTAAACAATGTCTTTGTCCTTGAAGACTTAGTAGTCTTCTAGTAATCTACAGAGAAGACTGTAAGATAGATGATAGAGAGATTATATATATATATATATGTATATATGTAGATATAGATAGATATAGATAGATAGATAGATAGATAGATAGATAGATAGATAGATAGATATGGATATATGGGTAGATAGATGATGATAGAGGATGGATGGATATATAGATAGGTGATTAAAGATATGGATATAGATATATCTCTGGCACACAGAGCATGCCAAGAATGAATGAGGGCAATGATATTTGAGTGCTTACATTGTATTAGGCACTTCCTGGATGTTAACTTATTCATTCCTTGTATCAACTCTAGGAGGGATGCTGTCATTGCCCTTATTTTGCAATGAGGAAATTATGGCATAGAAAAGTTAGTTATCATGCCCAAAGTCGGACACATCGAGAGTAGTGGAGCTGGAATTGTAAAGGAAAACTGTCTGACTCCACATTCCCCCTAAAGTATACTATCTCCTAACGTCATAAAAAAAATATATATATATATATATATATATATATAATTAAGAGCTATGGGAGCTTGAATTGATTGATTCTTTTCTGGGGGTCAGGCAAGGTTTAGTGGGAGCATTTGAACCGAGTCCCTGATGGATGAGCAGGCTATGATACGTGAGGGGAAAGATGTAGTTGGGAAGGTAAAAAGACTGTTAAAGCTTGAAAAAAAACAGCATGAGCGAAAACAATGAGCAATGAATGTGACATGTTTTTCAAAGAAATAAGTGAATGGCCCTTGTAGTTGGATGCCAGGCTGGGTGGGGCACAGGGGGAGTAATGAGAGACAGCACTGGAAGCAAAGCTTGGAACTCCACTGTCAAGGGCCCTGGAATGTCATGCTAGGGATTCCTGATTCCATTATCTCTTTAGTGCCAAATAATTATAAAGGAAATATGTGAGTGATAAGAATCTGCAGGCTTAGAAGATTCCAGAGATATTTTCATGGCAGAATTGGCTGAGAAAGAGAAAGAGAATAGAGTTGAAGGGATGCTGAACCTGCATCCATAGGGATGCATCTAGTTTTGATGAAGAGATGTCTAATTCAGCTTTGTTCAATTCATCTAGCATTTATCGTGTACCTCTGGTAATTGAGAATTTAATATGAGCTGGGTCTTTTGCATGTGGAAAGTAGCATCCTTATTTTCTGATATGATCCCAACTAATATTAGGTCACTGCAGAAATGCAGTTGGTTAAAGGAAGGAATGATTAAAAAATAATACATATTTGATTTAAACAGTTTATTTTCTTTCAAAACATAACTGTATGGTCATTTACATCTCTTTTGAAGTAGGATCGAGACTTTCTTTGAATAGTTCCGCTTTCTGGAGTGCTGTGGCATAAAACACACTAATAATTTAAAAAAAAATATTTGACCCAAGATTGTGCAGACACTCGCGAAGCAATCAGAGTTATAGACTCCTTCTAGATTTTGTGTTTGTTTGTTTTTAATGATTTTCCCTCATCCTTTTGTGGTTATCTCGTGCACAGCTAATTCAAGAGCAGTTGAGGTCTATTTAGGCAACTCACTTGTGAAAAATCATTCCTAAACAGTCAACTGATGTTTCATAGAAATGTTTCTTTTGCCGGCACTCATATTCCCTGGGGTTAATGTAGCAGTTGATTAAATTAGGCAATATAATTATAAGTAGAAATGGCATAAAAAAGCTTGGGAAGAAGCATAGTTGCCTGTAAGTAGGCATGCAACTCCACTGGTGAAAAAAAGAACTTCTGTGGCATGAAGGATGTGACCTACTAGTGAAGAATAGTTAGCTCGCTGTGTGTACTAATCAGCGTTTTACAGAGGAATTGGAGGCCATAGATGAATCTGGTTAGTTGGTTATTTGGAAGTTAATTAGGTGATCTCTTTGCATATTTCATTTAATCTTCTCACTATGTAAAGTATCAGAGAGAGGAGGTTATAGGATCAAAAAGTGTTATTTGGCGAAGAGGGGGACGAAGGTATTGAGCATCTGTTTGACCGAACAAAGAATCAGCAATTGAGAGTCTTCCTAGATCTTCCTCTTTCCTTTACCCAATTCCCATCCAATTCATAGGCAGGTCTTCCTCCCCTACTTCCATAATAGATCCTGAGTCCATTCTCTTCTCACTTCCTTCCTTGCTACCACCATTGCTCCCTGCCTGCAAGAAGGTGGCAGTAGCCTCCTGTCTGGCAGGCCTGCACCCATTCATGCCTACTACACAAGCCATTCTCCACAGGCAGCCAGGTTGTCTTTTAAAACAATAACTTATTTTATGTCACTTCCTTGTTCACAACTTTACCCAATGTTCTTAGAAAAAGATCCAAACTGCTCCCACGAAGAGATAGAGTTTGTTCCTTATCCCTTGAATCGGGCTTGGCCATGTAAAACTTGTTTGGGCCAATGGATCATTAAAGAGTGCCTGAACATTGGGGCTGCTGCCTCTTTGTTGAGGCCACAATATGATGGAGATGGAGCTAGCCTCCTGGAAAGACTATATGGTATACGTCTGCCAACTACCGTCCAAATGAGTAAGACTATCTGAGACCATCCAGCCCCAGGTGAGCTTCCAGATGAATGCAACCTCATAAGTGACCCCAAGGAAGCCAGCAAAAATGTTAGATGCTTTCCCCAAATGTCTTTTGATTTGGGGTTGCTTGTTCATATTTAAGAATGGGACACCAAAACAGCACTGTGAGAGTGAGTGGAGCTTGTTTACTGTGGTGCTCACTAAAGAGATCTGCCCAGATCATCTCCTCAGGGAAATCCCAATGTCAGTATCTTTCAGGCTCTTCTCTTTGGTTGGTCAGATTCCCCAGAGAATATCTATTGCGTTCTGTGTGACTGCCTGGCTGCCGGTTGGGAAGGAGATCAGGAAAGGTGTCTCAAATTCCATGTGCAAACTTCCAGTCACTATGTCAGTTTGCTGTACAGGGCCCTGTCATAGCATCCTGATAAATTAAGATGTGGCCCAACTCAGTGAGTCTGGGTCTTAATCCAGATCACTGAAGACCATATATAGAGAAAGTAACCAGAAGCAAAAGACAGAGAAAGCCACAGGGAGGAGCTGGAAGCCAGAAGTAAGTGGGAAATCAGAAGAGAAAGGAGAGGTCATGGCCATGTGATGGGAAAGCCAAGGAACCCAGGTATTACTTCAAACTACTGCCCCTGGGAGGAAGCAAGCCTTCTAGCCAATGCCTTTATTTGGACTTCTGTTACCCGCAACTGTGAGACAATAAATTCCTGTTGTTTAATCCAACCCGTTATGGTATTTGTTATGGCAGCCTGGCAAACAGAGACAGGCCCCCACTGTCAACTCTGCCGGGAATAACCTAGTTGAGAGGTCTTTTAATAAATAGAAAATAATCATCTGGTGTGGGGGAGGGGCAGTTTGGGGTATACCTGCCTCCAGAAAACAGTTAGCAAATTCTCCTTCTTTTAGCCCCACCTTCACCCCGACTTTAGACATACTTCAGGGCTGCCAATTCCTGTGCCTTTGGGGACTTCTGCTCAGTAGTGATCCTCCTTGGTTTTTTTCATTGCTGTCTTAGGGTTCAGTCTTTTCAGATCTGCTAAGTGGGTTACTGTCTCTCCATCTGTTTACTGTTGCCAAATTTGCATATTTTTGTCTTGCCTACTCTCCTATTCTCTATGTGCCAGTAAGGTTATGCTTAAAGAAAATCTTTTATTGTCTTTACAGAGGGGTTTCTCGAGTGATACAAAGTTAAATGCATGCTTTCAAATAGCAATCTTTAAGCAGAAATTGTATTAAGATTTTATTTCTGATTGAGGGGATATTTGATAAATTCGCAATAGCAGAATGAAGACAAAAGAAAATCCAGATTCAAGCATAGGCAGAGAAGATAGAAGGGCTAGGGATTGGGCAGTTTAGGTTGAGGGTAGGGGAATGTCAAGTAAATCTAGTGTTGACATTTTGAATTTGAAGTTGGAAAGGAAACTAAAATTTATTGAAAATATACAGGTGCCAGGCATTTTGCACATGTGTTTTAGGATGATTGGATAGAAATATGATGTGCTTTTGCACTTAACATTGGGCCAAATTCACAGAACAAATTAATCAATAAACATTTTTGGCTAGATTGATTAAATGAACAAATTAGTGAATGGGGAGTAAGGAGAAAGAGGTGCTTTTTGTATGTTTTTAAAAAGCAAGATGAGTGTATTAAATAAAGTAGAAGAGAAAAACAAGGAATCTCCTGGAGGTTATGGTAGAGGACAGATAGATTGTCCTTGGGATTAGTACCAAGATAGATAGTTTTGTTAAGTGGGCAATCTTTGTGAACCTAGCTATCAAATTAATTAATGGTTACATTTTGATATTCTTTGGTTTCCGCCAAGACTTCCATTGCCATGACTGTGATTTCTTTTATGGTAATGACTTTATCCTTGCTACAAAACATATTTTCAAAGATCTCCAGGCTGCTTTTAAAGAATAAGTTTGAACTTGGTATCTTTCCATCATGCCATTGGTGTTTGCCAATGGACAATGCCATTGTCTCTTTCACTTTGGATTGTCTTGCTTACTTTGAGAAGATACGGCTGATTTAGCTCCTCCAGGTTGAGTTGTGGTGTGGCACCAGAGGGTAGGAAGCCTGGTGTGATTTTACAAAAACATTCCTTGTGCTGTGTAACATAAGGTAAATATTTTGATGATGTTATTCCTCTAGTCAATAAAGCTCTATAGGTAAATAAAAAGCCTCACACCATACCTGCCAGGCTTTGTTTCCCTCTGCTAACTTGGGTAAACTTCACCTAAGGAAAAAAAACTTCTTATTTCTTATCCTCAATGGATTCAAAGATGGTTTCAACAGATAGTTAAAATCATACATTATACCCACTCCCCATACATGCACATGCATTCTTTTACACTTTGTTTGACATCTCCATTTCTCTGAAGGAATGATTGATACTAAGTCAAACCTTACCTGGACTGTACTTATTTTTTAGATATTTTTTTTCTGTGGTATATAGGCAGAGATAGGTTGTTGGATTTTTCAGTTTCTCAAAATCATGAAGTAAAAAACTCAGGCCAAGAAGAAGAGTGGGAGGAGGTGAGTACATATATGGCAATGGAGTAGAAGTTTGCCTACCAATTTCACATGGCCCTTGTAGCTATGGAAACAATTGCCTTCATCCCTACTGCCTGTATATGTTTAGAATATCCCTCTTTTATATTATAGATTTTATATCAAGCCTTCTAGGAAACTAGGAACCATTTGAAGAAAACTATAAAATTCTGTAATGGGGATGGGTTAGCATCTTCGCTTTCCGAGGATGCTAAGTGAAATAAGAAGCAACCGTCTGCTTATTGTTTCTACATTCAGTGAACTAGGAAGGATGAGATTTTATCGCACACCTGGCCATGGTTTAAAGATTTTAAGCAACGGGAAGCGGCTGTGGCTCAATCAGTGGGGCTCCCGTTTGCCATGTGGGAGGCCCCGGTTCTGTTCCCTAGGCCTCCTGGTGGGGATGGGCCCGCCCGCACAGCGTGGTTGGCTGACCCGGCGAGCGCAAGCAGCAAGGGGGGGGGGATAAATGAATAAATAAATAAAATCTTAAAAAAAAAAAAAAGATTTTAAGCAACATTTATTGACTTCTTACTATATGCCAGACACTGTGATGTGCTTTTTCGTTTTGGATCTTATTTAATCCTCAGAACAACTCATGCGAGGGGATTATTAATCTCATCTCCATTTTACTAAAGAGGAAACTGGGACTAAGAGGTGAAGCAACATGTCAAAGGAAGGACTGACTCTTTCTACCTTGCTCTACCTGGCTGTGGACTTCTTTGTGACCTTCAGCAGTGGAAGTCTTCACGTATGCTAGGTTCCTTCTGTCTCTGTTACTGGGAAATTAGTAAATGCTGTGCATCAAGTCAGCAAAGAAGTTAGGGATGAGCCTATTATAGAAAGGCATTTGTAGATTAAGCTGCAGTTCCAGAATTCCTTCTGTTTGTGTTTGCCCATGTGTGTGAAATGAGGCTATCTCTGTGTTTCCTTTTTTTCTTTCCCATACAATGCAGGATGATTTGCAGCTCAAACCCCTTTCTGTAGGATATCATCAATCACTTTTTTTTTTTTTTGTATATATGGGAGATAAGGCTACAACTAGCTATTAGAAAATGGGTTAGGTTTGGGCAATATCCATCTAGTCAGCTTTATTAAGAGCATGATTGACCCTCACTCCCTCCAATTTCCTCAAGCCCTGTCACTTTTGTAAGCCCCGGGAATCAAGTTTGCTTTACCAGTAGCCCATTGAATCTGCTCTGTCAGAGATCACCAAGGTCACTGGAAGTGTGTTAGATTCCTTGGGCTGCTATGACAAATTACCACAAGCTTAAAACAACAGAAGTCTGAAATCAAAGTGTTGACAGGGTTGTGCTCTCTCCAGAGTCTCAAGGGGAGGATTCTTCCTCGCCTCTTTCACCGTCTTGTGGCCGCAGGTTTTCCTTGGCTTGTGGAAGCATCAGTCTATTCTCTGCCTCCCTCTTCCCATGGCCATCTTCTTGTTGTGGGTCTCTGAATCTGGGTCTCTTCTCTGCTTCTTAGGAGCACACCAGTCATATTGGATTAAGGGCCCACCCTACTCCAGGATGACCTTGCCTTAACTAGTTACCTGTGTAAAGACCCTATTTCCAAAAGAGGTCACATTCTGAGGTACCAGGGGTTCAGACTTCAACATATCTTTGGGCAATACAATTCAACCCATAACAGGCATTTTTCTCCAGTCTCTGTAATACCTCCATTGGCCTAAAATACCAATGACTACCCCACCATCAAATGATTCAACAAGTCAAAACCCAAATGACTAAATGCTTTTCCTGTGCCAGACATTATGCTCAGTACTAGGGGTACAAAGGGAAATAAGACCCAGCCCTTGCCTTCAGTGATATTGTCACCTAATGTGAGGATTTTAAACAGATAATTTATAATATTGCATGCCCCTGTACAAAACATGTGCAGAGGAATGAGGTGGGGGTGGTTAACTTTTTTTTTTTTTTCCATTTTTAAAGTGATGGTAGAAAGAAGCTCGAGGGAGGGTTCTCTGAAGATGGTGACATCTGAGCTGCAGTGTGAAGGATGAAGAGATGCTTACCTGCTGATTGAGGATGAGATGTAGGGGAAGGGCATCCCAAGTAGAGGAGCCAAATTGTGTATTGTCATGAATGGGTGGGCAAGGGAATGTCATGGCCAGGGGACATCTTAACACTCCTGCCTTTAGCCTGACACTATCTACCTTCCTGAGCATCCTTTTTTACTCTCACTTCTAACACTAAGCACTCCTCTAGGTTCTGTCTGTATCCCAATGATATTTTTATTTTTACTACTTTCTGACAATGTTTTTCTTTTACAGACATTACATGAAGCATCATCTTTACATGAAGGATTCCTGGGTATGAATCTGCAGCTCTGACATGTCCTTTCCTCTTAAATTCCACTTCTTGTCTCCAGTGTTTACATTCAGCTCACACCTGAGACATCAAATCTACACTCTTCATCTTTCCTCCAAAACTTTTGCCCCACCTTCAGTAATTTTTTCTTTTAGTTTTTTTCCTTTTCTTTTATTAGAGCAGTGGTAGGTTTACAGAAAAATCATGCAGAAAATACAGAGTACCTGTTTACCCATTCTCACGCACTCCTTTTTCCCGATCATTAACACTTTGCGTTAGTATGCTACCTTTGTTACAATTGATGAAATAATATTGTTATAATTATACTATTGACTCTAGTCCATAGTTTACAGTAGGGTTCAGACTTTGTGTTGTACAGTTCCATGTTGTTGTTTTTAATTTTTATTCTGGTAACATATGTATAAAACCTAAAATTTCCCATTTTATCCACTTTCGAATATATAATTCAGTGGTGTGAATTACATTCACAATGTTGTGCCACAATTTCCACCATCCATTACCAAATCTTTTCCATCACCTCAGACAGAAACTCAGTACCAATTGAGCATTAACTCCTCATTCCCCACCCCTACCCAGCCCCTGGTAACCTGTATTCTAATTTCTGAACCTATGAATCTGCATATTCTAATTATTTCATATAAGTGTAGTTTCTGTACTTTTTTTTTTTTTTTTTAATGTTCCCACTATTAATTAATGACCTGGACCGAAAACCTAGAGTTGTCTCTGACTCCTCTGGCTACAAAATGTCTTATTAAGATGCAGTGCCAGACTGACTGTGTTTTTCTTTAAATGCTCAGTTGTTCCCCTTTCTTGATATTCTCAGCAACCATTGCCTGTCTCTACTCTGCAGGAATTTCTCTCCTGTTTCACAAGGAATGAGAAAATTGTTGGCGGTGGTCAAAATTATACCTGTCAAACAAAAAACAAAACAATATAAAATATAATTAGCAGATTGGGACATTCAAAAAATGGGCAAAAAGGCAAAGGGAGGTGTGGGAGGTGGGCAACATGGGAATCCCAGTGGGTTCCGTGTAATATTTTAGGTAATCTAAGCACCTCTTAAAATATATTTATATATATACATAAATTAACATTTTTGTAAGCAAATGCACATATATGCATATATATTTATATATCATTTTGTAAATGTTGATATGTATTGTGAAATTTTTGATTTTTACCCACAATAAAAAAAAAAAAAGGGCAATTAATGTATAAAAAAAAAAAATTATACCTGTAAGCCCCTTCAAAACCCTGGAGTTTCATTAGGCTAGACCTGAAGGCTTAGATTCATTGTAAAATGTTAGATAATCTCCGGCTATCTCTTGATTAATCTGGGGCTACAATTCCCTCCTTAAACGATCTATTCTACTCTTTCTCATTAGCCATACTCAATTTTTTTTTTTAAGGCGGCATCGGGGATTGAACCCAGGAACTCGTATGTGGGAAGCAGGCTCCCAACCACTTGAGCTATATCCGCTCCCCCTACCCTTTCTCATTAGAAGAACATTATCTTTCTTTCATACAACTGGTACATAACAGAAAATTAGTAGTTGAAACTTTTTCAAATAATCCATGAACATGACATCATTCCTTGTCCCCATTCTCCTCTTCTGTAGATATTTTTGCAGCCATTGACATGGTGATCACCGTCTTCTTGATTCTACCTCATCTTCGTTGGTTTGACACCTTCTCTACTGATTGTCTTTTTTTCCCTCTGTGTTTGCTCCTTTATTATACTCCACTGGAGAATCCTCTTTCTTTGCCTATACTTTAAAAGTTTATATTTCCAAGACCTTGGCCATTGTCCACTTGTCATTTTTATCTGACAGCCTTTATCAGGGTCCTCTCATCCATTCCCGTGACTTCTACTGCCACCAAACTCAGGCATCTGAGCCTGCAGTTCAGATCTCTCTTCTAGATATCCAACTGCCTCTTTGACACCTCCACTTGGATAGGTTCGTAGATCCCTTAAACTTAACCTGGCAAACACTGAACTATTCACCCTTCCTTCTTCTATGAGGGACTTACATTGTTACTAGGGTTGGGAATTATATGGCAAACGTTGCTCCTTGAAATGGTGAAACGACTCATGTCTGTTCCAATGTGGTTTCTGGCCCCCATATTTGAGTAGATTAAATAATAGGACCTAACAACTCTCAGAACAGGCAGAAAAGGAATCAGAGCATCCACAATGGATTTCAGTATTTATTCATTCAGTCAACAAACATGCTCTGAACCCCTACTTTGTTCCAGAGATAAGTGTCACCACTAGGGGTGCCTGGACTGAAACATTAACCCTCAGGCTTCTGGAGCTTGGAGTGTGGCATACTGTGTAGCTTCCCTTAAGTTAACTACTTCTTTCACATATTGAGCTCTCTCCCAACTCCTCTCTTGTCTGTGTGATTTTTTTAAATTGACTTTGTATGTGCGTGTACAGGTCTATGAATTTTAACACATGCATAGATTCATGTTAATTACAAACACAACCAGAATACAAGACAGTCCCATCATTTCCAAAATTCTTTTGTGTTGACCCTTTATAGTCAAACTCTCTCCTGACCCTGAAACCCTGGCAATCACTGATCTGTTCTCCTTCCTACAATTTTGTCTTTTCAAGAATGTCATATAAATGAAACCTTAGAGTGTATAATTTTTTGAGATTGGCTTTTTTTTCACTCAGCATAATTCTCTGGACATTCATATAAATTGCTTGTATCAGTAGTATGTTCCTTTTTTAACTTTTTATTTTGAAATACTTTCAAACTTATAGGACAGTTCCAAAAATAATACAAACTCCCATAGAAAGAATTCCAACATACTCTCACTCACCCCCAGATCCCCAGGTTCACCAATTTAAACACTTTGCAACCTTTGACATATTTTCTCTCCCTCCCTCCCTCCTTCCCTCCCTGCCTTCCTCCCTCCCCTGAGCTTTTGTTTATTTGGGAATGTCTTAACCCCGTCCTCATTTTTGAAAGACAGTTTTGCTAGATTTAGAATTCTTGGTTGGCAATTTTTGCTTCCAGCACTTTAAATATGTCTTCCCTTGCCTTCTTGCTTATATGGTTTCTGATGAGAAAACAGCATATAATCTTATTGAGGCTCCCTCATATGTGACAGCATTTCTTCTCACTTGTGCCTTATAAAATTCCTTCTTATCTTTTGGCATTTGGCAGTTTGATTTTAACATGGTGTGGCATGGGTCAAATTGGATATATCCTGTTTGGAGTTCATTGAGCATATAGCATGTGTATATCCATGTCTTTCATTAAATTTGGGAAGTTTTAAGCCATTATTCTCTCTGTACCTTTCTCTCTTTCTTCTTCTGGGACTCCCACAATGCATAAAATGTTATGCTTGATGGTGTCCCGCAGGTTCCTTAGTCTCTGTCTGCTTTTTCTCATTCTTTCCTCTTTCAGTTATTCAGACTAGAGATTTCAATGGTCATATCTTCAAGTTCACTGATTCTTTTATGGGCCAGCCCCAATCTGCTGATATACCCCTCTAGGGGATTTTTAATTTCTATTTTTGTGTTATTCAGCTCTGTATGGTTCCTTTTCATAATTTCCATGTCTCTATTGATAATTCTTTGTGTTCACCTATCATTTTCCTGATTTCATTTAGATCTTTGCCCATGTTTTCCTTTAGCTCTTTGAGTATATTTAGGAACATTTTTTTATTAGAGAAGTTGTGAGCTAATGAAACAATCATGCATAATGTGCAGAATTCCCATACATCACCCCTCCACTAACACCTTACATTTGTTATGGGTTATGAAAGAATATCATCAGAATATTACCACTTACTATGATTCATAGCATACACTTGGTATATTTTTCTATACACCCCCTATAATTGACACTATTTATTAGTATTGTACATTTGTTATAGTTCACGAGAGTACACTCTCATATTTGTACTGTTAACCACAGTCCATCTTCCACCACATGGTTCAGTGTTTTATACTGTCCCATGCCTTGTACATTCTATCCAAAGCATAAACTCGGTGGCTCTCATTTGCATTACAGAGTTGTTTAATCATCGCCCCAGTAAACTTTTGAACATATTCCTTACTCAAAAGGAAAAAAATCCCATACCCCCTATTATTAACCCTTAGTGTTGATATAGTACCTTCTTTGACATTGATACAAGAGTATTACAATATTGCTGTTAAATATAGTCCATAAGTTACATTAATTATATTTTTGCCATGCAGCACTATATTCTTACCACCTTTAATAGTGATATGCATTTGTTCTAGTTCATAGAAGAACATTCTTGTATTTGTACTTTTAACCACAAACTTCATCCACCTTTGAGTTCACTATGTTATTCAGTCCCAAGATGATTCTCTAGCTTTCTTTCAATTGACATTTACATCCCAAGACTACCCCTTTTGCCACAATCCCACTGATAAACCAGCTGTGTTTGTTATACTCACTATGTGTCACCATCAACTCTATTTCCACACTTTTACAGTCAAGCTAATTGAAAATTCTACATACATTAAGCATCAGTACCCCTTAACAGTCTTCATCCTAGCTCCTAGTACCCTATAGTCTAGGTTTTAACTTCATGTGTTTATTCTTTGTTATTTAGTTCATATTATGAGACCATACAATATTTGTCCTTTGTGTCTGGCTTATTTCACTCAGTATAATGTCCTCAAGGTTCATCCATGTTATCATATGCATCCCAATTTCATTTCTTCTTATAACAGCATAGTATACCATCGTATGTATATACCACATTTTGTTTATCCATTCATTGGTTGATGGACACTTAGGTTTTTTCCATCTTTTGTCAATTGTGAACAGAATAATATCACTATGAACATTGGTGTGCAAATGTCATTTCAAGTCACTATTTTCAGTTCTTCTGGATATATTCTTAGTAGAGGAGTTGCCAGATCATACAGTAATTCTATATTTAGATTCCCGAGGAACCACCTGTCTTCCACAGAGGCTGCAATAGTCTATATTTCAACAATCAGTGAGGGACTGTTCCTATTTCTCCACAGCCTCTCCATCACTTGTTGATTTCTAGTTATATATTTAATAATGGACATTCTATGCGGTGTGAGATGATATCTCATTGTCGTTTTGATTTGCATTTCCTTTATAGCTAGTGATAGTGAACATTTTTTCATGTGCCTTTTTTGCCATTTGTATTTCCTCTTGGAAGAGATATGTCTATTTAAGTCTTTTGCTCATTTTTAAATTGGATTTCTTGCTCTTTTATTGTTCAGTTGTATGATCTCTTTATACAGCATAGAAATCAAACACTTATCAGATATGTGGTTTCCAAATATTTTCTCCCATTGAGTGGGTTGCCTTTTCATCTTATTGACAAAGTCCTTTGAAGCACAAAATTGTCTTAAGTTTGAGGAGGTTCCACTTATCTATTTTTTCTTTCGCCTACCACCAGGTCTTGAAGTTTCCCTACAGTTTCTTCTAGGAGTTTTATATTTCTCACTTTTATATTTTGGTCTTTGTTACATTTTGAGTTAATTTTTGTATAAGGTGTAAGGTATGGGTCCTCTTTCTTTCTGTTAAATAGAATATTCTGTCCCAGCTAGGGGGGTTTGACAGCTTTGTCAAAAACCACTTGACCATAGATGTGAGGGTCTGCTTCTGAACCATCAATTCAGTTCCATTGGTCTATGTGTCTGTTTTTATGCCAGTACCATGCTGTTTTTACCACTGTAGCTAGGTAATATGACTTAAAGTCAGGAAGCGAGAGTCCTTCAACTTTGTTCTTCCTTTTTAAGATGTTTCTGACTATTCAGTGTCCCTTGCCCTTTCAAATAAATTTGATCATTGGGTTTTCCATTTCTTTAAAAAAGGATGTTGGAATTTTTATTGGGATTTCATTGAATCTGTATATCAACTTGGATAAAATTGACATCTTAACAATATTTAGTCTTCCCATCCATGAATACAGAATGTTTTTTCATTTTTAAGATTCCTTGATTTCTTTTAGCAATGCATTGTAGTTTTCTGAATTCAAGTGCTTTCCATCCTTGGTTAAGTTTACTCCTAAATATTTGATTCTTTTTGTCACTGTTGTAAATGGACTTTTTTTCCTGTCTTCCTCTTCAGATTTCTCATTACTAGTGTATAGAAACACTACTGTTATTTGCATATTAATCTTGTATGCTGCCACTCTGCTGAATTTGTTTATTGACTCTAGTAGATTTTCCAGGATTTTCAAAGTATAGGAACATATCATCTGCAAATAGTGAAAGTTTTACATCTTTCTTTCAAATTTGGATGCCTTTTATTTCTCTTTCTTGCCTGATTGCTCTGGCTAGAACCTCTAGCACTATATTGAACAACAGTGGTGGCAGTGGGCATCCTTGTCTTGTTCCCGATCTCCACGGGAAAGGTTTCAGTCTTTCACCATTAAGTACAATGTTAGCTGTGGGTTTTTCATATATTCCCTTTATCATGTTGAGAAAGTTTCCTTTGATCCTATCTTTGGAGTGTTTTTATCAAGAAAGGATGCTGGATTTTGTCTAATGCCTTTTCTGCGTCAACCAAGATGATCATGTGATTTTTCTTCCTTGATTCATTATTTTTTTTTCAGATCATAAAGGCAAAACATTTATTATGGAAAATGTAGCAAATGCAGGAAAGTAAAAAGAACATCTAAAAATAACTGCAATTCCCATCATCCAGTAACAAGCACTTTTAACATTTAATGTATTTAATTTCTCTTTTTAAAATGCATTTGTACATAGTCAGTATTGCTGTATATATAATTTTATGTTCTGCCTTTGCACTTAACATAATAACAACATTTTACTTAAACCTTTTTGTTTTTTCCTTCTTTAAAAACTTTAAAAACATTAAAATGGGTAATACACGAACATAATACAAATTCAAAATGTGTAAAAGGAAATACACAGATAAATAAAACTTCCTGACTATCATTTTCTGTCCACAGAGGCAATTTCTGATAATCTCCTCTAGAGATATTTTATTCTTAAACATGTATTTGCATACTCCTTTTCTTAAAAAAAAAAAAATCAAAACACAGTTCTGCACCTTGTTTTAGTTACTTAAAAGTACATACTTATCATTATCTTGAGGGTTGTTCTAAAAAGATACATATAAAATATCTCCATTTTAATGATATTTTACTGAGACTATTAAAAATGAATTGTTTACATAAATTGAATTGCAGAAACTTGAACTTGAGAATTCAATGTTTCTTTTTTTTTTTTTTTTTTTACAAATTTATACACCTACCTGCTGACCATCACCTAAATCAAGATATAAAGCATTTCCATCATCCCAGAAAGTTCCCTAGTGCCCTTTTCCAGTCATTACTTATTCTTACTCCCCTGGAATCACTATCCTAGTTTCTATCACTGCTAAGGAGTTTTGCCTGTTCTTAAACTTCGCATATATATGGAATTCACTTATAGCATACCATATCTTTTGTGTCTGGCTTCCTTTGCTCAACTTAATGTTTTTGAGATTCATCCTTGCTATTTTATACATCAATAGCACAGTCTTTTTATTGCTGAGTAATACTCCATTGTAGGAAGATACCATGCAAATACATAAATACAAATTTATTCATCTATTCTCTAGATCAGGGGTTCTTAACCAGGGGTCCATGGAAAGATATCAGGGGGTCCATGAGCTTGAATTGAAAATTAAAAAAAAAACATTATTCTTGTGGGGACATGTTGGTGTGGTTGTGATTTATTTATTAAATAACACACAGTATAGCGTGGACTTAGTATGCTTTTTATTTTGATGTAGCATGTTCTGAGTGCAGTGGATAACTGCCGGCAAAAAGGTTGGTAAGAATGGCGGAGGTGGTTTTATGACGCTGTGGGAAAACGCAAATTTCTAAATGTTTGCTGAAAATGACCATTCGAACAAATGTTGAGCCATGTTAGGTTATCAGGTATTGAAATTATGGGAAAGTTGTAAAACGTAATTTTGAAGAATCCTAAAATTTAATTTAAAGACATGCTGATGTTGAGTGTCATAAAACTATCTGTCGCTACATTGTGAGAAGGGGTCTGTGGTTTTCACCTGACTGGCAAAGGGGTACAGGGAACAAAAAAGGTTAAGAACCACTGCTCTAGATGATGGACCCTGGGTTGTTTCCAGTTTGGATTTAATATAAATAAAGCTGCAATGACCGTTGTCATACAAGTATTTTTAGTCTCAGATATACACTGGGGAATATGACTATTGGGTCATAGCATAAGTGCATATTTAAGTTTATTAGAAAATGCCAAACAGTTTTCTGAAGTGATTGTACTATTTTACACTCCTACCATCAGTGTATGACAGAGTACTTGTTGCTCTTTGTCTTTCCAACAGGTGGTATTGTTAGTCTTTTAAAAATTTTGTCCAGGGAAGCGGCTGTGGCTCAATCAGTAGGGCTCCCGTTTACCATATGGGAGGCCCCGGGTTCGGTTCCTGGGGCCTCCTGGTGAAGGCAAGCCCGCCCGCACGGCGTGGTTAGCTGACCCAGCGAGCACAAGCAGCAAGGGGGGGATAAATGAATAAATAAATAAAATCTTAAAAATAAATAAATAGATAAAATTTTGTCCATTCTGGTGGGTATGTACTGATCTTTCACTGTGGTTTTAATGTGTACTTCCCTGATGGCTAATGATGTTGAACATCTTTTTATGTGGTTACTGGCCATTTGAGTATCTCCTTTTCTACGTGCTTCTTCAAATATTTTGCCCGTTTAAAATAATTGTCTTTTTCATACTGATTCATAGGACTTCTTTACATAGCCTAGATACAAACCCTTTGCTAAATATATGTATTGCAATTATTTTCTCAGTCTGTGGCTGGTCAAGTCATCTGCTTAATAACATCTTTTGATTAGCAGTTTTAATTTTGATGAAGACAAATTTATCTGTTTTTTTTTCTTTTGTGATTAATGCCTTTTGTGTCCTTTGCAGTGGAGAGCTAGGATCTTTACAAGTAGAGAGGGATGGAAGGGATATACATTTTCTGCACACAAAGAGGAAAAACGTGGGGGCAAAGAGCATTTATAGATGGTCCCCCTCTATCTTAGACGTTGATTTTGAATCGCCCCAAGGCAGAGGCCATTGAAGTGAGGGCCAGGGAGGAGGCAAGGCATAGAATCCGGAAGATAAGAGAATAGATTTCCCAGTCTCAGAGACTATGTCTAGATAAGATGTCTGGAATTGACTGGAAATGTCAAGAATAAAATTTTAAGGACACTGATTGCCATTGACTGAGAACAACTCCTAAGGCCATCCTCAGCCTTTGGACACTCCTGACAGTTACAGCTGTGTAGGTTTCAGAACGGTCACCCTGCCCTGTGCCCACCCAAATGTGGATATGGAAGATAATGGACAAGGGAACTCATCCTAGAGAGAAGAACCTGGGGGCACTGAACTGGCTAACCAAAGCAGCCCCTCTACTCCAATATTGGAATCCCTGCCATCCCTGCTGATCGTAGGCTGCCTGAAGTCTGCCCCACCTCTGGGCTTCAAGCTATATGAGATAGTTTAAGACAGTTCAAGTCAAGTTTTGCTAATTGCATTCTCTTTTATTTTTTTGCCTGGTATCAATATCTTGTAACATTGACGTACATAACATTTGTTAAGTTTCAAATATAAACAGTCTTATATATGTAATATTACCCATATTCATATATCACGTGAGGTTTTCCTCTGCTATTCGGTCCCATGTTACATTTTTTAGCTTTCCTTTTAGTAATATACATGACATTAGACTTTCCCTTTCAACCACTGCCATACCCATGTAACAGCACTGCTAGTTACAAATATTGTTTCTACTTATTTCCAAAGGTTAACACATACCTTTTTTACTGATTCTGCACAAATTAACCCTCAGCTTTCCATTCTCTACTCTCCTTCTATTTTCTGGTGACCTATATTCTAGTTATTAACTCCATGAGTTTACAAAATATATTTAGTTCATAACAGTGTAATCTCGCAATATTTGTCCTTTTGTGTCTGGCTTGCTTCACTCAATGTCCTCCAGGTTTATCCATGTGGTCATATGCTTCATGACTTCATTTCTTCTTACAGCTGCATAACATTCCACCATGTATACAACACTGTTTATCCATTCATTGGTTGATGGACACTTGAGTTGTTTCCATCTTTTGGAAATCGTGAATAAGGCTGCTATTAACATTGGTGTACAGATGTCTGTTTGCATCACTACTCTCAGTTCTTATGGGTAATTCAAGTTTTTTGCCCATTTTTAAATAGGGCCTTTTGTCTTTTTATTTTGAGTTGTAACATCTCTGTATATATTATGGATATTAAACCCTTATTGGATATGTGGTTTCCAAATATTTTCTCCAATTGAGTGGGTATGCTGTTTTACCCTTTGATAAAGTCCTTTGAGGTGCAGAAGTGTTCAATTTTGAGGAGGTCCCATTTATCTATTTTTTCTTTTGTTGCTCATGCTTTGGGTATAAGATTCATGAAACCACCACCTATCACACAATCTTAAAGATGTTTCCCTACATTTTCTTCTAGTAGTTTTATGGTCCTGGCTTTTATATTTAGGTCTTGAGCCATTTTGAGTTGATTCTTGTATAGGGAGTGAGATACTGGTTCTCTTTCATTCTTTTGGTTATGGATATCCAGTTCTCCCAGCACCATTTGTTGGAGATTATTTTTTCCTAGTAATGTGGACTTAGTAGGCTTGTCAAACCAGTTGTCCATATAGGTGAGCGCTTATTTCTGTTCCAAAGATCAATGTGTCTATCTTGATGCCAATATCATGCTGTTTTTTTTTTTGTTTTTTTTTTATCATGCTGTTTTGACCACAGTAACTTTGTAATATTTTTCAAGTTCAGGCAGTGAAAGTCCTCCCATATCACTCTTCATTTTTAGGATGCTCTTGGTTATTCAGGTGCATATTCCTTTCCAAATAAATTTGGTAATTGCCTTTTCCATTTCTGTAAAGTAGTCTGTTGGAATTTTGACTAGTATTGCATTGAATCTATAAATCAGTTTGGGTAGGATTGACATCTTCATGATATTTAGTCTTCTAATCCATGAAAATGACATGGCTTTCCATTTGTTTAGGTCTCCTTTGATTTATTTTAGTATTGTCTTGTAGATTTTTGAATATAGGTCCTGTACATCTTTGGTTAAATGGATTCCTAGGTATTTGAGTCTTTTTGTTGTTATTGTAAATGGAATTTTTTCCTGATTTCCTCCTCATATTTTTCAATACTAGTGTACAAAAACATGACTGATTTTTGCCTGTTGATCTTGTATCCTGCCACTTTGCTGAACTCATGTATTAGCTCAAGTAGCTTTATCCTAGACATTTCAGAATTTTCTAAATATAAGATCATGTTATCTGCAAATGGTGAGAGTTTACTTCCTCTTTTCTTACTTGGATGCTATTTTTTCTTGTCTAATTGCTCTAGCTAAATCTTATAGCACAATGTTGAATAACAGTGGTGACAGTGGGCATCATTGTCTTGTCCCCAGTTTTAGAGGGAAAGCTCTCAACCTTTCCACATTGAGTAAGATGTTGGCTGTTGTTTTTTTCATATATACCTTTTATCATATTGAAGAAGTTTCCTTTTATTCCTATCTTATGAAATGTTTTTATCAAGAAAGGATGCTGGGTTTTGTTGAGTGCCTTTTCTGCACTGATCAAGATGATCATGTGTTTTTTTCCCTTCAATTTGTTAATGTGGTTTATTACATTAATTGATTTTCTTGTGTTGATCCATCCTTGCATATCAGGAATAAATCCCACTTGCTTGTGGTGTATAATTCTTTTCATATGCTGTTGGATCTTATTTGCCAGTATATTTTGTTGAAAATTTTTGCTTCTATGTTCATTAGAGAGATTAGTCTATAATTTTATTTACTTTTGTTGGCTTATAGTTGTTCATAGTATCCTCTTAATGATCTCTTTTATGCCTGTGGGGTCAATAGTAATGTCCCCATTTTCATTTCTGATTTTATTTGCATCTTCTGACTTTTTTTCTTTGTCAGTCTAGCTAAGAGTTTGTCAATTTTGTTGATTTTCTCAAAGAACCAACTTTTGGTTTTGTTAATTCTCTGTATTGTTTTTTGTTTTCATTTTCATTTATTTCTGCTCTGATCTGCTTCATTTGGGCATAATTTGCTGTTCTTTTTCTAGTTTCCCCAGCTGTGCAGTTATATCGATTTTAGCTTTTGCTTCTTTTTTAATATAAGTATTGAGGGCTATAAATTTCCCTCTCAACACTGCTTTCACTGCATCCTATAGGTTATGATATGTTATGTTCTCATTTTCATTTGTCTCTGGATATTTATTGATTTCTCTTGCAATGTCTTCTTTGGCCCACTGATTATTTAATAGTGAGTTGTTTAATCTCCATATATTTGTAAATTTTCCTTTTTTTCTGCCCATTGTTGATTTCCAGCTTTATTACATTATGATCAGAGAATGAGCTTTTTATAATTTTGATCTTTTTAAATTTATTTAGATCTGCTTTGTGACCCAACATATGGTCTATCCTGGAGAAGGTACCATGAGCACTTAAGAAGAATGTGTATCCTGCTGTTTTGGGGTATAATGTTCTGTATATGTCTATTGAAACTTTTATAAAAAAACGTGATCCAGAAAGACTGGAAGTAGTATTAGTGATGTATTGGAGCTAGACTGAGAGGCTAAAGACCTTAGTTCTGTTGCACCCACCACAAAGCAGTTGTGTGACCTTAAGTAAGTCCTTTCATCTCCTCTGGGTTGCTGTCTTCTTATGTGAAAAAGGAGGCAATTTTACTAGAAAGTGAGTTACCAATTCAAGGTCTACAAGGGTCAGGAAAAGCTGCCACAGGAGCACATTGGTAACTGACAATGGACCCTTGGCTTCTCTGAGGGAGCTGAGGGCCTGGTGGGTTAATAGGAGAACATATGGTATAGCCACTGCTAATATAGGCTGCTACTACTCAGCTCTGGCTGACTTTTTACACACAAGCTCAGTGTGGCCACATCATCTGATCTTTCAGAAAAAGCACCAAATACAGATTTCCAGGTGAAATCCCATATTTTTAAAAATATTTGCAACTGGTTTTTAAAAATTGCAATGCAATCCAAAGAAAATCCCAAGAAAACCCATCTGAGGGCCAGATCTCTGGTTTGTAACCTCTGGGATAGATAGACCCCAAGGTTCCTCTGCCACATGATCCTGGGACTCCCCAAGTTCAGTTTAGGAAGCAGGAAGTTGGAATGCATAATTAACCTCCTAGCTGATGGCACACTTAAAATTTTAATATGCTTTCTATATTGGCCCCTTTGAAGATTCAATCCTTTATTACGATAATATTAGCAGCTTCAGATACTATTATGATAACACCCAATATTTACATGTAGGAGGCTGTATGAAAGTCATTTATTAAGACATTTATAGCCATGATAAAATCCTAAAAGCATTTGGTACCAGAAGTACCAGATTCATTTTCAAACTTCTTTATTTCTGTGCAAAGCTGATCTCTAGCTTTTGTGGCTCTTAGCCAAATGTAAGAACATTGCATAATACACTTCCCCATTTGAAAGTGTTTCATTATTGGGCACACTTGTTTACCCTTCAGCTACTACCTTGACTGGTGGCCAGGACAGGAGATTGTCCTGTTTCCTGTCAGGATATTGAGCCAATATTTACCTGGCAACTTCACACTGACCCCACTGATTGCTCAGCCCCTGGATTGCATCTCAGCCCAGGCAGGCTGCCTGAGTCTTGCCCATTCCTTGCTGCAGGCCCTGGGGACTCTGCCTGCTCTCTTCTCCCTCTGAGCTGCAGACACCAATTTGCTTCCTGGGGGGCACCTCTTGCTGCCACAGTTGGCTTCTGAGTAGGATGTGGCTTCCCCTCCTCCTCATTCCCTGAGGGTCCAAAAATCAGTACACAGTCTCTGTGTATTTGGATTTTTTGTTAACCACTGTGAAGAAACAGAGGGTCTAAACTTCCCCGACCAGGCATGGCAAGGTGCCTTAGTTTCCAGATTCCTTACAGTCCTGGTCCTAGGACTCCTGATTTCTGTGGAGCCTGAGAGACACTTGTCCTTTGCTAGTGTTTCTAAGCTCTTAGCCTCATTTTGACCCTCTGTTTAGATGCAGTCTAGTCTGCAGAAGCAATCAAATCTAAGAGCTGATGTCCCCCCCCCACCCCTTTCATTCATGGAAATAATTTATATTGCTGTGAAAGACCTTGAGCTTGGGACAATCGGTCACCAGGTATCTGCCCTGCCCAGAAATGAATCTCTTTTGCCTTTTCCTCACTCAACATTTTTGAAAGTGTAGGAGGGCTGGACTGTTTACCAAGTGGACCCTGGGGTTTAGCAGTTGCTTCTCCTAAGGACCAGCACTTCCCAGGAGCTCTGGCAGGAAGAACTCAAGTACTTTGATCATTTTCCCTATAGACTCTCTTTCCTCATCTGTAAAACAGAGACCATAACAATATCTACTCAGTGGCATTGTTGGGAGGGTTAAATGAGACACACGCGTGTAAAGTTCCTGGCAGAGTGCCTGGCACAAAGGCAAGGCTCAGTAAATAAATAAGAGTTGTTAAGATTCCTTGGAGGAGCCCAGTTTAAGCAGTGCCAAACCCTCTTGGGAAAGCTCAGGAGGAAGCGTCTGCAGGTAGGCGGCCATGGCGAGCAGAAGGGCATCTGTTGTGCTTTATCACAGATCTGGGCCATCTTGTGGCCTGGTGCTCATGTTCATGTCCCTTAAGCAGTCCCCTATTTTGAGCATCCTGAGGGTTCTTTTGGGCACTTGGTATCCACGTTCTGGTGCTCTAGGCCCCTTGCTTACCAGAGAGCAGTTACAAGCCCTAGAAGCTGGGGGGAGTTTTAAATATTGAACACTGGCAGTGTCATGAGGCCTGACCAATCAGACTGGGCACTGGCTGCGATTGTGAGTGGCATTGCATAAGTAGAGCTGCATTTTGCAGGTGGGGCTGGGAGTGCGAGTAGGGCTGGGATTGCAGGTGGGGATGTGTAGATAGGGCTTCTGCTCCCAGTAGGGTTTCGATTGTTAGAATGGCTATGTTTGCATGTCAGGCCTGGATAGCCGGTAGGACCGGGATTGCAAGCAAGGCTATGCGAATTTGCACCTGCTGAACTTCAGCCCTGCCTGCAACAACTTGAATGTGCTGTTGCTAAACAACATTCCCCGTCCCCGCCCCCCCCCCCCCAGCAATCTGCAACAATAACATACAAACCTCCCGCCTTCTGATCAAATCCTCACATCCTCAGTGTTTCAAGGCACATGTTAATTTCTGATTGAAATCTACATAGAGAGATACAGAGGCCTTTCCATGCAAGCCTTAAAAGTTGGTTTTGTGCACATATCATTGCCACTCCTGGCTGTGGAACTCCCTTCTTATTCTCCTTCTTGAGTTTTGGTTGAAGAGGGGCACATGCATTCCTTGGAGTAGTGACAACTGACAACTGATATGGTCTGGCCGAGTGGGCCCAAGGGCTTTGTCTCCTTTTGACCTTTTACAACACTGGCATCGGTGACATTATTTCCTGAGGTAAAGGAAGCTGAGAGGTTAGTGAATATGTCCCAGGATGCACAGCTGGTGAGGGGCCTCTCTGGGATTTAAGCTGCTGTCCACTGACTTCAAAGCCTCAACCTGACTGCACCCTGGTTATCAGGTCTCATCCACCTTTACCCAGGGCATCATTTCACAGAAAACGTACTGCACAGAAAGTGACGGACACAAACACTTGGCTGTCTCTGGATGATCCCTCTACTACCCTAAAAATTATGACAGCCCCTGTCTCCAATCCCCTAATAAAATCAACAGTGAAAGATGACCAGGCATAACTTCCCTTACTTCTGTTTCACGTGATGGATAAAGCCAATTGCTTGTACCTTCCCTAATTTACCATTTGTTCTGCCCATCAGGGTCTAGGCTGACACAGTGTTTTCAATGCCAGGATTTGAAGTTAGTTGAACTTGTGCTTGAACCCTGGCTCCACTGCCTCATAAGTTGTATGACCTTGGGCAAGTCCCTTTATCTCTTTCAGTTTCTTTTCTTCACCTATGCATCCACTGGTAACACAAACATTTAAGAGTACCTTCTGTGTGGCTGCCGTATGCTGTTTGATGCTAGAGCTGGGGATGAGGAGGTGACCAAGTGATGGTTCCTGCTCTCACGGAGTTCACAGTATTGTGAGGGAGACAGACAAGGGATCAGACGGGGATACAGGGAAGTGATAAGTACAAACTCTGAGGTGCTGGGAAGGGGCCGGGGAGGACTCACCCTGAACATCCTCCTTCCCCTCCTCCGTGCTTTGCTCATGCTGTCCCTTGTAGAGTGGATTCATTGTTCCCCACGGAAAACTCTCCCCCATCCATAAAAGCCCTTCCCAGACATCACCTCCTCCAAAGAACCTGCCTGTCTTTTTGTGATCTGTCCTTCCTTTGAGCCTCTGTCCTTCCTTTGAGCCTCTAAGGCACCTCATACCTCTCTTAAACTGCTCTCTCTCGCTCATGTCCTTTTCTGCCTTATTTTCCATAGATACTCAGTGTCCTAACCATCAGTGTGTCCCTCACAGCTCAGTAGATGTTCATGGAATTCAACTGGAAAAGTGCTCTGTAGTGAACTCTGTGGTTCCCAGAAGCTTATTCCTGTGAGGGAATTAAACAGAGGGCTATCTAGAGGCAGAACACATTCTTGGAGGTGCAAACGAATGTCCAGTAATATGAAACAGGCGTCTTCATGACACAAATTGGCCGTTTCTATTGGTGACCCCATGGGTCTCTATTGCCATTTGTAATCCTGGGTAGTGTTCATCAATGCACCTGCAACTTTTCTAATTGATCAGACCGATCCTGTTAAAATGTAAGCATCTTCTCATACAATGACAAGAGAAATGTAACTGCAGACATTTGTTGAAACAATATTATTAGTGAAAATCATATTTACTCTGTCATTTCCAGTGTTTGTCATTCATCCCATGGCCAAGCTTAGCAAGGCACAAACTTTGCTAATTCTAGGCCCAGGTTCTGGAAATCTGGAAATCCTGTGCTCTTACTTTCCTCCTTCTCCCGGACTGCCCCCCAGCAGAGCACGTGGTATCTATGTTCCAGCTATATGACATGCTGGCAGCTTTTGCGAATGACAGCTCTTGATTCTTGCAAATGAAATGGCTGCATAGGGTGTGGGATGAGTCATACGTGAAAGATGAATCCTGTCCTCCTTGAATGGAACAAAATGGCTCTGTTAGAAATGGGGATCTGTGTATGTCCATCTAACTGAACAATGCAGCACGTTATCCTGATGAGTGTAAATATGACAAGCTTCGCCACCCCTCATCCATCCTCTACTTTTATATATTCTTGTGTTAGAAATAAATGCTTAATAAAGTGAAAGTGTTTTATAAAATATAAAGTGCTGTGCAGAATAAGGTATTGTACGTATGCATAAGTAAGCAGCAGTAAAAAAGTTGCTTATAATATGGTTAGAAAGGCAATTCTAAAACAAAACTTTTATTGCAACTTAAATGTTTATGATACTGGGAGTAATTATCTAAAGAGTCTTTAAGCAAGGCCAAGGTATGCATGCCTTACAAATATGTAGATATCTGCAAAGTGAACATATTCAAAATAACAATCAGTTGGGAAAAAAGTAAACCATGGTGATTATGAGGCACTTTTTGCAGATGGAATGTGAACTGCATGAAGTTGCAGAGATCATCTTTTATGCCAGCATATCTATTATTGGCTTTATGACATTTGTGCTTGGTATTATAATTTCCTGAAATTTGTAATTTAATTTAATTAAGGCTAAGGAAATCTAAAATGATTTTTCAAATGTCAAACAGTTTAATCTCAATAGTAAAAAAAACTCTACTTGGTGACTACACATCTGTTAGAGGAACAAGACACCTTGGGGGTTCACCTTGGAGTCAGGCGTGAGCAGCAGTTCTCATCTCAGTTTCTCTATCTTTGAACTGACTTTGGATAGCAGCTTTGTCTAGAGTCCTGAAGATGCTGGAAAGATAACTGAATCTAAAAGTTGGGTAAAACAAGAAGTGTTTTTCCGGAGTGTATGTGTGTGTGTGGGGGTGGGTGGGCATAGGGGCACATTGAAATTTTATTATTTATAACGTGCTATACCAATTTCTAACATTGTCAATGACGAAAAAAAAACAAAAACAGGAGAAATACAATGTACTAAATATTGATAGACAGAAAACCTTTAAAACACAATTTTCTTCCTTCCCTCAAAATACTCAGCATTAATTTCCAGAAAAGATACCCAAAATAGCCTCTTGGAATTAAAGAATATTCTTTCAAGTTGTCAAGCCATAGGGTAAAAAAAAAATCACAATGCATTTTTCTCTTTCTTTCATATGCACAATTTAAGGTATTTCTCATTGCAAACTAATATTTCCATCTATCATGTGGCATTAAAAGCATTTTTCACATTACACATAATAATAAAAGATCATACTCCTTAGCCTTAAGCATATCAGAGGGGAAAAAAGTTAAAATTTGAGCAGTGTAGAAAAGGAATAGTCAGGATGCTTGATTTTAAGGGGGAATGTTTATATTCTATTAGGATGGAAATTACTTTGGGGCATTTTCTCAATATGTCAGATAAGGAATTATTCCTTTTGGAAGGTATGGAGCAGAATTTTTTTTCAAAAAGTATAGAAGGACCCTGTCTCATGGGTCCCCAGTAGTTAGCACAGTGTACCCCCAAAAATATGCACATATTCAGGGGTTGTTGAGGGAATTTCATGGTCATCATTCTATGAATTACATCTATTCCTACCCCCAGGCTAATCCTCCAGATTAAGGCAAAGGCTTTGTTTTTAGGGTTTAGCTTGGCTGGTAACTGAGTCAGAGAAAGAGCAACAAGGGTAGTTGAGGCAAGATATCCCTACCACACAGATTTTTATACTGTGGGGTTGTAAGACTGTTTGGCTAACATCATAGTATTTTTAAATGTTCAAAAGAACCATAATATTTTTAAAAGCAAGTATGGGAGACTAAGAATATCTTTAAAAGTTATAATCAGTTATGCCAATTTCCCCATTCCACAGATAGGGAAAGTGAAGCCTAGAGAAGGTATGCAATATAATCAGAGTACCAGAAAGAATATGAAATTTAGGGCCCAAAGAACCTGAGTTTGAATGCTGTTTCACAATTTCGAACAAGTAATTTAGCTTCTCATCTGTAAAACAAGAATGATAATTAGTACCCACCTGGTGAGATTATTGTGAGTATTGTGTCTATGCTGGACATCTTCCATTGGCTATTTCCAATCTGCTTTCCACCCTTCTCGACCCTGCTCTCTGCCCTGGGAGGCCATTTTCTATGAATTATATCAACAGATTCCTGTGCCCTTTGGAGTCCATTGGGTTTGCCCAGTGGGGATCCCCAGCAAAGGTTTGGAGGGTAACAAAAGTCAGGGCTCCCTCCCTGCCAGACCCATCTTGGGCTGGCTGAGTCTCTGGGTAGAAATCACTACTCTTCTCAAGAAAGCCATTTCCTTGTGATTATTTATATTTCCAGGTTTCACAAACCACTCTTGCTTCTCCTCCTTCAGGTCAGGTGATAGCAGTTTAGCTACTGTTAGCACTGAGTATCGCACTATCCCTGAGGGTCTTCCTTTACCCACCTGTTTGTTAATAGTGACTTTATAAAGAAGTCATTGACCAAATACTCTGAGTTGAATGTTTCAACAGTTTCCTGTTTGGACCCTGATTGATACAATATGCTTAAAACAGAGCCTGGCATACAGGAGGTTCTTGATACGTGGAATCTACTGCTATTATTAGAAGTAATATAAGTGACAGCAGTGTTTGCAGTAGAGGTGATGGTGTTGGGGTTGTCCAAAGTCACTTGGTGAATCCCATGCAAAGCTTACAGGAAGAATCCCACTCCTATCCTCACTTCTTTCCTGTCTATTATTCTTCAACTCTACCATGCTTGAGAAGGAAAATGGAGGCTTGATCTGCAATTCTTTGCCCTCTGTGGCCACAGAGTGAAGTAAACCCTCAAGCAGATTCCATTCTATATCTGCTGCTGAGGATCTTCTCAATTTGCTTTATATTGTTAAACAATATAATAGCAAGTGAGAAGAAAACCATTGAAAAGTAGTTGAAGGTGATTATTATAATTAAATCAGTGACACTGATACAATTCACAGTGTTTATTCAGATGTTATGACTTTATAAGTTTTATTGGCTATTCTAGGTCCTTTGCATTTCAGTATGCATGTTAGAATCATCCTGGCATTTTCTATCAAACAGCCTTTCTGAGATTTTGATTGGGATTAAATTGAATCTATAGATGAATTTGGGAAGAATGGACATGCTAAAAATGTGGAGTCTTCTAACCTACAAACAAGGTATATATCTCCATTTATTTCATTATTTCATTACACACTCTGCAATATTGTTTCAGTTTTTAGTTGAACAGGCCTTTTGTATCTCTTCACAGACTTATCCTTTAAAATTTCTTATGATATTTTAAATTGCACAGTTCTTAATTTCAATTTCCAATTGTTCACTGCTCATGTATACATAAACAATTGATTTTTGTGTATTGATCTTATATCCTGCAACCTTGCTAAACTCAGGTAATTAGTTGTAAAAGCATTTTTAGATCGATATAATTTTCTACACACACTATCATGTAGTCTGGGAATAAAGACGGTTTTAATTCTTTTGTTCCAATATGAATGCCATTTTTTTCTTATTGCCGTGGATGGAACCTCCAGTACAAATATGAACATCTCCCAGCCTGAATACCCTCCTCAGACTTAGGTTGTAGTTTCCTGCATGCAAACAACCAGAATAACTTTCATCATGGGAATATGTGCCTCTTCTCCCTCTACAGTGGTAAAAACCCACATCTGGATACTACATCTACTAAGACGAAGGTGACCAGATTTGATACAAGACTAGGATGCCCAGTAAAGCAAATTTATTCACTGAAGCCTTGACAGCCTGAAGGCAGTGATGCAGATGGGACAACAGAAAACTGAAGAGATCCCCATGGATACTGGGGAAAGGGTGTGAATAGGAAAGTTTTCCTGGTAGTAGCCTAGAAGCGAATGGTCTTTGAGGCACAAAAGGGAAATTTGTAGGCAGGAGGCAGAATAATTTGCATCTCCGTGGAGACTTAAATATGGCCACATGACTTTGGAGGGTTTTTAGGTAAGACATCTGTATTAGTCAGCCAAAGGGTTTATAAAGGGTATTTATTTGGGGTAGAATCTTACAGTTACCAGGCCATAAAGCATAAGTTACTTTCCTCACCAAAGTCTATTGCCACATGTTGGGGCAAGATGGCTGCTGATGTCTGCCAAGAGTTCAGGCTTCTGGGTTTTTCTCTTCCCAGGGCTCCATTTCTCTCCAGGCTCAGCTGCTGTGCTCTCTCCACAAGGCCAGCTGTAAACTATCAGGCAAATGGCTTTGTCTCTCCCTGGGGCTTCTGCCATGTCTAAGGAGTCGTCTCTATTCTCCTCTGTTCTTCTCTTGTGTGTGTTCACTTCCTGGGCTCCAGCTCAAAAACTCAGCATCAAAACTCCAACTCTCTTCTCTGCTGTGTAGTTTTCTCTATGAGTCCCCTCCTACCAAGGGGGCAGGGACTCAGCATCCTACTGACGTGGCCCAATCAAAACCCTAATTATAATTTAATCACGCCCAGGTACAGACCAGTTTACAAACATAGTCCAATATCTATTTTTGGAATTCATGAACAATGCCAAACTGCTACATTCCACCCTCTGAATTCCCAAAAGACATTACAGTATTCAAAAAACTTTAAATCAGTGATAATGCAAGTACAAAATCATATCACAATCAATTAAAAAAAATAGTTTGTCTTGGGGCAAAGTGCCATCTGGCTGTAGACTACTGAAATTTACAAAACAATTTATCTGCTTCCAATATACAAATGGACAAAAGTTAAACATTTTCATTGCCATAAAGACAAATTGGGAGGGAAACATGCGTCATGGGTTCTCTACAGTTTGGTAAACCTTCAGGGCATATTTCATTAGATGTCAAAGTCGGAGAGTCACTCTTAAGATGGTGGTTTCTTCTCCTTGGGGCCTCATGGAGACCCACCCTTTCCACAGGATTGCCATTTTCTTTGTTCCACACCCATGAAGCATCTGGGTGTCGACCAAGCTCTAGACCTCACATTTCAAGAGCATTGGGGTGATTGCCACACTTTACCCAATCTTTGGGTTAGAGTCTTAACACCCCTAGTACAGTGAATTGAAGACAACATCCTCCCCAACCTTTGTCATACAGGCTCAACCCTCTCAGAGCAATAAGTTGACCACCTGGCCTTCCTTAATACATAAGGGACCGGGGCACCCCTCTCAGATCTATGGGGTGGTGACCTTAACTTCCCTAATCCTTGAGGAATGTGCTCTACCCTCTCTTTACCCTGGAATGGCAGAACATTGGGTGAGAACATCCACCCTCTTCAACTGCTGGGGCAAACTCATCCTCTCTGTACATATGGGTCGGGTTCCTTTCTTGGCCCAAGGTGATGTCTTAATTCCAGATATCAGCTTCCATGCTTTTTCTCTTAAAGCTGTTTCCCCTTCCATCTTTCCCATCAATTTCCTTTTTTGTCCAAGCTGACAGTGGTTTGTCCATACAGTTCTCTCAAAAAGTTTGTTGTTTTAGCATGCAGGAAACAGGGTTCCAAGCCATCAGACAGTAAGACTTTCCACAAATCTTTCCTAGATAACTGCATTTTCAATCCTGATTTACAAATTGCAAGTTTAGGTAAGTCCTCAAATGGGGCTCTATCATCTGGGAGCTTGATTTCCAGTGGCTTGGAATTTCCAGAATCAGTTTCTGTTTTCTTTGTGCCCAACAATTCAGTCCTCAGCTTATTGCTCTCATCTAGCATTTTGCTATAAGCTGCAAGGAGAAGCCAAGCTGCATTCTTCGAGTTTACTTTGGAAAGTTCTTCAGCTAAATGCCCAGGCTCGCCATTTTCAAATTCTGCCTTCCATAAAACATCAAGAGTTAATCTTGCTAAATTCTCTGCAACTTTAAAACATGGATCTCCTTTCCTCCAGTTTCCAGTAATAGTTTCATCATTTACTTCTAATGCCTCATAAAAAGTCTCTTTAGAGTCCATATTACCATTAACAGTCTTCAAAGCACTGTAGGTCTTTTCTATCAAGCATCTCACAAATTCCTCCAAAAATTACCCCTTACCAATTTATAAAACCATTCCAGCATTTTGGTAATTGCAAAAGCACAACCCCTCTCCCGGTACCAAATTCTGTATTAGTCAGCCAAAGGGGTGCTGATGCAAATTACCAGAAATCTGTTAGCTTTTATAAAGGGTATTTATTTGGGGTAGAAGCTTACATTTACCAGGCCAAAAAGCATAAGTTACTTTCTTCACCAAAATCTATTGCCATGTGTTGGGGCAAGATGGCTGCTGATGTCTGTCAAGAGTTCAGGCTTCTTAAGTTTCTCTCTTCCCAGGGTTCCATTTCTCTCTGGGTTTAGCTGCTGTGCTCTCTCCACAAGGCCAGCTGTAGACTATAAGGTGAATGGCTCTGTCTCTCTCCCTGGGGCTTCTGCTGTGTCTAAGGAGCCGTCTCTATTCCTCTGTGTTCTTCTCTTTTGTGTGTTCACTTGCCGGGCTTCAGCTCAAAAAATCAGCATCAAAACTCCAACTCACTTCTCTTCTGTGTAGTTTTCTCTGTAAATCCCTGCCCACCAAGGGCTCATTCAAAGCCCTAATCATAACTTAATCATGCCCAGGTACAGACCAGTTTACAAACATAATCCAGTATCTATTTTTGGAATTTATAAACAATGCCAAACTGCTACAACATCCAAAATACTAGGTAATTGTGAAGTGTGGTTGAGAACAGAATGAACCACTAAATGGGGGTAGCCAAGGGGAATGGCTTAAAGGAAACACCCCTTCCCTGACAGGTGAGCCTTCAGAATTGGATCTGGGAAGATGAGGGATGGCAGGTCATTTTAGAAAAGCTCTTTTATTGAGGAAACACCCATTTTCTCCAACCAGAGCACCTTGGCCTCCCCCATCATCCGCCCTCCTCCACTGAAGTGTCTGGAGTAGTGCTTTGTGATGCCAACGCCATATCTTGAGCTCACCAGCATCTTTCTCTCCCCTCCATGGAATTGTCTGCAGTGGTTCTTTATGATATCTAAGCCATCCTTAACCACCGTTGGCTGGTGGAGTGCCTTGCTGACCAATCAAAGCCAAAGGGTGTGACTGCTCATTGTCCTGGAGGCTTATAGAGAGAGACATTAGGAGCCATAGGGTAGACCACTGTTGACTATAACATGGCACAGATGGCTGGAAACCACAGGAGCTGAGCATGGGTGCAGAACAAATATCAATCCCAAATGAACAAACATTAAGCACCAAAGAGAGGAAGAAGAGGAAGATACCCTGGCAAAATGATTCCAAAGAGAGTGAAAAGGTCAGATGCCACTGCCCATTGTCTTCCTCTTCTTCCCTTCTACCTCACACCAAAGACCCTGTCCTTGCCTAGCCCAAACCCATCCCCCACTCTGCCCTCAGTCTGCTGCCCTACTCTTGAAGTCTCATTCCCTTCCAGTTTCCATCCTCTTCTCCCAAACTAATGTCCTGTTCTCATCCTATTGCCCTATTAGGTGCAGAAGGTAATTTTGAAAGTAAAATTAGCCCTTGGAGGTAGTTTGAGAAACCCTCAAGGAACAAAAAATGCCAACGATATTAGTTTTTTTTTTACCACAGGCCAAATAATAAAATGAATGAAAATAAGCTAGAGCAGAAAGAGGAGACCCTGGAGTCCTCTACCACTCCAAGTAATGCCCCGTGCATATTGAAGCCTAGAGACCTAGAACCATCTGCCTAATCTTTAGACTAGACCCTGGAGATGTACTTAATCCATGAAGACCAAATCTCACACCAACAAGGCACATGGATGGTGATGATAATAATAAAATCAACTAATTGTGAAAAGCCTCTCCTTCTAGGAGATGCATGTGTGTCTGTGATGTCTCTGATGGTGTGGAGTGATGAAGGAAGGGAAGAGGCAGGTGTATGAGGAGGGAGGGAGGTGGGGTCCTGCAGCATTGGGGTCCTTACCAGCAGGTCCACAATTAACCAGATATTGGGGATAAGGTCTGGGTGAGGACTGGCTCTTGAAGACAAATTTGTCTCCTTAGCACTTAATCCCACATGCAAGGAGGAACAGGACTTGGTGCTTCTGTGTGTATGTGTGTGTGTGTGTGTGTGTGTGTGTGTGGCAGGGACAGACCAACAGGTCCACAGTCAGACACTGGGAATAGGGACTGGGTCAGGACCAAGATCACTGAACTCAGAGAAGCAAAATTTCATGAGGGATCACAGTATCTTTCTTCAGCTTTCTGTGTGGGATCAAGTGGAAGCAGGTTAGACTTGGAGTTCTTGAGTGTCATACCTCTGATCGCAATTGGAAATTTGGCAGGGGAAACTGCCATAAACTCCATCTATCCATTCATCTGGATGAGTTCACCCAGGAAAAGATATTTACAAAAGTTCCATTGTAATTTGAGCACATTTGGTTCTTTCCTGTGGGCAAGAATGTCTCATCATGTCTGTCACTCTCTTCATCAAAATGTCCGACTCTTGCAGAGCAGGTGTAGCTCAGTGATTGAGTGCCCGCTTTACATGTACTAGGTCCCAGGTTCAATACTCGGTACCTCAAAAAATAAATGGCCAACTCTTTCAACTCTAGTACCCCTGGAAGAAAGCAGTGTTGTGTTTTTTATGCTTTCTATCACTTCTAAAAGAAAAAAAAACAAAGTAGAATCATGAACAGTGGCAAGGATGTGGGATGGCTAGACCACTAATTCTTTGCAGGTCAGGACTGGACCTGGTTTGCTGTGGCCTCATCAGGGCTTAGTGTGGTGCCGGGCACAAAATAGGTAACCAGAAATTTGTTGAATGAAGGCACGGGCAGGGAAAGTGAGGGGTAGCATACTGAAGGAGAAAAAGACTCAGATGGTGTTTTAGTTTCCTAAAGGTTGCCAAGGCAATATACCAGAAATGGTTTGGCTTTTACAATGGGGATGTTTTAACTTAAAAGCTTAATATTCTGAGGCTGTGAAATTGAGCAAATCAAAGCATCATCAGGAGATGCTTTTTTCCCATGCTGCAGCTGTGGGCAATCAGGCACATGGCAATATCTATCAGTCTCTGCCTTCTCCTCCAGTCTCTGTTGCTTTCATCTTCTGGCTGCTGTTTCTGTGGCTTTCTCTCCTGGGTTCCATTGATTTCAGCTTCTTGTTCTTGTGGCTTTCTCAACTTCTGTGGCTTCCTCTCTGAGCTCCTGGGTCTTTTTCCTCTGCTTTGTCTCGCTGTATCCCATTTATAAAAGACTCCAGAAAGAAGATTAAGACCCACCCTCAATTCTCACTAATTAGATTAGAAGTAAACTAGTCAAAGACCCTTAACTGAAGTGATTTAATCAAAAGGTCCCACTTTTATAAGGTTCACACCCACAGGACTGGATTCGTTCTAAGGACATGATCTTCTGGGGTCCACCCAGCTTCAAATTGTTGCAGAAAGTGACTCACATTAGACATGGTTCTAGTCCCAGCTCTGGCTCCAGCTGATAATATAAAGTTGGGCTACTTAAATAGCTGTCCCTGAGTCTATGAATCTAGATTTAGTCATTAAAACTTTGGGTCTTCAGCTCCTAATGTGTAACATGTTAATCTGAGAGCAGAAACATCTGAGATATCAAAGATAATGGTCGCATCTCTAGCTGAGGTTTCAATAGAACACAGAGGTTCTCTACCCAAAGAAATGTTTTATGCCTAGACAGCAGATATGAGCGCAGTACTTTTATTAGAGATTTTAGGAACAGAGGCCACATAGTAATTGGTGAAGTGGGGATTCAAACCCAGGCAGTTGAGAAAAGCTTGAACTCTTAGCCCTGTTAATGTTATCATCACTTAACTTTCCATCCTAGAGAGAAAGGCAAACGTGCATGTTTTCTGTGATATCACTTCAAAGATATTAGGAATGTAGACTTATTTTGTTTCAGAGACTACATTCCAGAATTTTCCCTTTTATTATTGCACTGTCACCTAAAGGGACTTGAGCTCATGTATTTCAGATACTGCTGAGAGAAATATACATGCATTTGGAAAACTATGCAGAATGCGCAGCCGTGTTAATTTAGAGCAATTACCATGAACCAATGGAGATTACCTTAAATCAGTGCAGCACCAGGTCTATTAACAATGTGCACCTGGGCGAATGTGTGGCATGCCCAGATGTATGATAGCTGTGGCACAGGCCTAATTCATCACAGGGGGTGCCAATTTTGGGGTTGGTGTGCCCCCACATGTGGGACTCATTATGCTCCTGAGTCTTGCTCTGAAAAAGGGATTTTTCTTTGATTTAAGAAACCTCATATGTTTCCCACGCACATTTGAAATTTGGAGTTTTGTAGTTCCTACCTTCAGTTAGGCGTTTGGTCTGTATCACATAGTTTTTCTTTTGCTTCCCACAATACTAAGAAGCAGCTAGCATAAGGAAATGAAAATGGTGAATTCAGTCAACACTCTTCACATTTGAAGGGCTAGCATTCAAAGAAATGTTCTTTAATTTATATCAATAATAATGGCAATACATTTTCATTGTCTGTCTTTAATGACTTGTGGTAGCATTTTAGAGTCTGAATATATTACCACTATATAAATTTAATAGAAAACACAAGGCAGACCAGATTAGACACAGAGGAGGCTATCTAGCCTTTGGATCTAAGAACCCAAGGGCAAGATGCTGAAAAATCATAAAGTTCCCTTCTTGTTTAAGATACTTTCTCCCAAAATATTCCCTATTAAATAAAAAGTATTTCTGTGTAACGTAGTATAGTATATTGTATAGTATAGTATAATATTTACCATCTAAAGCTTTGGTGCCTGGCACACCTGGGGTCAATTTGCAGCTCCCCACTTTGGGCAAATAAATTCTCTGAGCCTTGGTGTTCTTATCTGTAGAATGGGGCTGCTAAATTTCATTTTATTTCCCCCATGAGGATTAAGTGAGAGAATGCCTTTCAATCTCTTAGACTGATGCCTGCCAATGAATAGTCCAGGGATGACCAGATCGTTCCTTCTTGCATATCAATTTTGCAAAGCAGAATGAAAGTTATTTGAAGTGCTGTAAAAAATCAAAGTGGGAACGGACATCTTAGGGACTTGTAACTGAGGGAATTGGGTGCAACTTCACAGTAGCTATCTCTTTGCAGACCCTCAAACTCACACACAGCTATAGGGCATTCCACCACTCTAGACAACTTTTCGGATAATAAAGAGTCTCATAACAGCCAGAGCTCATCATCCACGAAACCAAAAGGGCAGGGAAAAAAGGGCCATGAAATACACATCTTCAAAATACCATGTTTTGACTCTAGGCTGCAATGAACTGACCTCAGTTTTACCCTCAAACCCACTCCACCGAAATTCCACAATCAAGTTTTTGTTCTTTTTGCCTTTGCCTTTGAACCTTGTGAAATATTCCATGGGGAATGTGTCACAGGTAGGGTTCCCAGGAAACAGGCTCTAAGACAAAGATTTGCTCACAGAGGTATATTAGGGATGTTCTTGGGAACATCACCCTTAAGGGAAAGAGGAAAGAGGGGTTGGGCAGAGGGAGAAGTTGAATTCCAATGCAATTGCAACTGAGGTGGAGCTGAGCTGACACTCTGGAGGTGTCCTAAACAGCCCCTGGGTGTGGGCTGCCCCAGGGAAGGAGTGTGGCCTTGGTCATGGAACTGGAATTCCCAGGGAGGGACTCAGGGAGTCAGCAGCCAACCCTCTGGCAGCTGAGGAAATAAGTGCATTGGTTTTGAAAGGAGAAGCAGGGTGGCAGCAGTTTTACTTATCAGCCAAATTTATGCATCAATAAGAATGAATTTCTCCTCACAATGGAGGCAGGGAAAGAAAGTGAGCACTTCAGAGGCCCAGGAGCAGGGTGGGGTGTTATAGAGCATGTTGGGAAGAAGTCCAGCATGGCCATAGCAATACCTATTCAGCTACTTTGACCCCAACAAATATCCCTTAAAACTGCTTTGGAAATGATTATGGCAGTGGATTTTGAGATTATGTGTAAGAGAACTTGAACCTACTTTTATATTTCTGGGCTTCATTTGCTTATAAGGTTTCAGAAGCTGGCCCTTCTGGAAGACATTGTTACCAAAGAGCCAAAGGCAATTGCGTTTTCTCAGCCTGTCTACAGCCAGCTTGTGTGTAAAGAGAGTACCTCCCAATAGTTAGTGCATACTTGAAGGAGAATAATCAAGGAAATTGGAGAGTTTTTTTTACTGTAACCTACTTTAACTTCCTGTTTCAGTTACTATGGCTCTGTAGCAAATCACCCAAAACCTCAATAGTGAAAACCAACCATTTATTATGTTCACAGAGAGGACACAGTGGACATAGCTTGTCTCTGCTCCACGATGTCTGGAGCCTCCACTGGAAGACTCACGTAGCAGGGAAGTGGAATCTGCTAAAAGCTCACTCGTTCCCATGTCTTCCAACTGATGTTGCCTGTAGGCTTCTACCTTAGCTGGAGTCATTGCTACAACACCTACACGTGGTTTCTTCATCTAGCCCAGGCTTCCTCATTAACCTGGTGACTAGGTCCCAAGGAATTGTGTTCCAAAGGAGAGAGCTTCGAGCTGCAGAAGCTATAGCATCACTTCACCATACTCAATTGTTTGGGAGCAATCACAATTTCCCACCCAGATACAAGGAGAGGGAAGAGAGCCCACTTCAGTAGGAGAGTCAGTCATAATGTAAGAAGGACATGTGGAATAGGCTGACTGTATTGGTGTGGCCATCTTTGGAACCCCTGGGATGATATGGAGATAATATATCTCTCTAACCAAGAGTCTAGTTCTGGTGACTATTTTATCATTTATTGTAGCTGTCCTAGAAATGAATCTCCTATATGATGCTGAAAAAAAAATATTTCCCTTTCATATTTTTATGACTTTCAAAATTGCTGATCCTAATTGGGATCTCACAGAACGTTGGAATATGCCTCTTAATGTTGTCTCATACTCAGCAGGCAGAAGAGTGCAAAAAATGATTTTTACTACAACATAAGTTATGACCTCCAGATGCCCTGGATATGAAACTTGCCTATTTGGAGAGGATATACATGTTTCTTGAACATGCCAGATTAAAGACAATCACAACCATTAAATATTAGTCAATATCATATAGCTTTCACTAAGGTTAGTTCTGTAAAATTTTGTTCTGAAGGTGAAGATGCATGTGTTAAATCAGACAGCATAGACTGAAAGCAGACAGCATAGACTGAAAACCATGGCAATAATATTTATGCCTGCCATGCCAGAAATAAAAACTAGAGCTGAAAACAGTACTCCCATAAGATCTGTTATCTTTTATGTACAGTGACAATTTCTTCTTGTCCTTTCTTCATCCCCTTCTATGGGAATGAAATTCACAATGCAAAAAAAATTAATATATATATATATATATATATTTAGTTTATTTTGTATTCTTTATTTTTTGGCTTTGTTTTTGGAGAGGTTTTGGATTACAGAAGAGTTGCAACTGTGGCAGGGGAGGTTCACTGATGTGAGGTGTCAGTGGTGGGGGGTGTGTGGGTTGGGGTGCACCTGGGGCGTGCCTCTATGGGAATAAGAATGTGTTCAAGTGGTCATGGGGTGTTGTCTTGGTGGGTGGACATCCACACAATAACCAAAAGAATATTGAATTCCTATCCTGAGGAGTTCTGCTACATTCTCTAATAGAGTGACAAGAATCCCTAGAGTACATGGGCAGTGCCTAGAGAAGGAGGACAGACAATACACCAGGCGCTTGATATTGATGCTTGTACTTATGAGCCTTGTTCTTGTGAAATTGAAACTTAGCCAAGTATTATATGTTGCCTAAGAGTTGCCTCATGAAGGCCTCCTTGTTGCTTTAAAGTGGCCTCTCTCTAAGCCAAACTCAGCTTATAAACTCATTACCTTCCCCCCAGCATGGGACATGACTCCCAGAGATAAGCCTCCCTGGCACCAGGGGATTATTACCATGCACTAACTAGCGATGCATTTGGAAAATGACCTAGACCAAAAGGGGGAAATATTAAATACAAATGAGTTTTTATGGCTAAGAGATTTCAAAGTGAGCCACGAGGTCATTCCAGAAGTTACACTTATGCATATCTTAGGAGGCTCTCACGAAATGCCACAGTAAACAGTTCCTCAAGCAAAGTGGGGTCCTGAGGGCTCTAGAGACATCTGGACACTATAGGCAGGGCAGACAACCCCAGGAATTTGGCATCCTGTCAGTGGACCTTACTGTGGAATATAGGATAACCTATCCCCCAATGTATTGGAGTTGAACTCATTTATAATTTTTCTACACATGGTTCTTAGGCCCCTTTTATTTGAACCTTTAATTAGCACCATATCCATTAAATATGTGTCCCAGAGACTTAAACCTTCCAGCTGTTCATATGCTGGTTCAGCCCTGAATCTCAGCATAGTTGCAGCCCACACCTACCCTCCAATTCTGCAGACTCACCCAGGACAACTAACAAAATGATGATGAACGCCTATCCCCCAAAACAGACATATCTACAACTGCAAGCAAGACAGTTCCATCCATCTGCTGCATGGGATCTAAGCTCCCTCTCAAGTGAAAGCAGAGTGGGCATCACCATCCCCAAATCCTCAGGATTGAGGAACGAACAAACTTAAGGGAGAAAGCAACTATGGACTAAAGTAGACATTATTATTCTAGTAATGGAAGAACTTGTAACAATGCTATAAAGGCACAGTTGTCACCAGAGGTTCTGAGGGGAGGGAGAGGGAAGAATAGTTGTAACATGGGGCATTTTGGGGACATTGGAATTGTTCTGCATGACATTGCCATGATGGATACAGACCATTATACATTTTGTCATCACCTATAAAATTGTGCATTGCAAAGTGTAAACCATAATATAAACTATAGACCATGGTTAGTAGCAATGCTTCAATATGTGTTTGTCAATTGTAACAAATGTACTCCACTAATGAAAGATGTTAATGAGGAAAACTGTGGGATGGGGAGTGGGTAAGGTATATGGGAATCCCCTATATTTTTGATGTAACATTTATGCAATCTAAAGCTTCTTTAAAAATAATAATTAAAAAATAAAAAGCAGTATTTCCTTGTTGCAGTCATCTTATTTCAGAGGCCTGATGTCATTAACTCTTTCTCCTCTCATGATTATATCTCTTCTTTTTTTTAGCCTTTCATTTTTATTGTGGAAACATGCATTCAATGTAAAATTTCCACTCAACTTTTTTTAAAATTTCAGTTTTTAATTGTCCTATTTTCACTATCTTGGATCTTGAGAGCTACATTACATCCAGTGAGAATGAGTGGGGTATCAGGGTTGATGACCACGTGCTTTCCTTGACATATTTCAGCCAAGGTGTGAAGTAATATTAATAATAACAAGCATTCATTGGACATGTACTGCAGTCTAAACACCATGCTAAGCCCCTCACATGATTTTATTTAATCTTTGGAACACCCATGTGAGGTACAATTGGTATCTCCATTTTACAGATGACAAAGTTGAGGTTCAGAAAAAGGAAGTAACTGTTCTGGTATAGCTGTGTTTCCAGTTCAGGTCAAACCAAGGGCTTTCACGTTTTACCATTATACTGTAGGTCAGGGGTTCTTAACCTTCTTTTGTTACACAGACCCCTTTGCCAGTCAGGTGAAAACCATGGACCCCTTCTCAGAATGGAGCGGCAGATAGTTTTATGACATTCAACATCAGAGGTCAGAGAAAATAAAGATAAGTTGATTTTTTAAAATTCAAGCTTATGGACCCCCTGAAATCTTTCCACTGACCCCTTGGTTAAGAATTCTTGGGGGTCTGTGGACCCCTGGTTAAGAACCCCTGCTGTAGGTAGACTTATATAGTAAACTTACATAAAGGCCAAAAAGTTTCTATTTGTTATATGATTAACTATTTTGGTGGAAAATGGTGCTGCCATGTCATCTTGATAAATATCTTAATTCTATGAAGCATGACTGCCATAGCTTTTCTTTTCTTTGGGCACTTCTGTTTCTCTTCTGTGGTGGTTTTGGGGAAATTGAATTACTTTGAAAAAATATCTGATGGTTTTTATGTAGGTAGATGCCTTTTTTTTTTTTTCCAGAGCAAGTTAAGCCATAACATTGCCTTTTTCAAAATAGTAATTATATGAAAACTTGTAATTGTGCATCGTATCAAATTTCCGGAGCATCTGACATGGGAGCTGACAATATGCTGAGGTTTATAGCACAAGCGAGGCATGCTGACCCGATTGGCACTGCTAAAGTGATGGAATGGCTATGCAAGTTGTACCACAGTGCTGAAAAATGCTTGCATTAGAATTCACCCCAGAGGTATGGCAGCTTAAAAGAATATGTGCAGGGAACCATAGGAAACAGAGAACTAGGGACCTGGAAGGACAAAGAAAGTGTGGATGGATGCAGAACAAGCATAGGTTTTTTTTTTTTTTGCAAAGCAGTCTTAATGGAGAGAAAAGAAGCCAAGGGAAATGGATAGCTTAGTATGGAGACTATGTTCTTGCATCTGTCCGGAGGCAAAAGAAGGTCTGAGATGTGTGTAGAAAGGCTGCAGGGTCTTGGAAAGAACCTTCTGGAATGTTCTGGTGTGCTCTGATATGGATGAAGTCGCTGTGTGCTGGTTAGGGAAGGTGTGCAGCCACAACCCAGTGGGCTAGGGAGCAGAAATGATACTGCATCAGTGTATGCCACAGTGTGGGGAAAACTCAGCTAGTAGAGGCACAAAGGAGCCAAACCTTTCCAGCTCTTGCCTCTAATTTTACTCAGCATCTCTGAAGCCCAATGGTGGCATTGCAGGCTAGCAGTAGGAGGCAAACATGTGTCTAGAAGAAAAGTTGGTCAATAGAAATTCCTTGCATGACTTGATTCTGCTTCCTAGTTAGAGCAATTATCCATGAGAATCAAGGGGAATAAATGTGTCTATATTCCTACCACCCACCAGATGAGTTGTTTCTGCTTTTATGTCCATCCCAAGGTGCTGATAATATGTGTGATGTTTTACATAGTTATAACATTGTATAGACACATTTTTGCATTGGTGGTTTTTGCCACCTAATATTTTACAAGCATTTTTCATTATAAAGTCACCATAAATATCATTTTTCATTGTTTCATAATATTCCCATAAGTAGATAAATTACTTAACTATTTCCCTACTGGTGAGCAAAGATGCTCCTTTGCTGTTATAAATAAGCCATTCAGGTATCTTTGGGATTCTGTGTGTGTATGTGTGCATGTGTGTCCAGTGTGGGGTAGGAGAAGGGGTGGTCAGTAAAACCTCATTTAATAAAGCAATTCTCGGTATTTGCAAAATACACAGACTATTTTCTTAAAGAATAGTGCCAAACTTTACACTGCCATCCCCAGAGTTTCAGTGTGTTTGTGTCACCACGTACCACATTTGAATGTGTTCATTGCATTTTAAATACAGCTGGTGGTGTATTGCTTTCAATAAAAGACACTGCCAGGAGCTATTTTAAAGCTCTTGTTTTGGATATTCTCAGAGTGGTTTGGGACTTTACCATTATTTTGTGGAACCAGATGAAAAATTTCCATCTTCTTCAAGGCAGGGGGATTGGGGTTTATGGAGAGCCCTTGGCCTGAGGCTCTGAGTTCTGGGAGCTTTGAGGAATAGGTAAACTCAGACAAGGGCCTCCAGATATTAGGCACTTCAAAGTGGTTAGGAGACTTAGGAAAAGAAGGCCCAGAGATAGTCTGAAGTGTTTTCCATTTTAAAGCTGATATCTTCTATTCCCTAGAGTAATTGAGGACATTTCAATTATTTACATAGCTGACCATGTAAAAGCTTGACTGCCTAATGTGAAAATAGCCAGTCCATTCAGTCAGAAATCATATTTGAGTCAATGTTGATTGACCTGACTCAATACTCCAGTACCAGGTGGTCAGAGACTGCAATATATTTACACAGGTGGACAAAAATTGTTAGTGTTTACTAAGCACTTAATCTATGCCAAGCGTGATTGCAAGCACTTTGAATCCATTTAAATTTTTTAATTCTCACAATAGCCCTATGAGGTGGGTACTATTATCATTCCCACTTTATAGAAGATGAGGAAACTGAGGCACAGAGAGATGAAGTAATTTGCTTATGGTCACACAGCTAGTGAAGGACAAAGCACTTGCATTTAGATAGTTGGCATCATGAGCCGTTGTTATTATTTTTTTAATTTTTTAAAGATTATGAGTTTTATTTTTTTAATTTTTTTATATTTAACCCCCCTCCTTGAGATGGATCCCTTGTCTGTCTGCTTATTGTCTGCTCATCTTCTTTAGAAGGGACTGGGAACCAAACCCGGGACCTCTCATGTAGGAGGCGAGAACCCAACCATATGAGCCACTTCCGCTCCCTGCTGGTTGTGTTATCCGCTAGTTGCAGCATTTGCTGGTTGCGGTGTCTGCTGGTTGTGGCTTCTGCTTGGACGGCATCTGCTCCTTGTGGTGTCAGCTCGGTGCAATGTCTTCTGGTTGTGGGATCTTCTGGTTGCAGCATCTTCTGGTTGTGGCATCTGCTCGTCCCCTTTAGGAGGCTCTGGGAACTGAACCCTATACCTCCCATGTGGGAGGCGGGTGCCCAATTGCCAGAGCCACATCTGTTCCCCAGGAACCATTGTTCTAGTAACCACTTTCTACTATAAAGATTAGGAATAGAGATGATGGTGATGATGATGATGATTTTCCAGTTTTATGATTAAACTGTTTTATCATTCACTACTATTACTGAATGCTTATGCTTTCCAGATACTGTACTTGGTGCTCTATGCATATTTTCTCATGCAAACCTTTTATCAATTTGGTGAGCTGCATATTAAGTGTTTTCATTTTAGAGATGAGAGATGTGAGGCTAAATTACATTCAGGTCTATGTACTCCAGAGCTTATGCTGCCTCAACTAAAATGTCTCCTCTTCACTGCCTAAAGCTGAAGCTTTGATCTGAACATATGTGCTTCTTTTTTCATAAATTCATCTAATAATTATGATAATTCTGCCAATACTCCAGTTAGTCCACCTTCTCTTTGTACCTTCTCTTTGTAATGAGTGCAGAGATTTGCATGTAGAAACTAAATTCACCTCTTGGAGAGGCTGAATAGATTGTCTGTCAAACAGAAAATCTTAGGGCCTGAGGTTAAAAGGTCAAGTTCTGTCTTTGAAGATTTAATGCAATGACGAAGACTTAAAAAGTTTGTACTGTGTGGCTTGGAACCATTACTCTTTCTATTTCTAGAATGCACTTGGAATTCTGATTGCCAGAGCTGGAGAGATATTAGAGGTCATCCATTCGAACTTTCTCATTTTACAGATTAAAAATCAAAGAAACAAGAAAACTGACTATGACTTTAGATTTAAGTGCTTCTTCTAAGGTTCCATATGTATGTATATATATATAAATTTACTCTAAAATGAACCCATTTATGTAAAATATACAAAATATGTATTATATATTAATATGCATAAAAATAGGTTAGAGGGATTTCCAGTTCTGCCAGTATAGAGTAGGCCCAGCTATTCCTCCTAAGTACTCCCTCCTACAACTAAAAATTCCTGGACAGAACACAATAAATGAGCACAGGAAGACTTTGAAAGATGGAAGGAAAAAGGCAGATGCATGGGAACCTTGGGACTTGAGAAACAAAATGGTCTTGAGTTTTCTTATTGTCCTCCACATATTCCAGACTGGGTGCTACTGAAACTGCCAACCAGAACCAACAATAGGCACAGACAAAAAACGTTCCATGAAAAGCCTCTTCCTCTGTATTAGTTAGCGGTCTCCAGAGAAATAGAACAAACGGGATATATGTGTGTGTGTGTGTGTATGATGTATGATGTATGATATATATATATACATGTATTTTTTTTTAAAGGAATTGGCTTATGTGGATTGATTACAGTGGCTGGAAAGTCTGGATAACGGGCTCGAAATTCTGTTGGAGTTGATCTTGAAGTCTTGAGTCTTAAATCAGCCTGGAGAGGAGTAAAGAGTGTAGCCTTGAGGCAGAATTTCTTCTTTTTCTTGAAATCGCAGTTCTAGCTTTTCAGTCCTTCAACTAATTAGCTGAGGCCTACCCACATTATTGAGAGTAATCACCTTTACTTAAAGTCACCTGATTGTAGATGTAAATCACATCTACCAAATACCTCCCCAGAAACATCTAGGCCAGTGTTTGAGCAAACAATTGGGCACCATAGCCTAGACAAGTTGACACATAAAATTTTTTTTTTTTTTTTAAAGATTTTATTTATTTATTCATTTATCCCCCCCTTGCTGCTTGTGCTCGCTGGGTCAGCTAACCACGCCGTGCGGGCGGGCTTGCCTTCACCAGGAGGCCCCGGGAACCGAACCCGGGGCCTCCTATATGGTAAACGGGAGCCCTACTGATTGAGCCACAGCCGCTTCCCGACACATAAAATTAACCACTGCAATCCAGCCCTTGTGAACATGGCACCCATACACATTTCCTTAAGCCATACTTAGTTTCCAAATAAAGATAACAACAGAGTCATATTTCCACTTAATGTGATACAACTATCCTACGTACAATAAAACATGTATTAATCCTTTCCCTAGAAGAGGATGCAAATCCTTGGGTAATATACACTCTTAAACTTGATAACCTGTAACTTAAATACTATGACAAAGTTAATACAACTTATGTTACATGATGAAATAATAAGATAGGGAAGAAAACAGATAATCCTTTATATGTGAATATACACATGCACACATTCATAAAAAAACAAGGAAGAAATATTCATAACTGTTATAGTCCTTGTTTCTGCAACTGGTCACATGGTCATGCTCATATTTATCACTACCTCCTTCCACTGCCCATTCCATATTCCCTTTACCCTCAGCAAATACCTTAGCTGCTCATGGCTCTTTGCCTGGTGGGGTGACCTGAACCTTCATTTCTTAAGGGTCTGGGCCATTAGTAGTCTTGCCTGGATTGGGTTATGGTAGTTTCCCATTGACTTTAATCACAGGTTATGGTAGTAATAGGAGATGCCCTAATAGAGCTAATATTCCAGATATACTCTTCCTTACCTCCATTTTGCAGTAGCAGTCCAGTTTTTCCTTTGCTAATCTGGATCAATCACCCCAGCTAGAACAGCAACACCCTTCTTTGTCTGTTGATTCATAGGCATGAGGAGCTCATTGTGGCTAGGTGGCAGTCTTAACTTCCAGTTCAATGGGATCATTGTTGCATCACCTGATGGAAGCACTCTTCCTTTGGATCTAAGACCTCTAGATTAGCAGAGCATAAATTCTGGCGGACAGGAAGCAAAAGTTTTTCCTAGTTGGTCACTAGGGTTAATAGTGAATGGTGCTGCTCCCATTTCCACCCCATTCATTCCCAGATACATGAATCCTGGCTATGGGAGAAACAGCACCATAGAGTGGGCATTGATTTAGAGCATATACAACCTCCTGGAGAATATGCCCCAGCACTATTCTATCCATCTGGCTGCTTCAGGATGATGAGGAACATCTTCCTAGCTGTAGGACTGGAAAAAGGGTGGTCTAACATAATAGAAAATCTTTATGGCAATACCTGCCTTATGCCATCCAGAAAACAATGGGAAAATTGCACCCCTCCACACACAATTATACTGGGTCTGAGTAGAGAGCCAATATTCTATCCAACTTCCCTCTCCACTGAAAGTCCTCTGCCGTTTGGTGTCAGCAGGGTGAAGTTGGTTGCTGATCTATAATCTCCACCCAGTTGAAGCAGGTGGTACTCTGTTTCTCCTGCCAAGATAGTATCAGTAGGGTCTAGGAGCATTCTGAGCCTCCACCCCTACCTAGCAGCAATGAGGTTTAATGAAGTGATTTAAGACGGGTCTAGACTCATTTCCCATTGGTGTCACCCAAAGCATGAGCCCTAAATGGGAAAATTGATAAATTGGACTGCATCAAAATTATAAACTTTTGCTCTGTGAAAGTTCCTGCTCACACTCTGAAATAACAAGTTACAGAGCAAGAGAAAATATTTGCAACCCACTTATCGGACAAAGGACTTATATATAATATATAATGAACCCTCAAAATGCAATAGTATCAATCCAATTAGAAAATAGACAAAATACATGAAAAATCATTCCACCAAAGAGGATATACAGATGGCCAATAATAAGCACTTGAAAAGATACTCAACATTATTAGTCATTAGGGAAATGGAAATTAAAACCACAATTAGATATCACTACACAACTATTAGAATGACTAAATTAACAAGATAGTGACAAGACTGAATGCTGGCAAGGATATGGAGAAATGCAACTATTGGTGTTAGGAATGCAAAATGTTTCATCTACTCTAGAAAATAATTTTGCAGTTTCTTTTTAAAAAAAGGCAACTAAATGTGCAACTACCAAAAGACTCAGCAGTTACACTCCTGGACATTTATCCCAGACAAATGAAAATGTATGTTCATGTAAAAACTTGTACACAAATACTCCAGAAGCTTTCTTAAATCTAGCATAAAACTGGAAATAACCCAAATACCCTTCAATGGGAAATGGTTAATCAAAATGTAGTAATCTGTTTCTCTGAAAGTGACTCTGTAGTAAAAACGAGCAAGCTATTGATATGTACAATGACCTAGATGAATTTCCAGAGAATCATGCCAAATGAAAAAAGTCAATTCCAAAAGATTATATATCATTTTTGTAATGTCAAAATAAGAGAAATGAGGAACAGATTAGTGATTGTCAGGGGTTAGCGATATGGGTTCATGAGGGATCCTTGTGGTGATGAAAGTGTGCTGTATCTTGACTCTATCTTAATTGTTACATTGTAGTATATTTTTGCAATATGTTACAATTGGGAGAAACTGAGCAAAGTGTACAGGGGATCTCTATAATCTCAAAATAATAAAGTTAATTATAAATTATAGCAAATAGTAGTACTGTTCACAATTGTCAAAAAGTGAAAACAACCTAAATATCCAGCAATTGATGGATGAATATTTTTCAGTTTCCAAAAGGAATGAAATATGGTGATGAATATACAACATTGTAATTATATTAAAAGTCATTGATTATGCACTTTGGATAGATTGTTTGGTATGTGAATACATCTCAATAAAAATGCTTTAAAACATGAATGAAGTCCTAAAACATACTACAGCATGGGTGAACCTTGAGAACATTATGCTAAGTGAAAGATGCCAGGCACAAAAGACCATATATTCTATGATTCCATTTATGTGACATGCCCAGAATAAGTAAATCCATAGAGATGGATGGCAGATTCATGGTTGCCAGGGGCCAGGGGGAGGGGAGAATGAAGAGTGACTGATTAATGGGTGCAGGGTTTCCTTTGAGGTGATGAAAAGTTTCCAGGACTAGATAATGGTGATGGTTGCACAACATTGTGAATGTACTGAATGCTACTGTATTGTATACTTTAAATTTGTTACAATGGTAAATTTTATGTTATGTATAATTTGCCACAATAAAAAGAAAAAAATATAGTCTAAAGTGAGATAGCAATATACTAAGGGTAGTCATTTTTTGATGAGCGGATTATAAAGCATTTTTATTTTCTCCTTTATGCTCTTTTGTACTTTTGGAATCATTTAAATGAAGATGTATAATTTTATCATAAAAATTTAAAGAGAGAAATAGCAATGCATGTACTCTTACACTTAATCCTAGCATTTAAGGGAAGTTGGAGTTAGTGGAGTGGAATGAAGAAAAAGATACTTTTTTTTTGTGTGGGAAATGTCATACACACAAAAAAATTACTTAAATAGTATAAGGACCCCCTTTTAACCCATCACCCAGCTTCAATATTCACAAACTCATAGCAAATCTTATTTTATCTATATCCCACCCACTTAAGAAGGATTAGTAAAAGTAGCAGTAGAGTACATGAAAAAAGCATGGGCTCTGAAGTGGGACATATCTGTCTTTTAATCTCAACTCTACAATTTCTTAGCTGACCTGGGAGACCAGTTGCTTGGGTTTGTATCTACATTCTCTTGACTGATCTTCAGGGCACTTGTGCTGATTGCATAATCTCAGTTTCCTTCTCTGCCCAAAATGATGAAGTGTTTTTACATCATTAATGAAATTGCATGTAGAAAAAGAAAGAAATATATAAGATACAGGTCATTGTATTAATTATTTAGACTATCTACTTTTTTTTAATAACGCAGAGAAAAGTCAGACACCCAGAAATCTTGGTGCTTTTTAACCAAGTTAACCATACAGGTGCTGATCAACTTAAATTCAGGCAGAGTCACTCCATGTTACTGATTGCCTGAGGCAGTCACAGTTTGCTCCTGTGGTTAGGTGTAATTATTATTATAGACTCCTTCACTCTATAAAAATTCTGGTTTGAATACTACCTTTTATGGTCACCCTACATATAGGAGATGTTGATGTTAAAGGAAATGAGATTCAAGGAATTATAAAGGAATCATAAAAAAATCTAGGGAAGCAGCTGTGGCTCAATCAGTGGGGCTCCCATTTACCATATGGGAGGCCCCGGGTTCGGTTCCTGGGGCCTCCTGGTGAAGGCAAGCCCGCCCACACGGCACGGTTAGCTGACCCAGCGAGCACAAGCAGCAAGGGGGGGATAAATGAATAAATAAATAAAATCTTTAAAAAATATCTAATAAATGCATGTTTTTAAAAGCATGAACTTTTCTTTTTAAATGCTGATGAATACTGAAAAAAATAAGCATTTTTAACTTCATTTCCCTGATATGTAGCCATCGTCTTATTTTAGAATAGTTTTCTCTTTATAATTCTGGGTAATTCCCAAATTACTCTAGTTTGGCCCAAATATAACACTTCACAAGACTTAACTCCTCGAAAAAAAGTGCTGTGATTTCATTTGTAATGCCTCTGTCTTCCTATTCTTCAAAGGCAAGGCAAGCAGGTTTATTCTCTTATAAGAGAAAGGCTGTTAGAGCCATGAAGGAGCCCTTGTGGAAAAATCAGATCACTGAATTAACCGCAGTGCTAATGGCTTCTCCATTCAAATACAAACCTAAACTGCCACTAAGGGTGACCCTAGTGCCCAACAATTGTTTGACAATCACCTTTAACAAGCCTGCTTCACATCAACACATGGGAAATAAGTTAAAATAGTTAGACTTTCTTTCTCATAGAAATATGTGTTCATTCATTCAATATTTATTGAGTACCTTCCACATTCCAGGCTCTATGCTAGGCGTCAAAGATACAAAGATGTGTAAGGCAGAGCCAGCTGTCTAGTTGGTCACAAAATTAGATGAGGTGTGTAGTATTAACTCACAGATTCTGGGGATTTGGGATTCATTTCACAAGCTGCAAGTATAAATTACAATTTATCATTTGTTTTCAAGAATCTGTCAATTCTTTCATTCATTTATTCAAGAAATCTTGATTGAGTGTCCACTCATTTTCCAGTGTTATTCTGGGATTTGGGAAATACCACAGTGAATAAATAAATCAAAGTCCCTGCCCTCAAGGTACTTATAGCCTAGATGGAGGGATACAGATGATTTAGAAAAGCAAACAAATGTGCAAATTGTCAGGTAGTGATAAGTGCTATGAATAGAATATAATGCCAAGTAAAAGGGGATAGAGTTTGCTGGGACATAATGTGGGAACTTGTTTATTTTGGGTGGTCAAAGAAGGCTTCCTTAAAAAGAAGTTGTGAGTGGAGATGAAGGAAATGATGGAGACATAAGGAAAGAGTACTCCAGGCAATGGACTTGTACTTGGGATATTTCCCCAAAAAGAAAGGAGGCCAGTGTGGCTGGAACAGAGTGAGCTAAGGGCTGAGTGGTAGGTTGGAGATAAGGTCAGAGGTGGCAGACAGGCAGGCTATGTAGGTTATGGGAAGCATGGTAAAGAAATTGGATTTTATTCTGTGTTTGGAAACCATTAGATGAATTTGAGCAGGAAAATGACATAATTGGCTCTAGATTTTGGAATGCTGTCCCTGGCTGCTGTGTTGAAAATGACTGTAGGAGGGTAAGGGTTGGAATAAGGAGAACAGTTAGGAGAGCATTGTGATAATCCAAGCAAGAGATTGATGGTGGCTTGAACTAGGATGTTACCTGGGAGAAGTGGTTGGATTAGGGATAGAGTCTGAAGGTAGCACCAGCAGGATTTTCTGGACAGATTACATATTCCTATCAGGCTCTAAATATTTGCCTTGATCTTTAGAAAAAGGGAGTTGCCATCTACTAAGATGGAGAAGAACATAAAAGCAGTGGGTTTAGAGACAGAAGTCATGAGTTAGTCGTTGGATATATCAGGTTTGAGTTTTGCCATCTAGATGAAAATGTAGAGTAGACATGGGCTATGTGAGTCTAGAATTCAAGTGAGATGTCTGGGCGAAAGAGGAAGATTTTAGAATCATCAATTTATAGATGATGTTTAAAGCCAAGAGACTGGATGAATTCCACAAGGGAATTGTTGGGAGACTGAGGAGGATCAGCTTGTAAGGGTAGGAGAGACACCTAGAGAGAGTAACGTCTCAGATGTCAAGTGAAAAAAAAGGTGTTTAAGAAGGAAGGAGGGATCAGCTCTGTCAAATGCCACTTCATTTATCCAATAATGATTTCTTTTTATTTTTTATTTTCTATTTTTTTTATTATGGGTAAAAATCAAAATTCTCACAATACATACAAACATTTGCAAAATGATATATAAATATATATGCATATATGTGTATTTGCTTACAAAAAATGTTATTTTTATATATATATATATACATATATTTTAAGAGGTGCTTAGATTACCCAAAATATTACACGGAACCCACTGGGATTCCCATGTTGCCCACCTCCCACACTTCCCACCACATCCCACACAAACATCTCCCACAGTGTGGCCCACCACCCTCAATGAACTTACACATCCTGGAGCCTTCCCACCAACCATAGACCACAGTTCACACTGTATACCAAACTCTCTCCCACTCAGTTCTTAGTGGTGTGTGCTGATTTAAAATGGCCTACATCCGTTGCCACAACAGTACTCAGGACAACCTCCAACTCCCAAAAAAGCCCCTGTATTTCAACTGCTCATCCCCTCCCTACCCCAAAAGAGTCAAGTGGCCACTGGCTCCACCTCATTGTTATAATTTCTTGCATTGCTAGAATCACCATATGTGAACAAGAGAATACCATCAAGTCCACTCTAGTCCATAGTTCTTCCCCCAATCCAGAGGCGACTGGGATGGTGATGTCCACTCCAACTCCAAGTGAGAGAGGGCTTATATCCCATGGATATGGTGGGTGGGATGATCCTGCCTGCAGATGCAGGCCCTCTCCATTCCCTGGGATGGCTATTGCCAATTGTTGTCTCCTCACCAGGTGACTTGGATGAGTCCATTGAGCTGTAGGGTAGGAGTTGCAGCTCCACCTAGATTTCATGCACACCTGGCACATAGGTAGGCGGGAGGCTCCAGTCTCTGGAAGTATACCTAAAAAACTCCAGCATCACACGTAGGTTTGAATAGAAGGGACTGGTGAACCATGTGCAGGGAGGACTTATTTGAGTCTAATTCTGTCACTCTCAGGAGCACAGATTCCAAAATAGAACCCACTGATAAGGCATCAGTCTCTGGGGCTA
>JAKSZT010054138.1:9775667-9863334 GCA_026826555.1 Tolypeutes matacus | reverse complement strand
TCCTTAATCTCTTCCTTCAGTTCTTTAAGTTGGTCCATGATATTTGTTTGGATAGCTTTGATTAGTTGTTCGATGTACTGCATTGCTTCCTGGTTTTTATTTTGTGCACTGGACTGGTCCATGTTTTCCAGTGTCTCAGAGTCATTTGTATTTTTCTGTTGCCCTCTGGTCATCATATTATCTTGATGGGTTTGTTCAGTTGATTAGCTTTTCTCTATGCTCTAGAATTTTATTTAGCTGTTGGTTCTGCGTGTGAGTTAAGTTTTCTCTTTGGCAGTTTTTCTTCTTATTTTATTTCCTTGCTTATTTCTATGTTCCCTTGAAGGCAAAAGGTTAGGGCCAGAGGAATCAAAAGATGTAAGGAAGGCAGAAGGAAAATAGAAATATTGATAAAAGTTAGAAGAGGGGCAAAATGAGACTTAATGAGATGAATATTTAACTTGTGTAGGGAGTGTAGAGTACTAGGAAAAAATATGGAGTTCCTACAATGGACTGGGGAAACAAATAGAGGAATACATATATATATAGTGATTTAGAAGGCTAGAATTATGAGGAGGGAGAGAAATAGTAGAGAAAGGTCTGAAAGGAAAAAGTTAATACTAATAAAAAAAAAAAGAAAAAAGAAGAAGAAGAAAACAAAATAGATGGGATAGAAATTGACACCCTTAAGTTGTGGGCCTATGAAAAAATGTTGTCTCTAAGAGCCACAACAGAAAACAGAAGGCAGAAATATGCAGGAAGGATAAGCGATAGTTTGTAATACAGAATCAATATATACAGCGAGTGGGAAATTACTGAATAAGAAGCCCAGCAAAGAAGCGACCAGCTGGCAGCACTTATTTAAAAAAAAATAGAAGGAAAAAGGAAGGGGGGAGGAAAATGGGAATAATAGCAATAGACCAGAAAGTAACAGAGAGAAACCAAAGATCCACACAGGCAAGCAGTCAAACAGAGCTAAGGGGGGTCAATGATTCCCCTAGGGTCCACGTGGATCCTTCCTGCCTACTTGTGTTTATCAATGAATTTCCCCACAGGGTTCTATATGCAGGTCCTGAAGCAGCTTTTAGCTATTAAACTAAATTAAAAAGAATTTATTTTTTGTTGAGGTGACCTCAGTTTTTTTTTTTTTTTTTAGCCGAATGCAGGACCCAAAATAATTCCTCCTCTAGACCAACCCCCTTACGGAAGGGACCCTAGCTGGGCCCGTGGAAGTTAATCAAGCACGTCCCACTTTCCGGACTCCCCAGGTTAGCTGAAGCTCTGATGTTAGTCAGTGAGGATGCTAAAGACGGCGGATTCCGCCCCTTCTGGCGCCGAGCTCCAGCGTCACCGGGCTGCTCAGTAAATCAGTTTGAGTGCAGATTCGCGTCTGCTCTCAGCCTGATGCTGCTTCAGGTCGGCTTATCTGCTCCCCAAAGCTATGGGGCGGTGCAGGCACCCAGATCGATGTCTAAAAATGTAAAATACCCTTCCCTGTCTTCCAACAGAACCCTCCCTTATTTGGGAAGTGTCCCTTCCTCCTGGCTCCGCAGCGGCCCGGGTCTTATCCCTGGGTGGCTAGGGAAATCAGCTGCGTTTCCCGACCAAAATCCCCCCTCCGGTTCACCGGGTGCTGATTAGCTCGTTTGCTCTGTTCACACAAGGTCCAAGGGGCGCCAGGCAGCCAGATCCCCAGAAAATAAAACTTTTTTGCCCCGCCCGCGGCTCCAAATGGCCGTTTTATTTTTTTTTCCCTAACCGCGGGGCTCAGCCGCCTGTGCCAACCTCCACCGGCAGCCTCAAAACTCACGAATCTCCACCGTTCGGTCCACGCCGCCGGTCCGCGCAGATAGATGTCCCAAGCTTCTCACTCCACGCGTACACAGCACAGACCCCCGGGCAGGACCCTGTCCACAATCCGCCTTTCTCTGGGAGCTTGCAGTGTGCGCCCTCCTACACCAACGCCATCTTGGCCGCTCTCTCCCAATAATGATTTCTTAAGGGTTCACTCTTTTCTAGGCTTGGATCTAGGTGCTTGGGATTCCCAGCTGAATAACCTGTGGTTCCTACCCTGGGGGAGGTTACAGGCCAATGGGGGAGATGGGCCTAACAAACCATGATGATATAGTGTGGTAAGTTCTGAAAGAGTCACAGGAGCAGGGTACCATGCCTGGGAATACATCCCTTCTCTGTATGTGCCTTTCTTTGCATATCTTTAGAGCCAAGTGATTGGCATGACTAGACTTTTTTTTTTTTTTTTTTTTTTTAGAGTAAGGCATTGATTGATCGCTGCCAGAGATGTACTGAATGACATTCCAGGCTTTATTTCCTAAGAAGTGAGTTAACTATAAGCCAAATCTCTTGGGAGGTGTTTTTTGGAACAGACAAGGTACTGTTAGAATCATGAAAGGGACTGGTATTCATACTCTTCTATTACTTATTCAAACTGGAATTATACAGTGGGAAAAAGGGTAAAAATACATACTGGTCTAAATATATGGAAACATCAGACAGATGTTTCTTTACTAAAGCAGTTGGGGTTCCTTAAGGACACCTCCCCAAGGAAGTGGGAGTGGAGGGGCAGAATTAACTATATACACAGCTTCCTAAGGAAGCTACCTATTTGCTTAAGTGACTCGACTCTTGATTCAGTTCACACAAATGAACAATCCAGTTAAAAATTAACCATGCACTTGGCTTGGTTTGTTTACTTGTCTCTAGACAAAACAACCGCATGGTTAACTTAGTAGATTCATTAGAGTAAGTAGAGCAGAGGGATTCAGATCACATATTCTAGAGTTAGACTGCCTGGCTTTGAATCCTGATTCCACCACTCACAAGCTGAGTGATCTTGGGCAAGTTACTTGGCTTCTCTATCCATGGCTGTACAATGGGGATAACAATAGAACATGACTCAGAGAGTCATTGAGAATATTAAATGTGTCATTATGTGAAAGGTACTTAGAAAGGTGCCTGGGGCATAATGAATGCAATATATGTGTTTGCTATTATTATCTGGCTCAACTCTGCTCATCTGGCCTCATCAGCTGCTACTTGCAACCACGCAGCCTCCCTCCAGCCAATCAAAGCTGCTCAAAGACAAGAGCAGAGAGAGACCAGCCAGGAAGCTTTTGCAGTGATTCAAGCAACAGCTGAGGGTAACAGAGGACAGAGAAGTAGACCAATTCAGATTATGTTTTGAAAGTTGAGTTGATAGTATTTCCTAATGGATTACATATGAGGAGTGAGGGACGGGGAAGTAAAAATTGACTCCTAGCTTTTGGGCTTGGACAGTTGGATAAAAGACATTTGGGAGAGGAGCAGGTATTCTGTTCAGGTAATTCATGTTTTGGATTTTGACCATCCCCAAGTGGAAGATATTAATCACGCAGTCAGATAATATTCAGGGGAGAGGTCAGAGCTACAGATATAAATTTGGGAATCATCAGTAAAAAATAATATTGAAATTGTAAAACAATAGGCAAAGTTGAGGTCACCTAGGAGTTAATAAAAACATGTGGGAATGACTGGGGTGATGCATGCATAAATATGTGATTATACTAAATACCATTGATTGTACACTTTGGATGGATTTATGCTTTATTACTATGTAATAATAAAATTGCTTTGTTAAAAAAGGAGAAATAAATGTATTCTCAGCCAAAACAAAACTAAACATGTACCTTTGAGGATTGTTATAAGGCTTATATGAGTACATTCATGTATAGTACTGGAACAGTTCCTGGAACATAGTAAGTGTACAATAAATGATTAGTATCATTATCATTATGATTATTATTAAGAAGAGCTTATTGCAATGATGGGGGTTTTGGTAAACCTCCATTGTTATTTAGAGAAGTGCCTCCATCGTGGCACACATAGAAAATGATAACATTTGCACAACACGGTGGTGTAGACTTCTCTGCGTGAGCCATCTGGTCTTTCCCAGGGACGTCCTAACTGCTGCAAGGGATATGTGGGTATAAACACTTCTGGCCATAGTAATCCATTCTCAGTACAGTACTATATCCCACCAGTTGAGAAGCTCTAGTCCAGAACCTTGATGCTTAAAGTGTGGCCCATGGAGCAGCAGTATGGGCATCACCTGGCAACTTCTTAGACAACCAGAATCGCAGGTCCAATGATGTCCAATCTGCATTTGAATAAGGTCCCTAGGTGATTCCTACGTGCCTTAAAATCTGAGACACACTGATTTATAGGATTGTTGTACAACTCTCATATAACTGAGATTCACTGATATATAGATTGCCAAAATTGAAGTGATTATTTCTTCTTTTCTCATTCTTTCAACCCATTGTATAATATTGTGTCCATTATGTGTGCTGGCCACATGGAGAAATTTGCAACAGGGTGATTTTTGCATTGGTGGACTTTCCTGTAATGTGGGAAAAGTTCTGGGGTTCATCGTTTGTTTAATTAAAGTGTTTCCCATTTTACAAGGGCACTTTATATCCACACTGTGGTCATATCAATACATGATGACTGGCCTGGAACCATTGCTTACCGTTGCAGCTGTGACAGTTTACAGGGAGATGTAGTTCATGTTGGGAAATTTGACACCTCACTTGGGGCCACGTTAAAGGACTGCTGCTGAACTGAGCAAATTCCATTTGGCCGGAGATAATGACTCTGAAGCATATTGAAAAAATGAGACACTATTTGCTAAATTTGATTTACATAGAAGAGGAATGTGGATAATTCAGCCCCCTCCCCCCCAAAAAAAAAACCTCATTTCTTCCAAAATCCAAGTTTTATTCCCTGAATTACCCAGGTAATTTCATTATTCAAAAGTTTCATTTGATCCCTATAGATACTGCCAAATGTTTGGTGTGAAAGTTTGAAGCTTTGTGTGAATCCCAGGAAAGATCATGTTCTTGGAGCTGATCCATTCCTGTGGGTGTGGAGCCCTTTGATTGGATTAGATTCAGTTGTGGGGCTTTGATTGGAGCACTTCATTGAGGCATGACCCAGACTGGGTCTCGGCCCTCTTCCTGGAGTCCTTTATATAACAGAAGAAACATGCAGACAAACACCATGTGAGAGAGGACTCCAGGATCCCTTGCAGCCACAGACACACAGAGAAACCTCCAAGAGGTTGAAGGAGAACCCTGAGGCTGGAATCAGCAGAGCACAGAGGCTTCAGAGAGGGAACAGGCCCCCAAGAGGCTAGGCCCATGGAGCAGCTCAAAGCTGAAAAAGACAGGCCCGAAGGAGAGGGGAGCACAGGATTGCCAGTATTCAGTCTTCAGGAAGAAAGCATCACCTTGATGATGCCTTGATTTGGACATTTTTCTGGCTAATAAATTCCCATTGTTTAAGCCAACCCATTTCATGGTCTCTGCTTTAAGTAGCCTAGGAAACAGTGGGTTATCATCAAAATGTTACTTTCTCAACAATCACTGAAGGGAAAGAGATCTAGGGTATCAGACTAACAGAATTCTGAGTTGCAGAACTTTAAGCAGGAGACAATGAAATTGAATCGTTGTCTCATGTTCCATTCTTCTGAAGTATTCCAGTCTCTGAACTAATGAGAACTTGTCACCTGGATCAATGTGTGGAACGGAGATGATTCTTGAGGGTCACTTCACGGGGTCTTGTATCCAATCTCCAGCCACCGTGACTGTTCAGAAACAAACAGTAGTCAGAGTCATTGAGAGGAGAGAACAAGTTTGGGATGTTGAAAACATGCACGATGAAAGAAAAGCATGTCATTTTTAATTACTTGTAAAAATTTCAAGAGAGCAGTTATCATGCTCTTTAACTGGTTATCTTTGTTCACTGTGCATTTTCCAACAAAACCAAAACATGGCAATAATTTCCACTTCTATAGAACCATGGTTTACCAGGACATAGCACCCTAATTAGATTCCACCCCCCCCCAAATACTTAAAAAAGCCACACATTAAATCACTGAATGCATTTCCCATTCTGATTAATATTCATGCAAGTGAGAAATCATAAAACTACTATGTGAAATTGAATAACAATAAAATGACTAAGACCTAAAATGAAATGTAAATATTGAACATGCTTCAGGTTTTTACTTCAAGTCATTAAAAACAGCACTAACTCATAATTATGGTACAAAGTATGGAAATCCATCAACCAAACACCAGGTAAATCTTGAAATAAATCATATCTGCTTATGTGATCTCAGTTTTAAACATAGGCTTGGAACTTATGGAAAAGCCACACCATCAGCAATTTTTATACTGGTCTTCTAAAAGTCCTTTCCTTTTAGGTAGGGTATTTGGACAGGTCAACTTTTGCCTCGAAGTTGGAAGATCTGTGTTTGAGTCCCAGCTCTGCCACTGCTCTTGGCTGTGTGACCTTTGACAAATCACTTAACTTCTTAGACCTTCCATTTCCTTAGCGATAACAGAGAGGATAATATCTATTTCCTGGGGCAGTTGTGTCAAATAAGATATAATAAAGGAGCTTTCCACACAGTAAAGTAAATAAAGTACAATAAAACCATCTCATAGTGAATCCCTTATCTATAACTACATATCAAACCACTCCAAAACTTAGTGTTTTAAAACAATGATCATTTTATGATTTCTCACTGTTTCTGAGCTTCAGGGATTTGAGAAGGCTTAGCTGGGCCAATTCTGACTTCTAGCCTCCATGTGGACTCTCCACTTGGACTAGTGTGGGATTCCTCAAAGCATGGCAGATTCAGGGCAGTTTGATTACCCGGTGGCTGGCATTGTCCAGAAGGAATGTTCCCCCAATATAAGGCAGAAGTGCATGGCATTTTCATGACATAGCTTTGGAAGTCACATGGCATTACTATTGGTCAAGGCAGTCACAAAGGCCCACGTTCAAGAAGAAGAGATGTATATCCCACCAGGAGATTCAAGTAATGTCACAATCACATGGTAAGAAGAGCATGTGAGATGGCAACTATTGCTATGATCACCCTAAGAATGTAAAATCTGCCACATCTAGTACCAAAATCATAATTTTCTATCAATATAACTCATTTGATTTGAAAGATAACTTGAAGACTTCTTTCTCTAATCAAACCACTCCCTCAGATCCATTATCCATTGAGTTATTTTACAGCAACATGAATATACCCCATAATCCCCTTTTAAGGTGCAAAGTTTAATATTTAATACCATATAGGGCATCTGCTCTCCAACAGACAATATTCTAGAGGCTTTATATACATTATTAGCAATCCATAATCTGACTTGTAAAGTGAGGTATATTCTTATTTTACTAAGGAGCCTGAATTCAGATAGATAGACTACCCTGGTCACAGAACTCAAACTTTGGACTTTCATTCCTTTTACTAGTTCGCATCGTCTCATCTCTCCTTAATAGCCAATACTTAAATATAATGCTTACTAGGTTCCAGGTGCTCTCTCTCTCTCTCTCTCTCTCAACCTTCACTTCGACCCTGTGAAGTAAGTACTAGTATTAGCTCCATTTTATACATGAGAAAATTGAGGCCCAGTGAGATTATGCAACTTGTCAAGGCCAGATATCTAGGAAGTGGAGGAGTGTAGTTTCTTTCACACAGCGATCTAACTCTAAAATTATTCTGGAATCATTAAGATAAGTTAACATAAATTAGCTTATCCCCAAAAAATTTTTTTTGAGTGGAGGGATGGGATGGGCCCACCTGGGGCATCAAGCATAGGAAGAGGTTATGAGGAGATTAAAAAAGAACTGTTTTAAGAAGCCTGTTGTGGCCCGGGAATGGTTGCAGTAGTGGTAGGAGGACAGGCAAAGCACAAAAGCAAGGTCTGTTCATCTCCCGATTTTCCCAGGGTGGGCCTACATAAGGCTGACTGCCCAAATGCGTCTTAAATCATTGTGCTAGCAGAACACATTTTCTGTGGTGAAGCTGGAAAATACAGATCTGAATCAAAGGTAGTATGCTGCTGTTACTCTTCATCAGATGAAGCCAGGCTTTTTCACTTATCATGCATTGTCATTATGCAAGTATTTGTAAATCAAGCTCCAAATCCTTTTGCTTTATCTATACAAGAGCATTATCATAGAGCAGGTGTTCATCCTTTCCCCTTAACCTTTGTAATGCAGGGTGAGGAAAAAGTCACTATTTGCATATTTCCATTAATGCAAGAAACTTAAAATTCAACTAGAAAGTAAGCAATTCATTTGATGACAGATACACTCTGAATGCTGTGTTATTCTGCGGCTTCATAGTGACTTTTCCTGCATTTGTGACACCCCAGCTGTAGTGGCTTCTTCTAGAATGGGGTTCCAATGAAGGAATCTCACTGAGCTGTGTGATATCAGGCAAAGCACCTATCTTGTCTGAGTTAAGAGTTACTCAACTGCAAAAGGTTAATGAAGCCTTCCCTAGTCTCCTCTCAGGAAGTATAAAGTGTGAATTGCAGAAAGCTTTATTTTTGTAATTCATAATGGTAGATTGTCTTTATTTGGTAAGTACATAAATATTACTCTTTATTCAAAAGCACATGTTTATTGGTATCCACTATGTGTCAGGTATAGTTCTAGGTGCCAAGGAAAAAGCAGTGAAAAAGGCAGAACAAAACAGTCATGGAGCTTTCATTCTAGATGAGGAAGATAGAATATAAGCAGGTCAAAAGGTGCCAACCTGTGGATTGTTGTGATAGGTGCAATGGAAAAAGAACAGGAAGGGGGCCAGGAGAGCTGTGGTGATGGGGTTATGTCTGTGGTGTGGGTGAGGGGAGGGGTACTATTTTTATGGGAAAATCAGGAAGACCTCTTTGATAAGACACCATTGGAAATAAGATAAATTTGAGGATTTTATATCTTGGCATCAGAACGATACCAAGTACTGAAAAAAGTTAACTTAAAAAAATTCTGTTAAATCTGTATGGAGTATTATTGTTTTGGGGGAAAAAAAGTGAATGGATGAAGGAAGAGTGGGGGCAGCCCCTGTGGGGCATGGAGCTGCGGTTGCTACTCAGCCTCCTGTGGGTCTCCTGAGCAGCCCCCATACCACACATTGGCTGACACCTGATGTCTCTCTGCTCTTGGTCCTCCTGGGGGCCATGGGGTCACCTGGCTCGCACGAGTCTGCCGCCCTTGGCTGTTGAAGCCAACATTGTGAGGGCCGCAGCAGCCACCTATGGAGAAGGGCTACCAGGTTGAATTCTCTTACCAACCCCAGATTCCAGGAAATGGACCTGAGAGAATGGAATGGGAGAATGCCCTCCTTTGCCTTACGAGATGGCACTCATAACTACCAAGAAGATACTGTATTTTTTTTACTTGCCACCCAGAAATGGAAATGGAGCCACAGAATCTGGTATCTTATTCTATCAATATATTGAAGGCAAGCCATTGAAAGTAAGGCAAGCTGATATCACCTAAGAGACTGTTCAGAAAAATGTCTGCATTCTAAGCAAGCTGCCTCTCTATGGATTACTTCAAGCCATGTGTCAACTCATTACACATGCAGACTTTGAAGAGAAGTCTTTTCCCCAAATTTCTATTCTAAAGGAGCTTTATGAACATAGGAAGTTCATCAGAAGCATCCTAAGTGTACCTTTGGTCTGTCTTCTGGAGCTTTTGTCCTTCATTTTAGTCACAAGGTTTTAATCCTATTTAAACTGATTTTTCTAGAGAAAATCATTCTTTTTTATACTGTCCAGTGAATAAGTTAGTGGGTATGCTCATGACTGTGTTATCCCTTTTTCCTGGCATGGTTTAAACATGGTATCAGTGATGGTTCTCAGTACAGACCATGAAAGAATGCCTGAAGATGCTGGGCTTCAGGAAAGTGATCCCCCTGCAGATGATTTTTCTTTTGTATCTGCTCCTGACATTTCAAATACCAACTTGGGAAATGTCAAGAAAACCACAACAGGAAACTTTGGAGGAGAAGCTGTCATCAAGACTGAAGAACCCCTGTTCCCAGTAAAAAATGCCAGCAGCAAAGGACAGGAACCCAATGATACCAATCAATATTTAAAATTTCATTCCTGCCCCTCTCCACTCCAGAGTCTTCAGAAAGTGACTAGGAGACCATGGGTCCTAGTGTCTTATAGGACCCCAACTTGAAAAAGACGGAACAAGTGGGATCAGAGCAGACAAACTTATTTCCAAAAGACTCTGTGCCCTCAGACAGTCCTCCAACTACTCTACAACCTCAAGCTAAGACAGGGAATGTGGTCCTGATACCAGGGCTACTTTCAGGTTTGGAAGAGGACCCATATTGCATGCCCCTGGCCATCTTCACAAAGAGATATCTCTGTTTGCCTTATATGGCATTGCAACAGCAACATCTTCTCTATGATGTCACCATTTGGCCATTTGTTGTTGGAGCTACTAACATCCTTTTTTGGCAACAGAGACATCTCAGTGATGGAAGTAGAAGAGGCTTTGATCCAGATCCATGATCCAGAACTCAGGAAGCTGCTTAACCCAACCACTGCAAACCTAAGTTTCGCAGATTACCTAGTGAAGCACATGACTGAGAACCTGGATGCTGACTTCCTGGATGTCATGGGGCTGGGGGAGGGGGGAGGGGATGAATGGATGTGGGCCCAGTTTGGCATCTTCATCCATGCACTTCTGGCTACCATGTTGCAGTTAGAAAATGAAAAGGTGTTATCGGACTACATGTAGGACAAGCTTTGTTACAGAAAGGAAGAATACATACAGCTACAGGGTTTGGAATGGCAACAAGCATCTGGCACTTGCAGAAATAAATCCTAATCATTCATTTGAAAGCCAATATTCAGTGTCAGAAATGAAATTAAGATTTTCACCTTTTGTTCAGAATCGTGAATGGGGGAAAAAAAAAAGCAAACGACATGGTCATCACAACCAGTCGGAATGTTGTACCCAGAGGAAAAGCTATCGGCCAGTCAGTTTAAGGAGCTTTTTCCACTGCAAAGAGAGCCATGTCTTCCTGGTTTTCTACTTTCACCAATTCCACCCCCTCCCCCAAAGTCTCACGGAGTCACCAGATAGGAAGTCCTAAGCAAGGTGTCCCAAAGGCTGCTGTTCCTTTCTTAGGTTTTAGTGTTCCCTGTCCATTTGCTGCTCCCAGATTGTTCCTCTTCATTGGCCACAGGTGCACAGCAGGGGAACAATATGTCAAACTGTTTACACTCTGTCTAAATGAATGTCGCAGGATGCTGAAAAGACGCAACTACAACCTTTGCAGGGATGGCTTTCCAGGTTGGCATTTAAATTGACTACTTTTATTTCCATCTAAGCCTGATTAAAACACAAAAGGAAATGAACCTTTTAATGAACTTTGAGTCCTGATTTCATACATTTATTTGTCTACTTTAGAAAATTCTTACTTATGGAAATTTTGTTCTCTTTTGCTGTTTGAATATCCAGATGGTGACTGTAATGTATATTTGCTAAAATTGTTATATTACTTATCATTTCACTAAAGCTGGCCTGCAAATGTACTTTTTTTAAGGTTATTTTTATTTATTTATTTTTAAACAATTTATTGAAGTATATCATTCATACGTGAACATGCATAAACTGTAAGTGTTTAGTAAACATCGTGAACTTACAAAACAAACATGCATGACATCATACAGGGCTCCCACACATCACCCCACACCCAACACCCTGCATTGTTGTGAAACATTTGTTAACAAATCATGAAAAAGAATCATCAAATTATTACTACTAACTATAGTCCTTATCTTTCTCCCCTATACATTTTTAAGGATTTATTTACTTATTTATTTATTTACTTTTATCCATTTTTACCCCCCTCCCCCCATTTTTGCTGTTTTTGTGTCCATTTGCTGAGCAACTCTGTGTTCGTTTCCTGCCCTCTCTTCTCATCCTTCTCCTGTCTTCACTGGGATTTGATCCTCGGAACCTCCGATGTGGGAGAGAGGTGTCCTACTGCCTGCACCACCTTAGTTCCTGGTTTTTCAGTGCATCTCCTCTTGGCTCTCCATGTGTCACTCTCCTGTCACGTCATCATCTTGCTGCATGGCTCGCAGGGCCTGGCGGCGCACCTACACACAGGGCCTGGGGTCTCACCCCCTCGTGGGGTCTGACGGCACAACCGTGAATGAGGCCTGGCGGCACACCTGCACATGGGGCCTGGTAGCCCACGCCCCTTATATATATATATATATATATTTTTTTTTTTTTTTACTGAGAGATCCTTGGGATTGAACCCAGGTCCCTCCATATGGGAGACGGACGCCCAACCACCCGAGCCACATCCATCCCCCTGCCATATCTCTTAAGCTTGACCAAAGATGCCCAAAGTTACAGTCTTTTCCCATACAGGATGGTCATATAATAAATCAGGCTTAGTTTATCACCAGCATTCTAAAAACCAGACCTAGGGAGAAAAAGTAGGTCTGGGGACACATGCATGGTTTCTAATATAGCAAATGTTTAGGCTACCCTGCTTATCACAAAATCAGGACTGAGAGAATATTTGCATTGAAAATGTACTTATAAAGTTAAGGGGCCAAGTAGTCCAGCGCTGTGTTATTTTGCTGGGTTATATGCTGTTTTTTGTTTGTTTTCTTTCCACTAAACACATTTAGTTCAAGCCATTTCCTCTAAAAAACTTGGAAGTCAGAGGTGGTAGTCCTGAAGATGGGGTGTTTTGTTTCATATTTTTAACCACATCTTTAAAAACCCTGTTATGAGTCATTAAGGAATATCACCGTGCTTTCTTCTCTTCCCAATTGTGCAAGTATATGTGCCAAGAAATAGCATAATGATGGTTATAATGGTGTTCAAACAGTTTAACATAAATGCCTATATTGGACAATATTTAAAAATCCTATATGTTTGTTTTATCAACTCTAGTCGTACTGGAATCTTTTACAAATATATATATATTTTAATCCAAAATTTGTGCCTTCTAATTTCTTCTTCTGAACAGTTTTCCACTGGCTGTTTACAGACCTATAGGTTTTCTCTTAGTCTTACTCTTCATAAAGCCTTTCAAGAAGCTTGGCCTTCCCACTTTCCTGACAGAAAACCCTCCTGTCATCAATCTCCACCCCCTTCTAAAAGTATTTTATAAAAGATATAAAATAAAAGTCCCAGCTTAGCTCAGATGTAGAAAATCAAGAGGTAAGAGAAGAAACCTGTAGCCATCACATCTGTCATCTGTTTCACAGAGGACATCTGCTTTCATCTTAGACACGTGCCTGTGTATGGTATCTACTGATGTTCTTGACACAATTGTACCTCATGTGCTTGCTATACCTACTCTTACTTGCTTTTCAAGGGGACTTTGAATGGGTGTTGCAGGGAATATTTAAGGGGCGACAAACTACCTTTTCAGTAACAAAGTATACTTGAAAAATACATTGTGAGTGTAATCTACATATGGTATAGAGTATTGTGAAAATAAGGGACCATATTAAAGAAACTGATTATATATCATTTATAGATTATGAAATATTTCTGTAAGAAGCAAATTCTCATAGGTCATGTGAAATGGACAAAGAGACTTCATCTAAATATCCCTAAATTTCCAAGTTATGCTTCATCGCAAGTCCAGCAAGTCTAAAAGCAAACTTTCATTTGTGCATAATAACATAATAAAAATTCAGTGGTGATGAATTAAAGAGCTTAACATGAAAACTCCACTAACTCCACTTCGGCTAGGGAACTTAACCTCAGGAAATATTATTTGAAGAGAAGAAAGTAACACCAAACACAACCTTAAAAGGTACTCTAATCGGATTGCACTGAGATTATGAAGAATTCATTCTAACATGTTTCATGAGGCCACATCATTAGCTGAAGTGTCATAGTATCTTAGTGTGCATTTGGTACTTTTCAATGGTTAGAAGTTTACAGTGGTAAAAGCACTGTGAGGGGACAGCCACCAAGCTGCTGTGGCTTTGTCATTTTGTTTGTGTGGTGTGTATAATTGGGGTAAAACTCCATTTCACACTATTCAAAAGCTGTCCTTTCTTTCCACCCAGATCGGATTGCAGCCGTAGCCTAGGCTCCAGTCCCACCTCTGGCAGGGAGGAAGCTAGAGGGACCTGCACCAGCCTCTCTAGGCAACTGCAGGCACTTTTGCCTGCACAGACTGGATAGTCGGACACCTGGGGCTCCATCCTGACACCCCAATAGGATAGGAGAGGAGATGTGTTTCCTCAGCCTCTCTGGGCAACTGCAGGTGCTTTCAGCCCACACAACTGGTTTGTTGAGCACTTTCGATTCCATTTCCACCCTTTTACCCCCATAGATTAGGAGGAGACTGGTGTTTCTCCAGCCTCTCTGGGCAACTGCAGGTGCTTTTGGCCCACAAAGATTGAATAGATGGAAAACTGTGGGTCCATCCCTGCTGCCCAATAGGATAGGAGGAGAATGATGTTTCCTCAGCCTCTCTGGGCAACTGCAGGTGCTTTTGTCCTGCACAGACTGTTCTATTGAGTGCTTGTGGTTCAACCCCCACCCCTTAAAGAGCATAAGGACATATTCCCTTAGCTTCTCAGGGCAACTGCAGATGCTTTCACCCCCAGACAAATTAGATTGTTGGGTACTCCAGAGGGTCTATCCCCAGCCCTGGCAAGAGAGGAGGAGGGCTGGTGCTATGTCAGTCTACTGGGCAACTGCAATCAGTTTTGACCCACATGATTTAGTTTGCTGCCCACACATGACCCAGGCAGGGGAGGAAGGAGCATGATGCTTCATCAGTCTCTCTGTCAACTAAAGATAGTCTTAGCCTGTATGGCTTGGATTACTGCAAAAGGCTGCAGCTCCATCCCTACCCCTGTCAGAAGGGAAAGGTGGGAGAAGATTGATTGGTTCCTGGGGCAATGTGGGCAGCATCAGCCTCTGCAGTTTAGAGTAGCAATTACATCCTTGGCACCTACTACACAATAAATGAGGCACCTACTACACAATAAATGAGGCACCTACTACTCAATAAATGAGGCAGAAAGGGAAAGAAAGCCCTAAATTAAAGAAAGAAACTGTGCTCAGAATAAATGCATCAAGTAAGCCAGATGCCAAGACACCAAGAAAAAATAACTATCCATACCAAGAAACAGGAAGATATGACCCAGGCAAGCGAACAAGATAAGCCTCCAGATCACATAAAGGAGTTGTGACAACTAATCATAGAAGCTCAAAAAATTTTTCCTTAATAATTTCAACGAGATGACTAAAGAGATTAAAGATATTAAGAAGACACTGGGTGAGCACAAAGAAGAATTTTAAAGCATAACTAGCAAAATAGCAGATTTTATGGGAATGAAAGGCAAAATAAATGAAATTAAAATACACTGGAGACATATATATAACTGCAAATTTCAGTAGGCAGACAAAGGATTGGTGAACTTGAAGACATGGCCTCTGAACACAAACATACAAAACAACAGATAAAAAAAAGAATTTCATACCATTGCCTCTTGCCTCCATGGTTTCTGATGAGAAAGCATACGTAATCTTATTAGGTATCACTTGTATGTGATGCATCACTTTTCTCTAGCTGCTCTCAGAATTCTCTGTGTTTAGAATTCTGTCCAAGAAGCACAACATACTCCCATCTGAATAAATCCGAATAGACCAACTCTGAGACACATTTTAATCAGAATGGAAATTCCAAACACAAAGAAATTGTGGAGGCAAGAAGACAATGGTATGATATATTTAAGATACTGCAAGAGAAAACTGCCAACCAAGAATCTTTTTTTTTTTTTTTACAGAGAAAGTCAATTATATTGAGATAGTTATTAAAATATTATAAAAGCAAATTGTGTTAGAGTAATACATGTACCTTGTTTATTAATACATTAGACAACAAGGTCTGACAACAGGTCTAATGATGACCATAATTTCAGCAGGAAGGATGAGTATAAAAATATTTCAAGACATTTATACCAATTGTATTGTATTATGAGAATATCTATATTGGTGATAAAGTCATAGATACTGCTAATACGTCTATGGTTTGTTGCCAACGTTCATAATTGGAGGAAATGTTAAATTTCAGTTGGAGCTGATAAAAATAAAGATATAATTTTTCCTAACCATGTTTGGACCTCTGATCAAGAACCCATGAGAGGGTGGTAGCACAGTTATCAAAAGAAGAGAGAATTTTGAGAAAGAAATTGGTTAAATATTTTGCAGAAAGATTAGAAATTGTAAAGATGAAAATGCTTATTGGGGGCTTATCACTTAGGAGATAATGAGTGACCATTGCCAGTGCCATTTCATTAGAGAAGTTTGGGTTGTAATGCAGATTACAGTAATTTAAGGATTAACTGGGAGGATGTGTGCCTGTGAGGAAGTGGAAAACTAGGCCAAGGCACCACTTTATTTTTTTTTTTAGGTACTGGCAGCAGGGTGGGGATTGAACCCAGGACCTCATATGTGGGAAGCTGGTACTTAACTACTGAGCCATGTTTACCTCCCTGAGTTATTTTTTTTTTATTATGGGTAAAAATCAAAATTCTCACAATACATACAAACATTTGCAAAATGATATATAAATATATATGCATATATGTGTATTTGCTTACAAAAATGTTATTTATATATATATATACATATATTTTAAGAGGTGCTTAGATTACCCAAAATATTACACGGAACCCACTGGGATTCCCATGTTGCCCACCTCCCACACCTCCCACCACAAGAATCTTATATCTAGCAAGACTGTCTTTCAAAAATGAGGGTAAGTTTAGAATATTCACAAATAAACAGAAACTCAGAATTTGTAAAGAAGAGACCAGCTCTGCAGGAAATACTAAAGGGAGTGCTACAGCATGAAAAGAAAAGACAGGAGAGAGAGGCTTGGAAGCAAGTCCAGAAATGAAAATTATATCAGTAAAAGTAACTAAAAGTGTAAAAAATGTGGTGAAAATAAAATATGATAGATAAAACCCAAAGGTCAAAATGAGTGGAATGAGAACTGCCTTTACAGTAATAGCATTGAACGTTAATTGATAAAACTCTCCAATCAAAAGATGCAGACTGGTGAAATGAATAAGAAAATATGAGCTATCTATATGTTGTCTACAAGAGACTCATCTTAGACCTAAGGATATCAATAGATTGAAAGTGAAAGGCTGGATAAAGGTTTACCACACATGCAGTAAACAAAAACAACAACAAAAAGGCTAAAGTAGCTATACTTATATAGAAAGAAATAGACTTTAAAAGCAAAACTGTTATTAGAGACAAGGAAAGACATTGTATATTAATAAAAGTGGCAATCGACCAGTAAGAAATAACAATCATATATATGTATATGAACCTAACCAAGATGCCCCAAATTACATGAGGCAAACATTGGCAAAACTGAAGGGAGAAATAGCTGTCTCTACAATAATAGTTGGAGACTTCAATACACCACTCTCAGCATTGGATAGACATCTGGGCAGAGGATAAATAAAGAAACAGAAAGCTTGAGTAATATGATAAATGGACAAAACCTAAGAGATATTTATGGAACATTGCACCCCCAAAACAGCAGGATATACATTCTTCTCAAGGGCTCATGGATCTTTTTTGAGGAGAGGCCATATGTTGGGCCACAAAGCAGATCTCAATAAATTCAATAAGATTAAAATTATGCAAAGCAATTTCTCTGATCATAATGGAATAAAGCTGGAAATTGATAAGAGGTGGAAAAAGGGGAAATTCAGAAATATATGGAGATTAAACAACGCAATCAAAATCAGTGGGTCAGGGAAGAAATTGTGAGAGAAATCAATAAATATCTCGAGAAGAATGAAAACGAGAACAGAACATATCAGAAACTATGGGATATAGGGAAGGCAGTGCTGAGAGGGAAATTTAAAGGTCTCAATGTTTACATTAAAAAGGAAGAAAGAGCTAAAATCAATGACCTAACCACACAGGTGCAGGATCAAGAAAAAGTACAGCAAGGTATTCCCAAAGCAAGCAGAAGGAATGAAGTAACAAAGAGCAGAGCAGAAATAAATGACTTTGAGAACAACAACAAAAAAAGGAAATAGAATTAACAAAACCAAAATTTGGTTCTTTGAGAACGTTGATAAAATTGACAAACTCTTAGCTAGACTGACAAAAAAGAGAGAACGTGCAAATAAATAATATAAAAAATGAACATGGGGACAATACTTCTGACCCCACAGAAATAAAATAAATAATAAGAAGATACTATGAACAATTGTACACAACAAACTAGCCAAGGTAGATGAAATGGAAAAATTCCTAGGAATGTACGAGCAACGTACACTAACCCTAAAAGAAATAAAAGACCTCAACAAAGCAATTGTAAGTAAAACGATCATAACAGTCACCAAACAATTTCCCCAAATGAAAAGCCCAGGACCAGATGGTTTCACAGATGAGTTCCACCAAATACTCAACAAAGATTTAATATCAATTTACTCAAACTCTTCCAAAAAATAAAAAAAAAGAACACTACCAAATTCATTCTATGAAACCAATATCACCCTAATACCAAAGCTAGATAAAGATATTATGAAAAATAAAATTGCAGACCCATTTCCCTAATGAGTACAGATGCAAACATCCTCAACAAATACTTCCTAATCGAATCTCAAAACACATTAATAGAATTATTCATCATGATCAAGTCGGTTTTATACCAGGCATGCAAGGATGTTCAATACAAGAAAATCAATTAGCTTAATACACCACATTAATAAATCAAAGAAGAAAAATGACATGATACTATTGATTGACACACAAAAGGCATTTGACAAAAAAACACATCCTTTTTTCTTTCTTAATTTTTTGTTTCTTTTTTTTTTTCTTTAGCATTTTTTTTACTAGGATCCTTTCTTGGCAAAAATACTACAAATATAGGAATTGAAGGAAAAATTTTCAACATGATATAGAGTGTATATGAAAAACCCACAGCTAATATTGTACTCAATTTTGAAAGACCAAAAGCTTTCTTTTTGAGATCTGGAACAAGACAAGGATGCCCACTGTCACCTCTGTTGTTCAATATAGTGTCAGAGGTTACAGCTAGAGGATTCAGGCAAGAAAAAGAAATAAAAGGCATCCAAATTGGAGAGAAAGAAATAAAAATTTCTCTATTTGCAGATGATATGATCCTATGCCTAGAAAATCCTGAAAAATCTATTAACAAATCTGCTAGAGCTAATAAATGATTTTAGCAGAGTGGCAGGATACAAAATTAAAAGCAAAACTCAGTAGTGTTTCTATACACTAGTAATGCACAAACTGAGGAGAAAGTCAGGAAAAAATTCCATTTACAATATTGACTAAAGGAATCTAATATTTAGGAATAAACTTACCAAAGACATAAAGCACTTCTATTCAGAAAACTACAATGCATTGCTAAAAGAAATAAAATAGACCTAAGAATTGAAGAACATTCCGTGCTCATGTTTTGGAAGACTACATATTATTATGATGTCCATTCTACCCAAGTTGATACACAGATTCAATGCAATCCTGATAAAACTTCCACCAGAATTTTAAAAATAAATGGAAAACACAATTATCAAAATTATTTGGAAGGCTAAGAAGTTCTGAATAGCCCAAAACCTCTTAAAATGGAAGAGTGAAGTTGGAGGACTCTCACTTCTGGACTTTAAATCATATCACCTAGCTACAGTGGTAAAAACAGCATGGTACTGGCATAGAGATAGACACATAGACCAGTGGAACCAAACTGATGGTTCAGAAACAGACCCTCACATCTATGGTCAAGTGATTTTTGACAAGGTTGTTAGCCCCACCCAGCTGAGGCAGAACAGTCTATTTAACAAATGTGCTGGGAGAATTGGATATCCATAGCCAAAAGAAAGAAAGAGGACCCCTACCTCATACCTTATATAAAAATGAACTTAAAATCGATTAAATACCTAACTATAAAATCTACAGCCATTAAGCTACTAGAAGAAAATGTAGGGAAACATCTTCAAGACCTGGTGGTAGGTGGTGGATTCTTAAACCTTATGCTGAAAGCACGAGCAATGAGAGAAAACATGGATAAATTGGACCTCCTCAAACTTAAACACTTTTGTGATTCAAAGGACTTTGTCAAGCAGATGAAAATGCAGCACACTCAATGGGAGAAAATATTTGAAGACCACATATCTGATAAGGGCCTGATTTCCCTTCTATATAAAGAGGTCATACAACTCAACAATAAAAGAACAAGTAATCCAATTAAAAATGGGTAAAAGACTTAAATGGATATTTCCTGAAAGAGGAAATACAAATGACCAAAACACATGAAAAAAATGTTCTATATCACTAGCTATTAGGGAAATGCAAATTGAAATGACAATGTGATATCATCTCACACCACATAGAATGACCATTATTTAAAAAAAAAAAACAGAAAACAAAAGTGCTGGAAAGGATGTGGAGAAATAGGAACACTCCTTCACTGTTGGTGGGAATGTAAAATGGTGCAGCCTCTGTGGAAGACAGTTTGGCAATTTCTCAGGAAGCTAAATACGGAACTGCCATATGATCCAGTAATTCCTCTACTAGGAATATATTGAGAAGAACTGAAAACTGTGACACGAACAGACATTTACCCACCGATGTTCATAGTGGTATTATTCACAGTTGACAAATGATGGAAACAACCCAAGTTTCCACCAACTGACGAATGGATAAACAAACTGTGGTATAAACATATGATAGAATACTATGCTGCAATAAGAAGAAATGAAATTGGGACATATGATAACATGGATGAATCTTGAAGACATTATGATAAGTGAAATAAGCCAGACACAAAAGGACAAATATTGCATGGTCTCACTGACAGGAACTAAATACAAAGAATATTTACATGGAGTTAAAATCTAGAGTATAGGTTATTAGGAGATAAGATGAGGGCTGTGAAGGGGTACTGATGCTTAATGTATGTAGAAGTTTTAATTAACTTTACTGTAAAAGTGTGGAAATGGATAGAGTTGATGGTAACACATTATAGTGAGTAGCAGTGGTTTATAAATGGGAATGTGGCTGGAAAGGGTAGTCTAAGGATGTAAATGTCAATTGAAAGAGAGCTAGAGAATAATCTAGGGACTGAATAACACAGTGAACCCAGAGGCGGATGAGAATTGTGGTTGAAGGTACAGATGCGAGAGTGTCCTTCTGTGAGCTAGAGCAGATGTACATCACTATTGCAGGGTGGTGGGAATGTGGAGAAGCATGGGAAAAATACAATTAATGCAACCCATGGTCTATAGTTAACAGCAATACTGTAATATTCTTGCATCAATGCCAACAATATACCAAGTTAATAATTGGGGGATATGGATAAAATATACCAAATGTATGCTATAGGCCGTAGTTAGTGTTAATTGTCTGATAATTTTATCTCAGAATCTGTAACAAATGTTCCACAATGGTGTCATGTGTTGGTGAAAGGGTGTCATATGGGAATTCCACACATGTGCATGATTGTTTTGTAAGTTCACAACCTATCTAATAAGAATATAATTAAGAAAAACAGTCCAACCCATACTTTGGTATCCCACTGAAATAAAAATAGTTACATGCAAAGAAAGTGGCATTTTCTCAAAGGCGTATTAACTCCTTACATATCAGCTTTATTCATATAATGAGATTTTTTTAATCAAATGATTTTTTCCTAACAATTTTGTTTATATAGAACATTCAAAAAGGGTTTCCCTTCCTCTTAATAGCTCTGGTGTATTGATTGCTTCTCTGTGCCATATATATCACATGTATTACCTTATCTTTCCACACATCGATGATTCTGAAGGGTAGACACAGTGGTCCCATTTTAGGTGTTTGGGGAAATTATGATTTATTATCTAACGTCATCATTACAATAACCTGTGACTCAAGCATCACAGAAGGAGTTTTAAAGACAATGAGTCGCTACAGAGTTGCAACACCTACTCTCCAGTTCATTGGACTCACCCAGGACAACTAACAAGGATATGATGATGGACATTCAAGGAACAGAGAGTGTCTACAACTGCAAGCAAGAGAGTTCCATCCATCTGCCCCATGGAATCTAAGCCCCCCTCAATTAGAGGTGGAGTGGGCATCACCATCACAGAATCCTCAGGATTGGGGAATGAATGATGGAACAGAGTAGACAAACTGTTATCTACTATAGACTTATTGTGATTCTAGCAATAGAAGAACTTTTAGCATTGATGTGGAGGCAGTGGCCACTGGAAGTTCTGAGGGGAGGGAGAGGGAAAAATAAGTGTAATTTGGGGGTATTTTGGGGACTTGGGAATTGTCCTGAATGACATTGCAGTGACAGATACAAGCCATTATATATCTTGTCATAACTTACAAAAATGTGCGGGAGAGAGTGTAAACTATAGTGTAAACTATAGACCATGGTTAGTGGCAATGCTCCAAAGTGTGTTCATCAATTGTAACAAATGTACCACACTAATGAAGGACGTTGTTAATGTGGGAAAATGTGGGAGGGGCAGGGAGTGGGGCGTATGGGAATCCCCTCTATTTTTACATAACATTTATGTAATCTAAGTATCTTTTTAAAAAAATAAGAAAGTATATTAAAAAAGAAATAAAGACTAGGAAACACTTCAGAAATAACGTGGTGCTCCAAGGTCAGAGGCCCACTAGGTGGCATATCCAAATTTTGAACTTAGCTTTGTCTGACTCCAATGTTGCTGTTCTCTTTTCTTCCCCATCATGCTGTTCCCCAGGCCTAAATAATTAAAATGAGATATTTCTCTGTAGGAGTATGTTCCTTAGGCGCTACCAGTTTCTAACCCCATGCTTTGTGCCTTCAGAAATAAGTTTAAGAAGAACAGAGATCTATTGTATCTATATAGACTGTAGTTGCCTACAATATTGTAATGATTTTGTTGCAAAAGCAAAGTTGGTGCTATAGAATTGCTAAAGGTAAAAAAAAAAAAAGTATACGGGGTTTGGTTTTGAGATATGACTATGATTAAGCATTTTTTTCTCTTCATTTTTTTCAATAATATGGAAACTTGACTATGTAATTTCACTCATCTGCATTCATCTGTGTATATTCTGTACATGAGAGGAATAACTGTGTTAGAATTAGAATTAGATGAGATAAAAGTGCCTAGACAGAACTTTTTAGGAGTAATGCTGGCATAACTTGTTGAGCTGCCTCTTTCTGTTATTTTATTTTTTTGAATTTGAAATAACATTGTTTAAAGAAAGAAAAGATTTGAGATCTAGCCATGGATAATTAATCTATAATGGTTAATGAAGGAGAACTTAGGGCTTTCTGCATTTCAACCAGAATCTTTAAAAAGACCTGAAAAAAAGAAACTACTACATCTTCTTCTATATTGTGTTCCTTTTTTCTCTTTGGTCAGCCCAGAATGCCCTTCCTGAGCTTTGCAAAATGATAGAGGCTTTCTTTCGAAACGGATGGGTCGTTGAAGGGATGCAAACACATATATATGACTAGTCTGTAGGTATAGGGGAAAATGTTATTGAGCTGCTGTGGCTGTATGGTACAGGGGCCCCCTACAAGGAAAGTGGTCAAGTCTAGATTCCTCCTTGGAAATTACCTCACTCTTCACGACCTTCCCAGGTCCAATTACATACTTAGTTCCCTCTACCTAGCACAGGGTGGGAACATAATAGATGCTCTGGAAAGAATTCTTGAATGAATTGTAAAATATACATTCTCAATGTTCCTCAACCTAATGGTCATTTTGGAATGAAAGATGGATGCTGTCTCCCTGATAGCTGAGGAAAAAGTAGAAAAGAGCAAATCTAACCATTTACACAAAGGTGCAAGGCAGGTGCAAATACCTGATAAAAGCCACTTTCAAAATTTCAGTTTCACACATGAAATAATTTCTTCCATATATTTTCTTGGTAGCATTCGGCTCTACCTTTAGAAAGAGCTGCCTAGGCCAGGCTGGATCTGAAGGAGTATTTTTATATGTATCAAATTAGATTTGTGAGCATGCTGCCAGACAGTTTTGGAAACTGGTCAGTAATTTTCTCCATCCTGGACACTTTAACCAGTTCACCTAATTTATTTCCAGGAGCATTATCTCCAGGAATCGGCCTTCCTTTGCCAGTCCGGTCTCGTCATGTCTTTCTCTAGTCTTCCCAGGCTATCTGAGTCCCTTGGCTCCATACTGTGGTTCTGATTTACATTTCTGGCCTCCTGTGTCCTCATGACCCACTAGAGACACACACCTCTTTCAGTGACCTGGAAGGCTCTCCTGGAGGCCCTTTGGTCACTGCCCTCTGGGTCCACACATGGCAGCTATGGGCAATACTCTGCCCTACTCATGGCATTCTGGCCCTTTTGACCAGCGCTACAGGCTCCAGCAGTTCTACCACAGGAGTGGCAATGGATAAATAGCTCCAGTGATACATCTACAGCTCTGCCGAATTAGAATGTATTTTAATTCATGATTATGAGAGGTCAAAATGGTCCCGATTAAACAGTGTCTCTGATGATATAATCACCAAATCAGAATGAGTAGTCCAGTTAATGTAAAGCGATTTAATGAAATATTTCATACCTACCCTTAAATTTATTTGGAAATTAACTTAACTTAGCTAGAGATAAGAATGGTCACTGGATTTCCTTCCAATCTGACTTGCAAAAATAACTAAGATTTCAGACAAAGTGGTTCCACAGTGGCTCTGACTCAAGGATCCTGTCCAATACAAGACATTCATCATTTCTTCAGCCTTCCTGGAATCCATTTGTACTAGGAGCATAAGCTCCTCTTTCACCAAGTACTAGATTGTTCTCCAAAGAGCTCTCATGGTCCCAAATCCATCTTTGTGCACCTATTGTTGAAATGGGCCACTGTACTGTCATCTCCTGCCTTTGTGATCCTTTGGGAAACAAGTCCTCAGATTGGAAAGACACAATCTACTAGCAGATGAGTAACAACTAAGACACCCCTGCTGTCATCTCAGACCTGAAGATGACTTCCTCAGCTATCTGATATTCTGACAGCAAACCTGTGGGATGATATTTTGTTTTAATGGAGCAGTTTCTATGCTATTTCCAGCCTTTTTGGAACATGAATTACAACTTACTTTGGGGCATCATCAGTGTTCCTTTGCAGTTCATATGGTCACACCAGCTTAGACATGTATTATCAGAAACTTGCAGTGCCCTGACCAAAGTTTTTTGTTAAGGTTGGGCACATAATTCAGGCTGAGCCAATGAAATGCAATCTGGACTTTTCTTGCTGTCATTGAGAAAGAGTCATGCTCACATTTCTTCTAGATTTGGATTTGTGTGGATATAAACAGAGAGGTATGGCTAGCCACACAACTAAGAAGGGAAAGTCTGAATGAGAATGGAGCCAATGCAAGAGAAGGCAGAGCCAGGAGATGGAGGCTTGGTGAAGAAAACCTACATCAAACCAAGTCTCAATCCAGGTTTACCTCTAGATGTTTCAGTTGTGGAAACCAATGCAGTTCTTTTATTTCCTTAAGCCAGACTGGGGTAAGTTTTTTTTCCACCTGCAATGGCAAGAATCCTGATTAATACAAAATAATTTTATCTCTAAATCCCCCCAGTGCATCTTTATTTTTTTTAATTTTTTTTTATTGTGGGTAAAAATAAAAATTTTCACAATACATACCACTATTTGTAAAATGATATATAAATATATATGCATATATGTGCATTTGCTTACAAAAATGTTATTTATATATATATATAAATATATTTTAAGAGGTGCTTAGATTACCGAAAATATTACACAGAACCCCCTGGGATTCCCATGTTGCCCACCTCCCACACCTCCCACCACATCCCACACAAACATCTCCCACAAGTGTGGCCCACCACCCTCAGTGGACTTACACATCCTGGGGCCTATGGTGATTCTAGCAATGGAAGAAATTATAACAATGAGGTGGAGCCAGTGGCCACTTGACACTTTTGGGGTAGGGAGGGGATGAGCAGTTGAAATACAGTGGCTTCTTTGGGAGTTGGAGGTTGTCCTGAGTACTGTTGTGGCAATGGATGTAGGCCATTTTAAATCAGCACACACCACTAAGAACTGAGTGGGAGAGAGTGTGGTCTACGATGTGAACTGTGGTCTGTGGTTGGTGGCAAGGCCCCCAGTGCATCTTGAAGAAGTTTGTTCTCTGTGGATACTCTGTGGATACTCACCTGGGCAAACACTAGGCCTATTATGAGGCTTCTTCCCCTATCTGGTTGACTTACTAGCTTTGCAAGGTTTTTGCAATGCTCAGATGAGCTAGTATATGGGGGAACCCTAAGAAATATTCTTAAAAAGGTGTTAATATTAATAATAATATAAAAAAAACGATCATTTGTCAAACACCTGCTAAATGCCAAGCCCTATGGCAGAACAAGTTCCAGCAGAGAACTTAAGACCTACATAATTAGCATAACCGACCTCCTATGATATACAAATATAGGCTCCTAAAAGTACCTGACCTTTCCTTTGGGATTTTTAGTTTACAACAACTTATCCTACTTAAATTGCACAACTAACCTGCAGTATAGGAGGAATAACCTCCGTTTTCTTGCTATTGAAGAGTTTGCTCAAAGAAACAGAAGGCACACTGAAGGGTTACCACATTTGCCACTGGCACAAATAATATTTACTCAGAGAAAAACCAAGGAGCTGTTTTAACTATCTCCTCCCTCTTGACCCAGATAGAAAAGGTCAAACTCATGCATCCTCAGGCAAAGACCCTTCAGATGGGTTATGCGTTGAGGCTAAAAGATATAATCCTCAAATAATGTTGCTTCCTGGCACTCTTCAGGGTTGGACTCCTTTGTCTTGGTGTCTAGTCCTGTTATTCCCTGTTTGCTTGAAGACATCAGAAGCTGGTTTTCAACACCAAGCAGTATTTGGTGGGGTCATGTCATTGGAATCTTTCCTGTCCCATAGTGTAATTTTAGGGCAGAGAACTAGGAGACAGAAGATCTGGTCACAGCTCTGATCTTTTTCTTTTCCCCTCAACATTTTATTATGAGAGCTTTCAAACATAGATAGGTGCACAGAACTGTTGAAAAACCTAGATCATTCATTAATATTTTAGTGCACTTAATTTCTCCCTCTACCCATCTCTCAGCCCATCTTACCTTTCAAACTAAGTCACAGACATTGTTACCCTTCCCACTAAACCATTGCATCCAGCTCTGTTCTTAACTTCATGAGACCTTTGGCAACACAGCTTCACTGGGTCTCTGTTTCCTCATAAAAAAAAGAAAGGATTGTTTTAGATGACCTCCAAGTGCCCTCCTTTCTAGCTCTGAGATTCTATAGTTCTCTGATTTTTGCCTTTTTAATTGATTGACATCCTTGTGCAAAATGCCCTCTTGTTGTATTTGAAAAGGATTAGCATGGAAAATATATTTTGTTTATCTATGAGATATTTACTTAACCCGAGTTTGTTTGGTTTAGAATACCCTGCTAACCAGTCCGTTGTGATTTTGAGCCAAAGCAGATGTTTTCAGGGATCTGGGGAAAAAGTAAACAAAGTATCAGATGGATATTTTCAAAGTTAGGGGAAGACCAGCATGGTACCCAGGAAAAAAGAAAAGGGCAAGAGCATGCAAGAGAAAATAAATTCTAATGAGAGTTAAACTCTGCCAGTCCTGGGGTGGGGTGGGGGTGTGGAGTGGGAGATCAAAAGTATGATGACCTCACAGCAGAAGTCAGAGGTCTGAGGCCAGATAGCCTTTTATAGACTGACGGTCTTGAGGGATGAGGAAAATGGCTTAAAACAAACAAACCAAAGCCATAAAAGCAAACAAAAAAGACCTGCATGAAAGCCAGTCTGACAGACTAGTGGCCATTTCCAGGAGAAAGGAGCAACAGGGAGGCGACCAAGATGTGGCTTATTGTGCTAAGCAACCAAAGCAAACCAGGACTGCAAGTCTGACTTGCTGTGGAAGGCCTGCTCTGTCAGGCCAGGCTGATTTGAAGCAGGGCCCACTTCCAGTTCCACTGGGGGCCCCAGAAACGGCCCCTTCAGCTGGGATGCAAAACCCACCATTGTGGCTTTGGGGAGGGGACTTTGGCAGCTGCTGAAAGTTCTAATTCCCACTGAAGCAGCCATGCACAGACTGAGCCCCCTCCTGGGGCCCCACTCTTGATTATAAAGACTGTTTTGGATTATTTTGAATAATTCAGATCAAAATGAAAATATCAGTGAAAGTCTTCATAATTATCACTGGCTTCTGCGAAGAGAAATCCTTCACAATTTTTAGCCTGCACTTACAAGTGTAGAGTAGGAGGGCCACATGGTTTCTTGGGATGGCCTTTGTGCATGCCACATAATCAGCCCCTGGTAAATGTACAAGAGTCGTAAAATCCTAATGTGTGCTTGGGATCAAAGAATCTGGAGAAAATGTGATGCCTGGTTATTTGGTCACAGCCCGTCAGTTTCAGATCAAAACTCGGAAGAAGTAGTCATTCGCATGCCATTTGCATTAGGGAAATAATACTGTGGAAAATCTAAAAATAATCAGGAAAACTGCATCTCAAACGCTATTTTCCTCTTTCCATTTTAACACTCTATTGCTTATGATGATGGCTCATTAGGCACTGTCAAACATTTCTGAACCTAATTCTTGAGCTTATTTGAAAATGGCTACATTAATTTGGCGTTCAAATACCCAGTTACTATAGGCATGCCTAAATTTGTTAACCTTGGATAGACTTGGATTAGACAACCATCCTTTTTATGTGATCCATATTGGTCCAAGGCTCTGTCTGGGTGGATATTTCATTTGTGCCGTAATATTTCTGGAAAGCAGAGACAGGCATGGAAGATGGTGCGAAGCCACCTTGATATAGGATTTCTAAACAGAGTTGTATTCAAGGATTCCAGTCAGGATGTGCAGTATGGATTATGGAAATTAGCAGCTGTGTGGTCACTTCATTTGATTGTTTCTTATTAACAACATGCTTGATTAGCCCTCTACCCTTTTAAATGGAATTGCAAAATAATTATGTGTTCTGCCTTCAAAGCCCTTTATTGACGATGACAATAAACTCTCTAATGTTCAAGTCAGTGTATGAGACATTTATGTGACTATTAAATGCTTGTAAATTACCAGTTAACACTGCATGTGTTTACCACCTAGTAAAATGAGTGTTGACCCATCTATTTAAACAACTGGGGAGCATTCGTCTTGGCTGAAGTCATTGTTTCATCTTGGGAAAACTCTGCTAACACACCAGCCAGCCAGCCAGCCAGCATATCATCTTTCGTCTGCATTTATTAACGGCTTAGAATGTCCATCTGTTGTCCTTAGTAAATGGAACACTATGAAAAAACACATTCATTGAGTCTATCTATATATAACTGTTCTCTTTATGGAGAAAAGCTCCTTGGAATGTTCTTCATAAATTAAAAACAAGGGACAAGTGTTGGTCAGAGAGAAATGATCCAAGTTGCTGAACTTTGAAATGACATGCAGCATACTCTTCTCATCCTGGGAGAAGATAAATATATTTGTTTCAGAGAGAAAGAAAACTATTCAGAGGACGATTTTCCAAATGTCTCACATCACATTTATTTAAACTTTGGGAATTACTCAATGGGTGGTATAGAATATAACAAGAGAAAAATTAAATCTCTCATGTTTCTTTGTGTTTAAATTTTCATTCTATTTTGTTTGTGCTTGGGGTTGGATCTGGGATTTAGGAAGACTATGAGGACTTCAGGACACTATATGCTCTTCCTAGAATTTCAACAGAATTGTTTTTCACCCTGCCAAGGTGAAACTGCAGTTAAAGTGGGACCATCTGATGACATTCCAGTGGAAGAGAAATAAGCAAAAGTATGAGGGCTCCAAGCACATACATGTAGATCAGATGGAAAGGCTGGTGAGTTAACTTAGGGAGAAAATATAATAATATAACACGTTCACAGGGACATTTAACTTAGACTGGAATTAAAACAAACTTATGTTAAATTCGGGCTAGGGATTTAGGGTTACTAGAGAGGTATCATTTTACTCTCTCCACTGGAACATATTGTTTTGATATATAGTCTATAGGAAGAAGGAAGGTATAAAAATCATTGCTTGGAAGCTATAATTACATCACCTCAGTCTGATGCCATGTTGATGATGGTGGTGATAAGGGCTAGATTTCTGGGAATATAAACTGTTGACATGCAACACAATATATAAATGGAAGAATATCATCTAGACATAGATAAAAACACATTATTGCTAGTTGGAAAAGAGGCAAATTTGATTTGGAGACATCAGCTGCAAATTTACCATAATAAGATTCTCAATTCATGCTACGTATAATAATTTGAACTGAAGTATCCTTGACAAATTAGCAATGCCTCTTTCTGGTTGCTTATTTGACTTAGAAAGAGAATTTGACAAGTGTTAGTTTTTAACATGAATGATCAACTGTTGATGTCTGCAACTTGCCTACAAGTTGTCTTTATCTGCTTAATTTCTTTAAATTCTACCCCTGTTCATCTCCTCCTCTAAGAGGTGAATAAAAGGGACAAATATGTCATGATAAAGAAGGTTTTTTTTTTTTCATTTTAAGTTAGCTTTGCAAAATCTTCCAGTTATAGATAGATTTTTTTCCTTTCCTGAGAGTGGCTTTACAAGTGATCAGTAAATAACGATGAAAATGCAAATCAGGATTCATCTTCCTTTGGTAAAGAATTGAAGGCTCTCGATTTACATCTAATTTGAGGCCATTTTAAATGGCAATGTTGGGAAATAGCTCCATTTCTCTAATCATTGTATGTCCTCATCTTTACTGCACTACATATTATTGTGTGTGTGTGTGTGTGTGTGTGTGAAAAGAAGTGACAAAATGATCATTTCACTTGCCTGATCTTACATCTTCTCTGCAGGATAACATTCATTACCCCTGGCCGACTGAGCTAACGTAGAAGAAAATGATGGAATTAAATTTATGTGTCAATTCATAGTAGTAATCTTTTAATAAATGTCTATGTGCATCTTTTTGATAGTATAGAGCTGCTTCTTAGAGAGTGATGGATAATGTGATCAATGGGATGGATTTGTGTTCCCTCTTCGCCCTTGTTCATCTTGTTCTCATTCATGTTGATTTTGAAATTGATATGCTTCACCTTGGCCACTATGTGGCAGTTTCTGTGGCCATGTAGAACAAGGGATTAATTATGCATCCAATCGTATCTGAAGCCAGATTTTCTCTACTGAAGTTGATTTTCTGAGGTGACAAGTAGCATCTTGGATTAGTTTTCCTTATAGTCTATGACTCATTGGGAAGCTCTAACTTTCCCTCACAAAACACTGAATGCATTGAAATTCAGGATAGGAATTTGCGTTTCTCAATCAACTTTTTCCTCTGTACTTTTTTTTAATTTTTTTTATTTTTTTTTATTTTACCGGGAGGTCCCAGGGATCGAACCCGGGCCCCTCCATATGGGAGACGGACGCCCAACCAGTTGAGCCACATCCGTCCCCTCCTCTGTACTTTTAACCTAAGCCCAGGCACTCAAAGCCAGAAGCCTCAGAGGCAGTCATCCTTGACTCTGCTTTACCCCATCTTCTACATCCTGCTCCCAACCCCAATCATTCACTCAGTCCTGTTGATTTGGCTCTCTTAAATACCTCTGGAAGCTGTCCTCTCCTTCTCCCAATGGAGAAGGCATTACTACCCAATGCCTTTGTTCAGGTGTCCTCTCCTCTCAGGTGTAATAAATCCATGTTCTCCTAACTGGTCTTTCTGTCTCCAATATTGTCTCTCTCCAAACCATCCTCGGCACTATTGCTGCTATGATCTAGCTTTAAAAAATGCTCACAGCACTCACCAGTTTATAAACACTTGAAGGAATTGTTCATCACCTACAATCACCCACAGAGGCTAGGCAAACATTAGAAATGAGTGAATGTGACCCCAGGTGGAGACTGTGGCAACTGAAGCATTCACACTCACCTCCAGCCCATTGTCCTGCAGTATTGTGGGGCACTGTTGCCTGATCTCTTCTGCGCTCTCTCTCTTTTTGGTCCTTAAGAGAAAGTAAAAAATTCAGATTTTCATGTTAAATCTCTTGGTTTTTTAATGTTGGTAACTAATTAATTGCCTTAATCCTTTGGCGTGGAGAAAACAAAATAGGTCTGTAGCCTTTTGGAATCCTGGACCACCCACCACTACTTCTGTCCTCCAGGAGAAAGTCTGAGTCCCTTAACGTGGCATACGAAGTCCTTTATGAGCTCCCTCGGCCTCATTCCTCACAGCGCCTGTCAGTTCTCCCTACCAAAATAGCTCTCGAAATCCTTCCATTTCTCTCTGTCTCCAGGGCCACTCCCCTATCTCAGGCCATCATAATCTCTCTCCTCTTAAAGGGTTTCTCTGCCTCAAATCTCTCCTGGTCCCCAACCATGTTTCAAACTGTGATCTTTATAAATGTGGCAATGTGATGTATTAACAATTTCATATAGCAAGGTGACCTATTGAGAAATTACCTAGTACTTAGTTTTCATCTTCTACAACACATCAGGAAGGAATGGAAGGCATTTTCCCCCCACGTTCCCACGAGGGGCTGCTAGGACTGAGTTTACAAAAGAGAGATGCAACAGAGCAGTCCCCAGCAGGCCTGGTCAGGGAGCTGGGCTCAGGAACTGCACAGGACTGCAGGAGAATCTGACCCGATAGAACACAATAACGAATGGCTACTGGGGAACCAGTGACTGCAGATCAGAGAGTTGGAGGTCTGAGGACTCCTTTAAGCTGGGGATTGTTTTGTAATTATCTCAGTACCTAGATTCAAGTATGGAGTCCAGCGTTCACTATCTCCTCAAGAAATATTGTTGGGCTCTGTGTAGGATGGAGGCAAAAAACCTTATATGGCTCTTTGGGAAGCTATGGGTACTCTCTTTAGAAACTTTAACATGATTTCAGAACGTTCATGAACTACACCTCCAAGATCATCTATAGACTTGTTGGGGGAGCTTAGAATTCATCCAGCAGGATAGCCCCTAAACCTCACAAATCCTTCCACAAAAGTAGGGACGTATACTGTTGGTGACAAGGCAGTTTTTCTTTCTTTTTTTGAGGTACTAGGGATTTAACCCAGGACCTCATAGATGCAAAGTAGGCACTCCACAACTGAGGTACACCCGCTCCCCTTACAAGGCAGTTTTTCAATATACACAAGTAACAAAACTTAGAAACCAAATTGAACAAATAAAATTATATTCATAAACTTTGTGCAAAATATCTAGTACTTAAGAACAAGTGTTGCTCAAAGGAAAAAATCAAATTCATTTTCTTCTTTAGAAAAGATTGTTTCAGTTCTACTTCCAAAAATTAAGTATAGCTTTCCTTAGGTCCCTAAAACATTTTAACTTAGACATTTATACCTTGCTTAAGTGAGCTTTCTTTTTTTTTTTCTCTTTTGTCAGAGATGGGCAAGTAGTTTCATCGCACATGCTAAGTCTGAGAAGAAAGTCCTACACTTGGTAGGTACTATACACGTACACATACACGTACACATACACATACACATACACATACACATACACATACACATACACATACATATACATAAGAATATCTAAATAAATGAACAGTGGTTTCTACTTAGGGCATTAGATATAGAATGATCATGAGGTTAAGAGGGAAATTCCATGATCAGATAAGAATATTGGCCATGGACCTGGATCACATACAACCTGTAGGCCACATTTTCCCTGTGGGCCATGTATATCCCTTGGGATATTTCTCCCATGCTACCCTGGGGATTTTGTGCCTCTTTAGTTTATTTCCATTGCAGATGTCTGGAAAGAAGTTATTGTTTTATTTGATCTTAGTAAACCTATCTACTTCAATTTATAGATAATATAAACAAAGACCTTCTGGAAAGGAGAGGGACTTGCTCCTGACTCAAGGGTTGCAATTACGGGCCATTCCAAGGTTGATCCCACTAACCATTTCTAACTGACCCTAAGATAGCATAGTCTAGTAGTTGATCAACGGGTTCTGGAATCAGATAGAATAGGGTTTAATTCTATTTGCCACTTACTGGTTGAGTGATTTCTGGCTAAATTACTTAACTTCTCAAAATCTCCTTCTTCTCACCTGGAAAATGAGGATAATAATCCATGCCTAGAAAGCTGATTTGAGGATTAAATGAATTAATAAACAGAGTGCTCTTAACATAGCACCTGGCACCTAGTAAGTACTCTACTAATGAAAATAACATAATAATAATTGTTATCCTATAATTATTGCACAAGTTATAAGGACATCTAAGGAGCGTCTGAACTGCAAATTTGCACTAATAAAATTATCAAATTTATCAAACCAATTAGGGATCATTTGATTTAATAGACTCATGCTGTATTCCTTTTCAGAGTGAATGTTGAGAATAATTTTATAATAATATAAAGACATATTATATCCATTGCTCTACTAATTTTTAATTGCTGCCTAACAGAATAAAATATGCTTTTACTTTATTGTGAAGTTACAATTTTCAACTTTTATCCTAAAACCTCACCCAGACCTTGGATTTGTTTTAAAAACATAGAGATATTTTAAAAAATAAAAATGTGTCAAGACAAGGCCTTAGGCTGTTTTGAATGAATTAACTACTGCCTCATGGAAAAGGAGTAGCTTTACTTTTTCATTTTTCCATTTATTGTTCTAATGAATTTCAGTTATATTTTCTAATTTAGACCTTACTACCAGGCGGTCAGGGTGGGTATCAGTATCCTCATTTACAGATGAAGAAAGCAGATCTGTCCCTGCTCTTTGCATTCTTTCCTTTGTATGGGCATGGGAATTCCACAGACAGCAAGCTCAGCAAATTCTTAGTGATGAGTCAGGGCGTGAGAGCAAGCCAGAGCTTTGAAGATGCAGGTGGTTCAGTGGTCTGGAGAAGGGGACTGTACGTCTGTCAAGGAGGATATTTCATCCATCTCCTGGGCTTTGGTTAAGGCCATACTTAACACCATCCCCAATGAGGACACTCTGTTCTGACTTGGGAGACTGCAAGAAAAGGTATTTTTAACTGTATTCTTTCTATGCCTCCAAGAATAATGGTTTTTAAGGATAAGAACAGTAGTTGGTATAAAGAGATAGGAAGAGCAGTTTGCCTATAGAAAGCAAGAATAAAGATAAAGTTTTCTATTAACCATGGAGTATGGCCAGTTGCCTCTTTCAAAGCTGGAGCTTCAGTTTTCTCACCTGCAAAATGAGATGCCTGCAGAGAATTAAATAATGCCCATAAAAGGCACCTAGTGTGTGTTTCATTCAATAAATGTTGGTACACCTTTCTTGACATCTCATTTGGCAAAACCAAGATGGCAAATGCATCTTTAGGGAGGAACAATCCAAGAAGAATCACATTCAGTGATGGGGAAAATTTAAAGCTATGAACATTTTTAAAGTATTTTTACCTGATAGCTTGTAGGGAACAATAAAGCAAAAAAAAAAAAAAAGAAGATGAATGGCCAAATGACAGGTAGTTGAAACAAAACACTATCCTTAATGTATGGCATCTGTTACACATAGTCAGCAGGGCCTTCAAAGGTTTCACTAGTCCCATGGCTTTAGTGGAATTGATCAGTATAAATTACACAATTATTGCATTTCAGTTGGATTTGGTATCTACACAGTATCAAAATGATCTGGCAAACACACATACACACACATATACACACACATCCAGCTCCTGGGAACTACTCAGATGGATTATAAATATTTTATTTGTAAATTCAGATCTTTCCCATGGACCCACATCATCAACATACTGTACAGTACAAGGGCTTTCAGGATACTCAGTCATTTTTGGCAGCAACAACTCCCAGGCTTTAGAGACTCCCGGATCCCTGGCAGTATAAGAGTCCTGGCCTCGTATACAAGAAATACAAGGTCTTCATTATGCCAGAGTTTAATACTCCCAGCCAGAAGGCTTTATATTCAATGTACACACAGAATCTCTGTCTTGTCTTCAGACTGAACAACTGTTTTTTTTTTTTTCTTTCTGTGGTGTCTTGCAGAACTGCCATAATTACATGGATGGCTACTGAGACTCACACTGAAAATCAAAACAGACAAACCAATTAAATACATTTCACAAACAACTTTCAAAATGAGTCTAATTTAACCAAACTGTTCTACTAATTGACTTAGATACCTACACAGCAGCATTGACCGTTTTGCTAAGAGGGCCTCCCTCTCTGGGCCCCTTCAGTTGAAACAGAATAATCTTGCTTTAAGGAAACCTGGTGGAAAAACTCAGATTGAGAGCTCAGAAAATGGGGTGCTTGTGTTTGGAATATGTTTTTTTCCCAATAACAGAAGGATTCTTGGCATAAGATTCACCCTTCTTTACCTAATCTTGCATAAAATTCAAAATGCTGTATTATAAGAATACAGATCATGGTTACTAATTATATTTGTAAGCATTTCAGAGTTTCTAAAGTATTTTCTCTGACCTGAACTAATTTTATCCTCAAAGAAATTGAGTGAGGAAGGAAGGTGAGCTTTCCTGTCCTTTTTCTATGTTGAGGTTCAGGGAGGCCTTAGGGTCCTTGCTTTCTTAAGTGGCTAAGGCAGGACTAGGGGAGCCCCTATCACTTTACTCTTAATTAAGGGCCAGATCTCCTTGGCCAGTGCATTCTATGAGGAGTCAATTAAAAAGTCAAGTGTGTTGGCCTTTCCTTGAGCACCTAGGGGCATAAAATCAAGTGTAGGTGAACTGGCCTTCCTACTCTTGAGGGATGGATGACGAGCAGGAAGGAGCCTTTGGTCCATTTGGCACTGCTGGTACCAGACATAGGGCCTATGAGCTTTTGATGTGACTATGAAAATATCTGAGACATGAAAAAATACTGGTTCCAGAGTAGAAAAAAATGTAAAAATCAAAATGAATACATGTTTAATTGCATGACTACTTAACATTACAAAATGTAGTCACCTTCAACTGAACTCGAGAACTCGAGTCCTATAGATATAAAGAAATTACCGAGGAGATGTTTAAACATGTTTGGCATGCATGAAATGAAGCTTCCCAAAGTAAGTATGTCTGGGGCATACTAGGTCTTCAGTTGGCCTGGTTGAAAGGGTAGAGTCAATGGTAAGTGAAAAAGGTATCCTGGAAACATCTTAATTTTGTTGTTGGAGAATGCCTTTGGCTGGGTTTTACATATGTCTCAGTGGCTTGATATACAGGACGTCAGGCTATCCAAAGGAGCAGGCATGAGGGTGAGGGCATTATAAGGTTATTTAATTATAGGGATATTTTTTCCCTTGAGGAATATTATATTTAGCAAATAAAATTACAGCGCACCCAGTTAAAGCAGATTTTCAGATAAACAACAAAAGTTTTTAGCATGAATATTTTAGCATCAGCATACATATTTTTTAGTATAAGAATATCCCATGGAATATTTGGAACAGTGTTTATACTAGAAAGAGTTGTTGTTTATCTGAATATCAGATTTAAGTGGGTATCCTGTACTTTCCCTGACAATCCTACTTGAGGCATTCCAATCTGATTTACTCAAGTTTCTAGACCTTTGGGTTGAGAGTACTGGAGTCATGGTCCAAATGAATTTTTCCTTTTATTCCTGATCTTTTTTTGCCATTGTTGTTAGTAGATGTTTGAAGAGGGATCAGTTTAAGAGAAATATTCCCCAGAGTTTACTTTTCTAAGCAACTTGCCCTTGGCCCCATACACTGCCTCACCTGAGCCTGAGGAACTCTAACCCCTCTAATCTGTGAGGAAAGTAGATGTGCTTATAATGTACAAATGGCACAGCAAGTCTGGTCATTTTTCCAGACTGTGTTGCAAATGACAGACATGCCTGCTTGGCCTTGGTGTTTACAAAGATTTACTGGACTGTCAGCTTCTTAAGACCAGTGGTTATTTCTTATTTATCTTTGTACATCCAAATGCTTGCCTAGTTCCCAGACTTTGAAGGCCATGAGCTTTGAAGACAGGCAGACCTGGATTTGAATCCTGATTTCTATTTCTTAGTTGTGCAATCTTGTGAGTAACTTTGTTTCTCTGTATCTCCGTTCCTTCATGTATAAAATAGTCATATGATTACTTATAAAATTTGCAGAGTTTTGTCAGCGTTAAATGAAATTAATATATGTATAGATCCCGTGTATTAGTTAGGGTTCTCTAGAGAAACAGAAATGACAGGAGATATCTTTAAATAGTGTGAGATTTTTATAAAATTGCTTCATGTGACCGTGGGGATGCACAAGTGAAAATTCCATAGGGCAGACTGCAAACTCTGATGAAGTTCCTTGATGAGTTCCCCAAGAGATGCTGGCTATCTAAAGTAGAGATGGAAATTCTCTCTCTGAATGCTGAAATCACTTCTCCTTTTAAGGCCTTCAAGTGATTGGATGAGACGTCACTCATTGGTGACAACAATCTCCTCAGTTGATTATAGATGAAATCAGCCATCTATGCAATCAACTCACTGATGATTAAAGCCCATGAAATGTCCTTGTATTACAATTAGCCCAAGGCTTGCTTGACCAAACAACTGGGCACCATTACCTGGCCAAATATACACATTAGCCTAACCATCAAAGTCCACATCATGTCAATTTGGGAGCCATACACATCACCTTAAACCATACTTAATTTCTAAATAAAAACAATAACAGACATTTTTTTTTCCCTCCTAACGAAACTCAACTGTCCTGTGTGTAACTAGAAATGCACTAAATCTCTCCAGATTAGGATGCAAGTCCTTGGATAATATTCACTCTTAAACTTGATATGTTTAAATACTATGATATGAAACTAATACAACTTATGTCATATGATAAAGGGGAAAAGATAGGGAAGAAAACTGTAGCAGTTTGATATTATTTCTGAATTCCAAAAAAGCTATTTGATTATGTTTGTAAACTGGTCTGTTCCTCTGGACATGATACTCTTTGATTGTATTAGATTCAGTTGGGATGACTTTGATTAAATTCTATTAAGATTAGAGTTTTGATTTGTCCACATCATTAGGGCATGCAGGGCTGAGTCCCCACCCCCTTGGTGGGCTGATTAAACAGGCATTCACCTGGAAGTGACATGCAGAGAAGATACACAGATGATCCTGCAGCCCCGGGAAGAGAGATGAGTCTGATAGTTTATAGCTGACCTTGTGAAGAGACCAGAGCAGCTGAGCCTGGAAAGAAATCAGCCCCAGAGGAAGAGAGACAAGCCCTTTGCCAGCCTACAGCTGAGAATGGAAGAAGCTGGGGCCATGGAGCCTTAAGAGGAAAGAAAGAGGAAGGCTGAACCCTCACAGACATCACCCGCCATCTTGATTCAACACGTCGCAAATGACTTTGGGTGAGAAAGTACCTCTTATAGTACCTTGACTTGGATTCTTTAGGGCCTTGTGACTGTAAGCTTCTACCCCAAATAAATACCCTTTATAAAAGCCAACAGATTTCTGGTACTTTACATCAGCACCTCTTTGGCTGACTAATACAAAAACAAAGATATTCATTTTATGTACATATGTAAACATACTCATGACAAAATAAGGAAGAAATATTCATGATCATGGCATTCCTTGTTTCTAGTAATTGGTCACATAGTCAAAGTTTGTACTTATCACTACCTTCTTCCACCACCCATTCCACGTTCCCATCACCCTAGCAAACACTTCAGCTGGCTGTGGTTCTTTGCCTGGTAGTGTGACCAAAACCTTAATTCCTGAAGATTCTGGGCCACTGTTAGTCCTGCCTGGATTGGGTTGTTGCAATTTTCCATTGACTTTAATCACAGGGCAAGAAAGTATTAAGAGATGCCCTAGAGGATCTCCTGTATTCCAGGCAAACCCTTCTTTACATCCATTGTGTAGGTGCAGTACTATATCACCTTGATAGTCAGGATCAATCATCCTGCCAGTAGAGTAATTCCCTTCTGTGCCTGTTGATTCAGAGGCATGAGAAACCCAAAGTGACCAGGTGGCAGTCTTAACTTTCAGTTGACTGGAATCATTGCTGTGTTCTCTGGTGGAAGCATTCCTCCTTTTGGAACTAAGACCTGTAGACAAGCAGAGCTTAATGTTGCAGGGACAGGAAGCAAAAATTTTCCTAGTGGGTCACTAGGAGTAATAGTGAGTGGTTCCACTCCTGTTTCCACCCCTTCATTCCTGGACATGTGAATACTGGCTATGGGAGAAACAGCACCATATAATAGATGCTAATTTAGAGCATATACAGCATCCTGGAGAACACTGCCCCAGCCCTGCAAGGTATTGCCACCTAGTTGGTGCCATAATTGAGTCTTCAAAAGGCCATTCCACCATTCTATCAATCCAGCTACTTCAGGATAATGGGGAACAAGGTAAGTGAATTACATGAGCATGTGCCCATTCCTGCACTCATTTGCTGTGAAATGGGTTTCTTGATCAGAAGCTATGCTGTGTGGAATACCATGGTGGTGGATAAGACATTAGGAAAATCCAAGGATGGTAGTTTTGGAACAAGGATTGCAGGCGGGGAAGGCAAACCCATATTCGGAGTATGTGTCTATTCCAGTTAGAACATATAGCTGCCCCTTCCATAATGGGAGTGGTCCAATGTAATCAACCTGCCACCAGGTAGCAGGCTGGTCACCTCGAGGAATGGTGCCATATCAGGGGCTGAGTTTAGGACTCTGTGCAGGCAGATTGGGCACTCAGCAGTGGCTGTAGCTAGGTCATCCTTGGTGAGGGGAAGTCCATGTTGCTGAGCTCATGCAAAACCTCCATCCCTACCTCCATGGCCTCTTTGTTCATGAGCCCATTGGGCAATGACAGGAGTGGCTGGGGAAAGAGGCTGAGCATAAGCCACAGAGCGAGTCATCTTATCCACTTGATTATTAAACTCTTCCTCTGCTGAAGTCACCCTCTGGTGAGCATTCACGTGGGACACAAATATGTTCATGTTTTTTGCCCACTCAGAAAGGTCTATCCACATACTTCTTCCCCAGACCTCTTTGTCACCAATTTTCCAATCATGTTCCTTCCAAGTTCCTGACCATCCAGCCAAACCATTGACAACAGCCCATTAATCAGTGTACAAACGCACCTCTGGCCATTTCTCTTTCCAAGCATAATGAACAAGCAAGTGCACTGCTTGAAGTTTCACCTCTTGGGAGCATTTCCCTTCACCACTGTCCTTCAGGGACGTCCCAGAAAGGTGGACATTTTCTGGTAGTGCCAGCATATGGTGCAGAACCATCTGTAAACTAGGTCCTGGTTTTTTGTTTCTCAGTCACTGAGTGTAAGTAACTCTGCTTGAAGCCATAGCTGTGGGCTGGGAAAAAGAAGGTAACATGGCAGGAGTGGTGACCATGGGCTTTTGGGCTACTTACTTGTGCCTTCAGGACCTGCTCGAGCCCTATCTCGTATATACCACTTCCACTTTATTGTGGAGTGCTGCTTTGCAAGCCCAACTTTATGGTTTGGTGGGTCAGACAATACCCAGCTCATGATAGGCAACTCAGGTCTCATGGTAACTTGATGGCCCATGGTTAAGCGTTCAGTCTCTACTAAGGCCCAGTAGCAAGCCAAAAGCTGCTTCTCAAAAGGGGAGTAGTTATCTGCAGAGGATGGCAGGGATTTGCTTCAAAATCCTAAGGGTCCGCATTTTGATTCTCCTATAGGGGCCTGCCAAAGGCTCCAGACAGCATCTCTATTTACCACTGACACTTATGTCCCAAGTGGGAGGCAGTTCAGCTTGCACAGCAGCCTGAACCTAACACAGAGCCTCCTTTTGTTCTGGTCCCCAGTCAAAACTAGCAGCTTTTCTGGTCACTTGGTAAATGGGCCGGAGTAGCATACCCAAATGAGGAATGTATTGTCTCCAAAATCTGAAGAGACCAACTAACCTAACCTCTTTTTCGGTCGTAGGAGGGGCCAGATACAATAACTTATGCTTTACTTTAGAAGGGATATCTTGACATGCCCCACACCATTGGACACCTAGAAATTTCACTGAGGTGGAAGGACCCTGTATTTTTGTTTGATTTTTCTCCCATCCTCTCTCATGCAAATCCCTTACCAATAAGTCAATGTAACTACTACTTCTTGCTCACTAGGTCCAATCAGCATGATATCACCATTGTAATGGACCAGTGTGATGTCTTGTGGGAGGGAGGAAGATTAAGGTCCCTGTTGACAATATTATAACAGAGTTGGAAAGTTGATATTCCCCTGAGGCAGGACAGCGAATCTATATTTCTGGCCTTGCCAGCTGAAAGCAAACTGTTTCTGGTGGTCCTTACTAATGGCAATTGAGAAAGAAGCATTTGCCAGATCAACAGCTACATACCAGGTACCAGGGGAAGTGTTGATTTGCTCAAGCAATGATACCACATCTGGAACAACTGGAGTCAACACCTTGTTAAGTTTACAATAATTCACTGTCAAGGTCCATCATTTTCTGCACAAGCCAAATAGGAAAGTGGAATGGGGATGTGGTGTGAATCAGTACCCCTGCATCCTTCAAGTCTGTGACAGTGGCACTGATTTCTGCAATCCCTCCAGGAATCCAGTTTTGCTTTTGAGTTATTATTTTGCTAAGTAGGGGCAGTTCTAGGGGCTTCCGCTTAGCCTTTCCCACCACAATAGCCCTCACTCCACAAGCCAGGGATCCAATGTGGGGATTTACCCAGTGGTTGCTTGACCAAACAACTGGATACCATTACCTGGCCTAGTTGACACATTAGCCTAGCCATCACATTCTGAAACATTATGTCTGTGACCAATGGTACCACTCATTAGGTCTACAGTGGACTTTTTTGGCTATTTTTTAATTTATATTTTTATTGGAGAAGTTGTGAGCTACCAAACAATCATGCAGAATGTGCAGAATTCCCATATTATCACCCCTCCACTAACACCTTACATTGTTGTGGAACATTTGTTACAGATTATGAAAGAACACCATCAGGCTATTACCACTAACTATGGTCCATAGAGTACACTTGGTATATGTTTTCCATACACCTCCTATTATTAACACCATGTATTGCTATTGTGCATTTGTTATAGTTCATGAGAGAACACTCTCATATTTGTACTGTTAACCACAGTCCATAATCCACCACATACTTCACTGTGTTATACAGTCCTATGACCTGTACATTCTATCCAAAGTGTACACTCAGTGGCTCTCACTTCATCATAGAGTTGTGCAGTCATTGCCCCAGTAAACTTTGAAACATTTTCCTTAATCCAAAAGAAAAAAACCCATACCCCTATTATTGACCCTTAGTGTCGATATAATACCTTCTTTGTCATTGGTGCAAGAATACTACAATATTGCTCTTAATTATAGTCCATAACTTACATCAGTTGTATTTTTGCCATGCATCACCATATTCTTAAGATGTTGTAACAGTGATGTACATTTGTTCTTGTTCATAAGAAGACATTCTTGTATTTGTACTATTAACCAGAGTCTTCATCCACCTCCGGGTTCACTATGTTATTCAGTCCCCAGATTATTCTCTAGCTTTCTTTCAATTGACCTTTACATCCCTAGACTACTCCTTTCAGCCACAATCCCATTTATAAACCAGCCAGGTTAGTTCTACTCACTATAATGTGTTACCATCAATTCTATCTATTTCTACATTTTTACAGTCAAGCTAATTAAAAATTCTACATACATTAAGCATCAATACACCTTCTCAGCCCTCATCCTATCTCCTTGTAACCTATTCTCTAGGTTTCAACTCCATGCATTTACTCTTCATACTTTGTTCATATTTGTGAGACCATACAATATTTGTCCTTTTGTGTCTGGCTTTTTTCACTTAGCATAATGTCTTCAAAGTTCATCCATGTTATCATTTGTGTCCCAATTTCATTTCTTCCTACAGCAGCATAAGTTTCCATCATATGTATATATACCTCATTTTGTTTATCCATTCATCAGTTAATGGACACTTGGGTTGTTTCCATATTTTTTGCCTTTTTTTAATTGGCAAAAGCCAGAATGATGATAAATGTAACAGAGAAAACAGTCATCAAACTCTTTAATTTCACACCAATTTATACTTCAATTGTGGAGAATCTTTCAGTTTCCTTTCAAGAAATTTGGTTACAGATCCCTTTTGCATATGGGAGGTGGCACTTGCAATATGAATAGTGCTTTCTTGCCTTGGAAAAGGTTGCCAAACCCCTTCAGGATGTAAATACAAGGACCATCCGGTATTTAATTAGCTTCTGTAATGGAGAGATTCAAGGAATTTGGAAAACAGTGTGGTGTCTCCCTACAGTTTTTTACTGATGGTGGGTCAGCAAGAATGTAAACCCTTTTCAGTACACAAACAGGTTAGATACATAGCAGGTAGACACAATTGCAAGCCAATGATCTGGGAGAAGTTATTCAAAAGATAATGGAATGATTGAGAAAATATAATGTTAATGCCACAATTGAAACACAAGGAGCTGAGTTCCTTGTATTGAGAAATCCCATAGTGAAGAATCAGAGTCCCCATTTTAAAATTCAAAATAAATCATCAAACAGAGCTCTGGTTTATGCTTCTTTGGATGTTCTCAGTTCTTTCAGCAAGGCCCACTGGTGTCCATAGGCTTTCTGCCAGTCCTGTGTTGGAACTTGCTCTAACTGGTCCAGGGCAACTGATTGTTAAACTTTCTGGAATTCTGCAAGCCTGTTGGTAAGCCCTTGGAAGCTTGAACTCTGCCATGCTGTTAGTATTTATACCAGAGAAATCAACAAAGGCTATAAAATGTCCCCTCCAGCAACTTATTTAACTGTATACTGAGTATTTTATTTTTCTGGGCTGTTCAAGGAAATGCCATGAAATGGGATGGGGTAAACAATGGGAGTTTAATAGCTTACAGTTTTGAGGCTTAAAGAAAGTCGAAATCAAGTAATCATCAAGGTAATGCTTTCTTCCTTAAGACTGGTGTTCTGGTGCTGGCTGCGGGTGGTCCTTGGCCCTTAGTTTGTCAGAAGTTAGGCATTTGGTGTTGTCTCCTGGTCTCTCCCTTCTCTAACAGGATTTGTTGATTTAAGCTTCTTGCTTCTATGGTTTTTTCTCTCTCATTGTTTGAATTATATTCTCTTATAAAGGACTCCAGTAATAGGATTAATACCCATCCAGATTGAGATGGGCCACACCTTAACTGAAGTAGCCTCATCAAAAGGTCCTACTTACAATGGGTTTAAACCCACAGGAAAGGATTAACTTTAAGAACATGCTTTTTGGGGGTACATGCAGCTCCAAACCATCACACCTCATGGTGAGAAAAATTGCCTGGAGTGGGGGTGGGAAGCTCCTCATCAAAGTTGATTCTACAAGCTTATTAGAGCAAACATCTCAGCTCTTTCTCCCAACAGGGGAGGGGAATGTGCCAGGCCAAGGGCAAACAAGATAGAAGTAATTGTGTTAAAACCTCTACACAGGAAGCCTCAAAGCACACAGCCTGTTGGTGGAGCCGAACATTATTAATAGTACTAAAAATAATGGCTGCCAATTTTGAGTTCTTTCTATGTGCCAGGTCCTGTCCTAAGTGCCTTAAATGCCGTCTATCATGCTTTCCTCACAACAATCATGCAGGATAATTACTATTATTATCTCCATTTTTTCAGATCAAGGGAATGAATTTCCAAAATGTTAGGGACTTGCAAATGGTCACTCAGTCATGAAGAAGTTGAACTGGGATTTGAATGCTGTTCTCTGCCTCCACCAAGTCTGTGCACTTCCCACTGTGCTAAGCATTGGCATGCCCGTCAGAACAGTGCCTTGCATATTGTCACATCTCAGTACATGTTTGTAGAATTGAATCATAAGTTCTAACTTTTATGTTATTTAACCTCACATCTAATTTGGATGCTCTGAGCTCCCCCATTAAAGTTGTTTTGTCTTATTCATTTCCATAGCCTCAACACCTAATAGAATTCTGGTGGTCAATAAGCATCTGTCAATTTCCATAGCAAGTAGGCTGACTTAGGAGAACAGCAGTAGCTCCTCTCTGGGCCAAGATAGGCCAGATTGTACATTTTCATGGGATTTCTGAAGTGTTGTCACTATAAACCTGGTTTTAATAGTAGTAATTAGGAAGGGAGATAATATTGAATGCATCCCCTTAGGTGCAACAGGAATTTTTTTTTTCTCTTTTAAACCTTTTTAAATGGAAGGAAAGAGGAAAAGGAAATGAATATGTATCGGGGAGCAGTCATTAGATTAGGGAATTTCATATGTATACATGTGCATACAGCAACCCTAAGAAGTAGGAACTCTGATTATTTGAATTTTAAAGATGAGGAAACTGAGGCTGGGTGAGAGCTGGGATTCAAAGCCACAGATATGAGAGTCAAACCCAATACTTCTCAACGTGGTCTCTGGCAATGACAACACCAGCTGCCTTTACAATTTAGTGCTTGTTTTTCTAACTCATGTTTTAAATTAACCAAGAATTTAGTTCTGTTTAGTCTAGATGTTCTGTCTCAGATGATTGTCATCCCCTTTAACCGGAGAGATTCAGAGCCACGAGGTCTGTGCTACCTAATGAAAACGTCTCCATCTAGCGGTTACAAGTCAAACTGCGTTCACGTGCCCCAAGGTGGTTCTTCAATCTAGAAACCTTGAGGTTAAGAATTCAAATTTATATTGACTGGTGCAGGACTAAAACTAGGGTAAGGCGAATGAAGCACTCACCTTGGGTGCAAAACTTAAGGGACAGCCAAAGAACTCAGTAATGAAGATAATATTTGCTTGCCATGTCTTAATCAAAATCAATGCAAAATCATCCATAATGATCAAAACATCATGATTTTAAATAAAAACAGGATGAATATTACTGATTTTTCCTTTTACATCAGGCTCCAGTATAGCTCTGTATGGCACGGAACTGGTGGGAATAATGTGAACTATTCATATAAACCTTCTTGGAATGTAACCACACTGAGGCCAAACTCTAATCCCCTGGCTTAAATATTTAGGTCAGAATATAGCAATCACATGCCTTGGACAAATCCCCCTTCCTACAGATTTCAGGCACTGTTGAAAATTAAGGTGGGTGATGACTAAGGAACATTGGTAATAGATAACCTGTCACAGTTAAAATGACCAGCTTGCTTGCATATGAGGGCAGGCTTTGAGAGGACCATTTGTTTGGGCTGTTCTGCTGCCAGGAAAACAAACAAAATGTCAACGCCATGTTCAACTCAACCAACTAGTGCAGTTTGCCAATTATTATAAAATTGGCAGCATTTTCGTATGAACTTGTCAACAGTGAATGACTCAATGAGGAGTATTTGATTTGCGTTTGAAAATTTTAATTAAGTTTGAGCTAGCAGTGTTTTAATGGACTCTGGTTGATTGGTTATTAGACAGCAAAATCAGTATTTTGAAAGGGAGAAGTAAAAAGTACTCTTGCTGAAAATTGAGTGGTTCTGAGTTCTAGAATTGGTGAGCATCTATTAAAATGTACATATTTATCCACTGCCAAGCCTCAGGATGAAAAGTAGGAAAATTCAGTCGTCATCTAGATGTGTGTTTTTCTTAGCTATCAGCTATCCTATTTGGAAAGAGCCAGTGTATTTAGGCTCCAAATATTTTCTGACAGTCTCCAAGTAAAACTAAATGTAACTGTTCACCAGGCCGTTTTGAACCAATTTGTAAATAATGCAAACTCACAACATTCTGCTCTGCAATTTCAAAAAGTTAAATGAACTTTGTCAACATTGACATCTATTTACTCAGTCTGAACAATGAATAATGTGATTTATTTTAGGGCCGTAATTAGGAGTTGATCTTTCGAAGCTAATGGTTTACTGTTAATGAGCTTCTCTAATTGTGGATTCCACAGAACTAACTGACCCAGGTAACACTGTTGTGGACTTAACTGAAACCTGGAGTTATTCTCACAGATGAACTGCAGGGGGAAGTTGCCATGGTAACAACACCAGGCCAGGCATCTTTGTGTAGACTTTAAAGTAGAAGAGATGATGGGGTAAGGGGAAATTGTAGCCGCTTGGTGAAGCCTGGGTTTCCATTCAGACTGAGTTTGAAGGGAAAAATGTAAAGGAGAATTCTGCTGCTACTCGATGCTGGGCAGAGGGTCTTTATATTGAGCTTCTCTGAGAGCTATTAGTAGAGATAATTTTCCTCAAAAACCAATGATGAAGACATTTTATGGGATGAATAATGTACCCGAGATCACTAAATCTTTGCAAAATTAAGGCTACAAGGGAATGTCCTTCCCCATAGATGATTTGTGAGATATAAGTAATCCCTACATATAACTCAATTTCCTTAGATGTGTTCCATCATTTGCCCTTAGATTTAGGGATGTAAATACAATTATATGTATGTATGTGTGTGTGTGTGTGTGTATGTTGCGCATACATGCAACCCATGGTCTTGGAGATGGAGTGATCAGGAAAGATGACTTTGATTCTGTGATAATTGGGCAGAGGCCTTAAAGAAGTGAGGGAGCAAGCAATTTGTGCTGGGTAAAACAGACCAGGCAGAGGAAACAGCAAGTGAAAAGGCCCTGAGACAAGGGCATGCTTTAGGTTTTCAAGAGGATAAAGGAGGCCTATTCTGGCTGGAGCAGACTGAGTGAGGGGGAGGGGGAGGAAGGTAGAAGATGAGGCCACAGTGGACAATGGGGTCTGGGTCCATTGTCTGGCTCCAAAAAGGCTTTTCCTTCCATTGGAAGGACTTTGGCTTTTACTCAGAGTAAGATGGGATGTCACTGGGGGATTTGAAGGAGAGGAGGAGAGGAGTGACATGGTCTGACAAGTTTTGGATGAGATCATACCCTGGATAGATATTGAGAATAGACAGTTTTGTGGCAAGAATCAAAGCAGGGAGGCCAGTTAAAAGGGTAGCTGAAAAACTAATCAATAAATGGTAGATGATGATGATCAGCCTCACTAAATGTCAGCTATTATTACACAGCAATAATAGATGGTTAGAATATAATGGCTTCAGTTCATTATATTTTATACGGGGGAAAAAAAACACCTAATTTTGAAAATGACATACTAAAGATTGAGACTTAATTTTCGGTAGACTGAAGATTGTGTAATGGTATAAGGCAGCTCCCTCATCTTTGCGAATGTTATTGATATATCTACATGGTACCAAAATAGCTGGTAGAAAAGTTTATATTTTAGTCTTCAGATAAAAAATAAAATAATATATTTGTTCAAGCATCTATGGCTTTAACTGAAGTCCAACCGAGGGAAGGAGGAGAAGAATGAAGAAGGGAAGGAAGAGGAGAATAGGAGTTGGAGGGTGGAGGAGGAGGGGGTTGAGGTAGAGGGAAGGGAAGTGGGGAGGAGGAAGGAAGGGGGAGACAGGAGAAGGAGTTGGAGGAGGAGAAAAGAAAAAGAAGGAGGTGGAGGAGAAGGAGGAGAAGGAGAAGAAGGGGAAGAGGGGAAGAAGAAGTTGTTTCATATATTTATTTGTAGAAGAGGAAGAAGGGAGTTTCCAAAAGGCTTATTGCAAAGTGATTTTTTTTTTTTCACTGAAAATGCATCATCTTTATTTTTTTATTTATTTATTTTTTTTGGATAAATTGTGTCTTTATTAATATGTATCAATAAGATTGATGTTTAAAAAAAACTTGTCAGAGTAATGACTCAGTTTGATATATGCAAATATAACTTTTCTTCATTTTAACCATGTAGTAGCATGCAAAAGTAGAACACTGATAGCTCATAGGAATCTTTAGTTTACTATTTTTTTTTTTTTATTATGGGTAAAAATCAAAATTCTCACAATACATACAAACATTTGTAAAATGATATATGCAAAGTGATTTTTAAATAAAATTGCCTTTTTTATTCTATAATAATATATGCCTGTTCCAGAAAACATGGAAATAGTAGAAAATTGGAATGCTGGGAGGGAAAAATTTCACCCACAGTCTACCACTCAAGGCCAGCCTTGTTTTATATGGTACATTTCTTACTGGTCTTAAAAGTATTATTTTAAGCATTTTACTTTTCATGATCATACAATATATAAATTCGTATTCTATTTTTCACTTAAAACAAAATGAGTTATATTTTTCTAGGTTCTTCAATTCTTTATGAAAATCACTGAAACTAGCCATGCAATATCCTCATTAAATATGTCGTGATTTGCATACTAATTTATTTTTGGCCAATTTTAAAGGTTACTTTTCTATTTCAAATAGCATCACAGTGGCTATTTTTGTGCATAAAACTTTTATTCCATATTTAATATTATTGCCTTTGGATAGACAATATCCAATTGTCAATTGAAATATTTTATGATTTTTAAGAGCCTTTCTCAATTATAGGAATAAGCAGATTCATGAATAAAGGAATGGAAAGGACAGAATGGCTAAGCAATAAAGATGGTAAGAAAAATGAATCTTACATTTTCATTAATCCTAGAATTTGATGCAAAAGTAAGAATTTTACAGAGGAGATATTTAGAGATTATTTCAATAAGTTAAATAGCAAGAAAAGAAATAATTCATAAACCCTAAGGTGATAAGAAGTTGTCTGCTACAGCTTCAAATCAGAGGATCACAGATCATATGTATTCAAGCAAAGTGGATATTTTGAAATGATGTTTTTATTGAGGCCAAATGATTACAAGTCTACATTTAGCTTGCATTTAGTTTTTAAGTTGTCAATAAGCATCATGCATGATTAGTGAAGTTGAAAAATTCTGGCATTTTATAATTAAATTAGTTCTATTAGTCAATATGAATTATGTAATGTAACAGAATGTTAAATGAGAGTTTTCCCTATTGTCTCTGAAATTTGGCTGAATCCTCAAAGCTGAGAACAATATGCAGTAGTGTCCACACATTCTAAAAAGAGTGCTGGACACATCCATGGAGGATTTTGTAGCAGAAAGAATAAGTCTAATCATTACCATCTGCCACCAGCTTATTTCAGAGAAGACAAGACATTCAAAAAGACATTATTATGAAAGAATTTGTAGAAATGGTTTGGGCTTTGAGTTTTCTTTTCTCCTTCTCAAACCAAGTAATATGGTTCCTGAGATTGTTAGCACCAATAAAAAAGTCAACTCAACCCCATCAGAAGGCTGACTGGGTAGCAGAAACTCTGCAGGCCACTTCATAGTGTGCCACTCAGGTGGTGCATGGTGAAAAATGTATTGAAAAACCTGACTGATGTTCCCTGGATTTTGAAGGGCCACAAAAGAGTATATTTTTCCTTCAGTGCCTGGCTTGCATCACTCAACATAAGGTCCTCAAGAGTCATGCATGTTATCCCGTGTGTAAGCACTGTATTCCTTCTTACAGCTGAGTAATATTCCATTGTGTGTATGAACCACATTTTGTTTATCCATTTATCTGTTTATGGGCACCGGGGCTGATTCCAACTTTTGGCAATGGCGAACAATGCCGCTATGAACATTGGTGTGCATATATCTGTTCGTGTCCCTGCTTTCAATTCTTCTGGGTATATATCCAGCAGTGGGATTACTGGATAATATGGCAGTTCTGTAGTTAGCTTCCTGAGGAACCGCCAGACTGGCCACCAGAGGTTCTGAGGGGAGGGAGAAGGAAGAATAGGTGTAATATGGGGGCATTTTCGGGACATTGGAATTATCCTACAAGACATTGCAATGATGGATACACATTATTATATATTTTGTCATAGCCTACAAAATTATGTGGGACAATTGTGGGATAATGTAAACTATAGTCCATGGTTAGTAGCAATGCTTTAATATGTGTTCATCAATTGTAACAAGTGTACCACACTAATGAAGGATGTTGTTAATGTGGGAAAGTGTGGGTGTATTAGTCAGCCAAAGGGGTGCTGATGCAAAACACCAGAAATCTGTTGGCTTTTATAAAGGGTATTTATTTGGGGTAGAAGCTTACAGTTACCAGACCCTAAAGCATAAGTTACTTCCCTCACCAACATCTATTGCCACATGTTGGAGCAAGATGGCTGCTGACATCTGCCAGGGTTCAGGCTTCCTGGGTTCCTCTCTTCCCGGGGCTCATTTCTCTTTGGACTCAGCTGCTCTGCTTTCTCTACAAGGCCAGGTGTAGAATATTAGGTGAATGGCTCTGTCTCTCTGCCTGGCCTCTGCCCGTGTTTAATGAAGACTTCTCTCCTTCCTCACGTATTTGCTTCTCTGTATGTTTACTTCCCGGGCTCCAGGATCAAAACTCCAGCATCAAAACTCCAACTAACTCCTCTGCTCTGCCATGTAGTTTTCTCTGTGAGTCCCTGCCCCACCTAATGATGTGGCCCAATCAAAGCCTTAATCATTATTTAATCAAGTAAAAGTGAAACCTCTGAATCCAATACACTCTAATGTGCAAACAGGCTAGTTTACAAACATAATCCAATATCTATTTTCAGAATTCATAAATAATACCAAACTGCTAGAGAGGGGCAGGGAATCGGGCATATTGGGAATACCCTATATTTTTTATGTAACATTTATGTAATCTAAAGCTTCTTTAAAAATAAAATAAAATAAAATAAAAAAGGATATAGAGTCAGGTGCCAGTTTTCAACAAAGAGCAACCCAAAATGGCAGGGCTTGTACAGAGGATAGCAGTAGGTGCAACTATCTTGTCCAACATCCAAGAATGTCACTTATGCAAGAGTTTTACTTTGGTCAAGTGGATTCTTTAGAAGGCGTTAGATTTGAACCATCTTAAAGAGATCCCTATATCTGAAAGTGAGACTGTTCTTAACACTTATGATTGACCAGTGAGCTATGGGTTTTGCAAGAGAAGTCACCAAAAGGTGGGGAAGGAGATTCATTAGAGTTGAGTTTGGAGTGTTCCAGGCCACTCAGTAAACTGGTTGTTACTCTGTTGTGACTTTCAAAATGAAAGTAGACCTAATGAAGACCAAATATTACCTGGGAAAATATTTTAAGGTCCTCTAACTTAAGAAAAATCCTAGTTAATGTTGCACAATGAAATATAGATGCACAATAATTTGTTGTTTGCCTCAGATTCAAATTTAACTTGGCATCCTGTGTTTTTATTTGTTAAATCTAGGATTTGTTAAATCCTAGTCAAACAGCACGTGTGCACACAAGCAAACACACATTATATACCTGTTTTCATATATGTATATATGCTTGTATAGGCATAAACAGCAAATATTAATTTTGCATATAGCTAACATTTATTGTTACTGCTTTACATGCATGACTTTCTTTAATCTTCACAGCCATCCATGATGTAGATGCTATTATTGCCACTATTTTATAGAAAAAGAAACCAAGACTTAGGGAAATAAAGGAACTTGGTCAAAGTCACACAACCAGGAAGGGACAAGAGGGAATTTGAACCCAGGGAATTTGTACCCCATAGGGATATTTGAAAGAAGAAACAAGGGAAAGGAAAGCATTCCAAATTTTCACAAATACGATCTCAAGTTGGATTTTCATTTAGGTCAGAAACATGGTCTTTCTCATATTGACATAAAAATAGAATTATGTCTCTAAGTATCTAATTTGTGGAAATTTCATTTGTATAGACACTTTCAAACTTCTTTTCTAAATAGGCTCTGAAAAATATTGCCTCAAGTGAACACTTCCTTTGACAATGGAGTGATACATACCCGAGGCCAGCAGAAAGGAGTTTTGTTTTTTATCTTAACCTTTGTTTAGGAGTTTTAAAAAATTAATTCATATATTTGCTGTTTCTTCAACAAAGAGAAACAGTTGATTTTACTCAAATAAAAGGGGTCACACATAAGAGCTGCTATTTTTCTGAAAGCACACCCATTCTTTTATTTTTCTGCTAAATTGGGTGGTATAATTTGCCCTTAATGGATATGAAATGAATATGGATTGTGAACATGCAATTGAAATTGCCTTTATAATCATCAAATTATTCAGTCCCAAAGATGTTATTTTTGTTACCCTCAAATAACTGAACAGAATGAATGAAAACTCCCCTTCTCTTGCATCTCTAATTCACCATTCAAAGAACACATTAATTTTACTAGTGGAAATGGAAAGAATTCTCTCAAGCGATGTTGCCAAAAGTATATACCTCTGGGGATTCTTTTTTCCTCATCATTTTGATATTTTTATTCATTCAAAATAATCTGAGTCCTCAAGTGGTGTTTTTAAAGTTCTAAAATAAACAACATGAGTGCTGTTATGTTTCTTTTGACTCCATGCAGTTTTTCTCAAAATGAGCAATTCTGCTGTTGGTTTTTTTTTTTTTTTTTTTTTAACACTAGGCATTAAGAGAGTACATGCCAAATTAAAAAAAATCCACCATTAACCAAGTTATTCCTGAAATTTTCTCCATTATTCCAGATATCTCTTTTTGGTAATCTTGCTTGGTAATCAAACTCCTTCTAAAAAGTGGCCTGGAGGACCCTCTTATTGTTTTTTTCCAATCACAAGGCAAGGTGGTGTTTTCAATGACATGTGTGGATATATAGCCTCTATCAACAAAAAGAGGCAAACTCTTTATTGTATATTATAGATAAAGCAAGTAATTAATGATGTGAAAAGTTTTTCCAACTTGAGTATGCCCTTCTAACCGCAATGTTTGTTTGTCCCCCATTCTCCTTCCTCTAGACTTAACATTTATTTTGGTTTGAACCTGCCAATCTGATCTACATTGTTGTCATTATAATTGTTGAAATGCACTCACTTAGGTTTAAACAATTCTTTATGTAAGTGAATAATTGATAGAGAAAATGGGGGCTATTTTTTAAGAAGAAGGATAAGTTTTACTGAATGCCTACTTTGTGCCAGATGTGTGGTAGGTATTATATATACAGTGTCTCATCCAATCTTTATAGCAACCTTAAGAAGTAGGTAATACTCTCAGCTGGTGAGGAAACACGCTCAGAGAGGGCAAACCCCTTGCTCAAATTTGTACAGCTACTAAGAAGCATAATTGGGAGTTGAGGTTTGGTCTCTCTGTCTAAGCCTGTGAGTTACCTGCTAAATAAGGCTGACTCTGTGTCATCCAAGCTAACTCTGTATAAACCTTCAGTTGACTGACTACTGACCTTTTGCCCAAGGACACACTGCAGACTGTCAAACCATGCTCAACTCTTCTCTAAGTGCAATACAGTTAGATTCACCTAGCTTTTATGCAAAATAACCAGTCGGCTGAATTTCTTTAAAAAATGTTTGAACGTTGCACAGGTGCTTCCTGTGAGACCCAGAGAACACTATGTAAAATGGCAAACGTGATTCATGAATTCTCCTAGTGTATATATGTAAAGGGGATGCTAAATATGTTACATTGAGAACGTGCATCTTAATGCTCACTGCTGTGCCTGGGCATCACTAGCAAGTGTTGGTGATTACAATAACTGTAATCCCTTGCCAGACAGGATGTTCATTTTGTTTGCAGACATATATTTTGAATATCAAGTAGAATTTTTAGTAAATGATATCTAAGTCTGTTTCTTTACACCAGAGATTGGCAAACTTCTGACAAAGGCCAGAGAGTAAATATTTTCCAGTTTGTGGGTCAGGTGGTCTCTGTTGCAACTATTCAGCTCTGCCGTTGTAGCGTGAAAGCAGCTATAGCCAATACATAAATGGATGGGCATTGCTGCGTTCCAGTTAGACTTTATTTACCAAAACTGGTGGTGGACTAGATTTGGCCAAAGGGCCATAGCTGCCCAAAATTTTATTTATACCAAAATCTCATTGGGTGTCCATACACTCACACACACATACCCACACCCACACACACACCTCTTTGTAAAATAGGAGCGAATCATTAATACTATACCTTTTTAAATTGATATTGTAGGATGAACCTTATATGAAATAGCTGATAACATGCAGTTGCTAGTTATTTAATTCTTCCCTCATTGTTAGCCCTAGTCTTCTGAATAAACTACTCGATAATTAAAACGAAAGTTGGTTGCATTGTATTTGAGAAAGGGGTTGGAGGCAACAGATTACAGTTCTCTTCAGTTTTAATTGAAAACCGAGTTAAATTAGCTCTACCTTGTCATGGTTCTATAAAGGAGTTCATTATAAGCAATTATAAAAGTAATGCACAGTCTAAGAGCACTTTTCTATTTATATTATTGCCATAATTAAGGGTCTGCCTGCATTTTTTAAGGGCTCTTTTAAGGCTTTTCCAAATTAGCCTTCTATATTCTCTTTTTTTTTTTTTTTTTTAATTGTTTTTATGGGTAAAAATCAAAAATCTCACAAAACATAAAAAAACTTTTGCAAAATGATATATAAATATATATATATATATGTGTATATGTGTACATAAATTTTATATATATATATATATATATATATATATATATATATATATATATACACATATATTTTAAGAGGTGCTTAGATTACCCAAAATATTACACGGAACCCACTGGGATTCCCATGTTGCCCACCTCCCACACCTCCCACCACATCCCACACAAACATCTCCCACCTCTTTACATTGACCCTGGGTTGGGGTGGGGATGGAGAAAGGGACGTTAGTTTAGGAAGAAAATGTTCTTAATTATTATCCTGGAATATTCGAGATGGGTGAGAAGTCCAGTCCCCAGCCAAAAATCCTATGTGTTATTTTTCAGGCCAAATCATGGGCAATTACAAAGGCTTTACCCGGCAAGCCTCATGGGGAAAGCTACCCTCCTTACACAGACTTGGTGCACAACCAGTGCTTTGTCCTAACTTGAGGCCTTCCTGAAGCACCTCTGCTGAGACCTCCTTATTGAGTAGGGGGACACCTGGAAGATACTCTTCTCTACTCTGATTCAGTACTTTTCCATTCCCACTCCTACCCAGCCCCCAGGTCCATAAAACCTCAGAGGCCTTTTGTTCAGGGCCTCTGTCAGCAGTGAGACTTCTGTGCTGATCCATCTGACCCTTGACCAGTGGCTCCATTCCATGGGGAAATGGAACAGGAGGGAATTGGCATCTTTCCTCAATTTGCCCTCTTGCTTATTCTATCACAGTGATTAAAGGCTTTGCTGTTACCTCCTTTTCAGCTTCTTCTTTTCATCATCTACCTTCCAACCTTGGCAGCTCAGCTCAGCTCTTGACAAGGGGTGCTTGCTCTGTTTTCTGGTAAAGGCTTCTAAAGAAACCAACACCTGTTCTGTAAGTTTAGCAAAAGTCTACATGTTCAAAGATTGACTTAAATTTCATTATTTTCCAGCTTTCATTCAAAACAAGCAGTTTCACATGGTCAAAGTGCTGCCAAGGGAATTCCAGGGAATACTATGATAATGTGTTAAGGTTTGAAATAAGAGTAACAAAAATCCACAGACCTAGAACACAGAACTCCATGAGGCAGATTGTACATCATGCCTAAGGGAAAACATGAGAGGATTTTGGATCATGTGTGTGTTTCAGTCAGAGCTGTACATTTGTGACACCCTTCTCAGATTAATTTTCTGCCATCATAAGATATAAAGCAAGGCCACGAAGGAGCCATTTCCCAATCAAGTGTAATGATAGGTTTGAATTATTGGAAAAAGTTAAATGCTTTATAGTGCTTTCCAATGTTCATCAGCCTCCACAATGAAGCTGGACAATATCCTATATTTCTTTTCCTTTTGACATGTTTACAAAGCTATACATCTCAAAACAGAATCAAAACATTTGTCTAATGAAAGATTTGCTTTAAATGCCAGCTCAAAATATTTGAATAACATCCAACTTCCATAACATGGTGTTCAAGGACTTCCAAATCTGACTCCAGCCTTCCTTTGCAGCCTTATTTTCTGCTATGTCCTTCCCTGTACTCTTTGCTCTAGCCAAGTAGGATTGATTTCCTTCGCATTTCTTCCTTCACTTGGACAGCTCTTTCCCTCTACTTCCACTTCAAGCTTAAGAAATCCTTCCCATCCTTACTGACCTCAAATGGATGTCACCACTTCTTTAAAATCTTCCCTTGCCTTATTCCACCCCAGTTCAAATCAGCCTCTCCCTTTCTTTTTAGAAGAAGCTATTTGCTTTTCAGCAAAGATGTAAGCTTTGTGCTATTTGCTCATGGATTCTGGAGGGCTCAGTCTGGCCCTGGTCTCAGTACATTTTTGTTGATTTAACAAGGACCAAATCCGGAGAGAGTTATGGAAGCCCCCACCAAGTACTAGATGCCGCAGCAGTCTCAATCTACAGTAGCAACTGGCTGGCCTCCATAATAAAAAATGAATATTGTGATTTCTGGAGTAAGATTTTATATTTTTTATATATTTTTTTTAATTTTTGAAGAAGCTTTAGATTATATAAATGTTACATAAAAAGTATAAGGGATTCCCATATGCCCCCCTCCCTCCCTCTCCCACACTTTCCCACATCAACAACATCCCTCATTTGTGTGGTACATTTCTTACAATTGATGAAGACATATTGAAGCATTGCTACTAACCATGGGCTATAGTTTACATTATGGTTTACACTTTGCCTGCACAATTTTATAGGTTTTGACAAAATGTATAATGGCCTGTATTCGTCATTGCAGTGTTATGCAGGACCATTTCAATGTCTTGAAAATGCCCCCATTTTACACCTATTCTTCCCTCTCCCTCCCCTCAGAACCTCTGGTGGCCACTGCCTTTATATCGATGATACAAGTTCTTCCATTGCTAGAATAATAAGCTTATAATAGAATAATAATAAGTCTACATTAGTCCATTGTTCATTCCCCAATCTTGAGGATTTTGGGATGGTGATGCCCACTCTGCTTCTAATTGAGATGGAGCTTAGATCCCATGGGGCAGATGGATGGAGCTATCTTGCTTGCAGTTGCAGATACTCTCTGTTCCTTAGAGTAAGATTTTTGATTAATGCAAGTACATGATCTCCTAGAAAAATTGGGTATAGGAATCTGTGAGGAACCTAATCCTTGCTCACCTGAATTCTTGCCTGAGAAGCAGCTGCTTGGTAGCAGATACATGGATGCTGATTTGCCGGCTCGCCTTGTTGGTGTGAAATGGCATCTGGGCCTGCAATTGTTCTCCATTTCCTGGATTTACCTTCAGATTTTCTGACTCTTGAGCAAGATGTGTGTTTAGCTCTACCGCAAAGGGCGCCAGCTTCTGCAGGACATCTCTATCTATACCTCTATCTATATATCTATATCTTCATCATCAACATCTATTTCTATCATCTATCTCCCACTAATTCTGGTTCTCTGGTTGCAACCCTTTCTGCAGGTTGATTGCTATTAAATGCAAGGCCCCAAAATACTGATGGCTTTCCTGTTAATCCAATTGAAGCAGAAACAGTGTACAGGCATACCTCATTTTATTGCACTTCACTTTTTTGCACTTCACAGATATTATGTTTTTTCCAAATTGAATGTGGTAACCTTGCATCCAGCAAGTCTACTAATGCCATTTTTCCAACAGCATGTGCTCACTTCATGTCTCTGTGCCACATTTTGTTAATTTTTTCAATATTTCAAACTTTTCATTATTATTATTTCTGTTATAGTGGTCTGTGATCTGTGATCTTTGATGTTACTATTGTAATTGTTTGGGGGCAGCACAAACCACACCCATATAAGTTGGAGAATTTGCTCAATAAATTTAGTGTGTGTAATGACTGCTCCAAGGACCGACTTTCTGCTGACTCTCTCCCTATTCCCTGAGACACAACAATATTGAAATTAGGTCATTTAATAATCTTATAATGGCCTCTAAGTGTTCAAGTGAAAGGAAGTGTCACACATCAGTCACCAGAAATCAAAAGGTAGAAATAATTAAGCTTAGTGAGGAAGGCATATCGAAAGCCAAGATTGGCCAAAAGCCAGCCCTCTTGCACCAATTAGTCAAGTTGTGAATACAAAGGAAAATTTCTTGAAGGAAATGAAAAGTGCTACTCCAAAGAACACACAAATGATAAGAAAGTGAAATAGCATTATTGCTGATATGGAGAAAGTTTTAGTGGTTTGGATAGAAGATCAAACCAGTCACAAGATTCTCTTAAGCCAAAGTCTAATCCAGAGCAAGGCCCTAACACTCTCAATTCTATGAAGGCTGAGAGAGAAAGCTGCAGAAAAAAAGTTTGAATCTAGCAGAGGTTGGTTCACAAGATTTAAGGAAAGAAGCCATCTCCATAACGCAAAAGTGCAAGGTAAAGCAACAAGTTCTGAGGTAGAAGCTGCAGCATTTTAACCAGAAGATCTAGCTAAGAGAGTAAACAGGTTTCTACTGAAAGAAGATGCTATCTAGCACTTTCAGAGCTAAAAAGAAGACAATGCCTGGCTTCAAAGCTTCAAAGGACAGGCTGGCTCTTTTGTTAGGGGATAATGCAAATGCTGACTTTAGGTTGAAGCCAATGCTCATTTCCCATATTGAAAATCCTAGGGCCCTTAAGAAGTATGCTACATCTACTCTTCCTGTCTTCTAAAAATGGAACAACAATGCCTGGATGACAGCACATCTGTTTACAACATGGTTTACTGGATATTTTAAGCCCACTGTTGAGACCTACTGCTCAGAAAAAAAATGATTCCTTTCAAAATATGACTGCTCATTGACAATGCACCTGGTCAATCAAGAGCTCTGATGGAGTTGTACAATGAGATTAATGTTGTTTTCATGGTGTTAACACAACATCCACTCTGTAGCCCATGGATCAAGGAGTAATTTTGACTTTAAAGTCTTATTATTTAAGAAATACATCACATACAGCTATAGCTGCCATAGATAGTGATTCCTATGATGGATCTGGGCAAAGGAAATTGAAAGCCTTCTAGAAAGGATTCACCATTCTAGATGCCATTAAAAATATTTGTGATTTATGGGAGGACATCGACATATCAACATTAACAAGAGTTTGGAAGATGTTGATTAAAACCCACATGGATGACTCTAAGAGATTCAAGACTTCAGTAGAGGAAGTAACTGCAAATGTGGTGTAAATTGCAAAAGAGCTAGAATTAGAAGTGGAGCCCAAAGATGTGACTGAATCGCTTCAATCTCATGATAAAATTTGAACTGATGAAGAGGTGCTTCTAATGAATGAGCAAAGAAAGTGGTTTCTATTTTTTTATTAAGTAAACTTTATTTTAGCTTCAAAAGATAAAATAACAGACAAAAGGCAGCTTAACAAATTATTGAAGCATTACTCTAAAAAGTTCTGTCCAGGCACATTTATCCCATTTAATCATAAAAACAAACTCAATTGGTTGTCCAGGCTCAGAAAGATACATAAATGAACACAGATTGGTTAAATGACACGATGAAGTTCTTCTTGTTAATGAAGAAAGTGAAGAAAAAATGTTCAATCATATTCATAGCTCATAACACTAGAAAAATTGACTCTGATTATGAAAGAAGTTCTACAGTGGGCAAAATGCTATCAAACAGCATCACATGCTACAGAGAAATCTTTCATGAAAGGAAGAGTCAATCTACGCCACAAACTTCAGTGATGTTTTATTTTAAGATATTGCCACAGCCATTCCAACCTTCAGCATTCCCCACCCTGATTAGTCAGTAGCCATCAACATCAAGGCTAGACCCCCACCACCAAAAAGCTGATGACTTGCTGAAGGCTCACATGATGGCTAGCATTTTTTAGCAATAAAATATTTTTAATAAAGGTATGTCCACTGTTTTTCTTAGACACAATGCTACTTCACACTTAATAGATGACAATATAATATAAACATAATTTTTATAAGCACTGGGAACCCAAGAAATTTGTGTGACTCACTTTATTACAGTGGTCTGGAACCAAACCCACAATATCTCCAAGGTATTCCTGTATTAACATTAGTGTCTGACTCCTTTTCTAATGGAGGTCCCTTCAGTCAACTTTGTGATGAATCAAACTGAAGGAGGAAGTTGGTGCATTTCTCTTTTCAAAGAAAAGCTACAGATCAGGGAAGTCATAGAAGAAATAGATAAAGCTGCAAATAAAAGTCAATGGAAACCAATTATTTTACCTCTAGGGTCAAATATCAATAATATATATTGTAGAGGTATAACCTCAGTACTCAAACTTTTCTTGTTTGTCAAACATCAAAAATTTGAAATGTTTCAGCCTCTACTCCATACTTCTTTTTAAATATATTGTTTTTTAAAATATTTTGTCCTTTATGCAATGCTATTGACGCTATCATTTTGAAATTCAAATTATTTTCAGATATAAAAGATTTATTTGTTGAAATATAGGAGAGTATAAAATATGGGAGAGTGTGAATTGAATGGAATCGTGTGAAGACATGGATACCTACTTGTCTTTAGGAGCAAGCATATTCCCTTATTTAAAGCCTGCTGGGCTTGTTCCCCATGTCTACATGATGAAAGATGTTTATACTGATGCCAGCTGAGAATTAAGTAGGACAAGAGAGTTGAAGAGAAAGTCTTAGCCTAGGGTTGGCTATGCCCTAAAACCCTAGGGAAACCTCAAGGTAATCTCTGCCTCAACCCCTACCAATGGTGGGCAGATGAAGGGAACTTGGGTCTAAGAAGGAAGGAAGTGTGCTGCTTATTGGGGCATCTCGTGAGTGGAGTAAAGGAATTGCAAATAATAAAAGATGTTTATTGGCATTTAATATTTGCTAGGCATGGTGATCAGTGCTGTACCTGCATTATCTCTCTTAATCCTCATACAACCCTAAAGGATAGGTGATGTTAATTCATCCCACTTTAGATGTACAGAAATTGAGACTCAAAGAGTTATATGAATGCCCCTATTTCATACTCATTGAGTTCTTACCATATTTCAGGCACTGTTCTATATGATGCATGTCTATTTTTAATTTAATCATTATGACAACCCTATGATATAAATACTACTGTTATCATCACTCTACAAATGAGGAAATTATAGAAATGCTGGCCTACTGACACATGTGCTTGCACTTTTAATCCGCATACTATCTAGTAGCCTAGCTTCCTTTGGTTTTTCTTTTATTGGAATCCCTTTCTCTGCCTTTATTGCTTAGCACTACTTGACTGTCTATTCATATCTGTGTGCCTGGAATTTATCTCTGGTCCTTCCTGGTCCTTTTTATTTCCTACCATATTCCCCAAGTCCTGGGACCACCTAGTAGGATCAGAGTGGGAGACCAAGAGTGAGGAGCCATTGGGTGTGGCCAATACCAACTCTGGGCCTTTGAAAAAAGGGGTTCTTTATTTTCCAGGCTTTGCTTTTCCAGTCTGTCTCTCTCATTCAAGGTGGTAAGATGGAGAAAAAAGACTCGGAGAGGACTCAGCCATATTTCCCTATGTGGTGAAACTCAAACTTGGTCTCACTACCTGGACACATTTGTCTTAGTCTCAGGAGCTGCCTGTCTCTTCCCTATTTTATGTACATCTGTTAAATGTTCAATTTTTAATTGAATAATCTTATAGAAACAAAAAAGAATTCAGAAAAAATGTGAATTAATTTCTTTAAATAAAAACAACAAAAAACGAAGACTGTCGAATATGATCCAGAGTTAAACCAATTAATGTAAGGCACCTTCTGATATTAAGAAGCTGATTTTTCAGGCAAAGTTGTTTTTGAATAATATAGTTGGGGACTTTTTCATCATTTTCACTCTGACAAACCATCTGTTGGCTGTCAGCCATGGGTTTTTGCCGTCAGTAAGTACTGTCATTTTATAAACTATGTACTATTTTTACTTGTAGCTATTATGTGAATAATATTGAACAATTGAATGGAACTTCCTTGCTCTCACACTAAGGTTCAAAGTTTCCTAATTATGAATCAGGTAATATAGTAGCACAAATATTAGAATGTAGTGGGAATACTTTATTTTCCTTGGGTATTTTTCCTTTATTTTAGCTACCACTGAGTACCCGACTATCTCCCTGACAAAGGCTTTTGTGTTTTTGAATTCACATAGTGCTACTTTGTGGTTTCAGTCAGCACCGATGGTATTTGTGCTATGATCTCTGAAAAACAAAGTCATTTCAACTTTGCAAATTTGGAAAGCTCATCTTTGGAGTGTTTTTTAAATTACCCTAGTCACACGCCATTTCTAAGTAAATGCAGGTTAAAAACCAGGAGACATAGTGACTTTTTTTGGTTCATATCATGATCATCAAAGCCCTGCTTTTGTACTTAATGCATAATACATCTGTAAGGGTTCCTGATTACAAGCAACAGAAGCTGACTTATGCCAAGTAAAAAAGGAAGTCATAGGAAGAACATCAGGGCCTTATAGAATCAAAAAAAATGTAGGCTTAGACTTGGGAAATGGCATGCAGCAAAGCATTCACAGAAAAGTTAAGAAACAGAAAGCAGAGGTATTGTCTCCTCCCCACTGCTATGTAGGACTCTCCTGCCCTTGGTCATTCCTGCCACTGCCAAAGGGACACCACAACATTTACTTAAAGCATCTGAACTGAACCTTCATCTTGGTGTCACTTTTTCCAGATTCAAATTCTTAGGTGGAAGTGAGCTTTTGGCCCTGCCTTTTTATGTATACAAACCCACTGCTAGAAGGTGAAGAGAGCAACACTCACCCACTTCGGTGAGTTAGATTAGATACGTTAGTTAAAGTAGGGCAAAGTAATCAGTATTACATGAACACTGCATCTACTGGGGGATTTATCCACAAAAGGAAAGGCATTGGAATGCTGGATAGACAGAATGAGGTCGAATAATTCTCTACATGCAGGCTGATGAGTAGTATTCAATCCCATTTAGTCATGTAAAACTATGACTCTATTCTCCCAACAAACAAGTCATATTCTGAATTTACTATGCAGATTTTTTGAACTCTAAAAAGAGTTATCTTAATTCATGATTTATTCCTGTTTATTTGAATGTCCCACTGAAAAATGAGCACAGTAGTTTGTAAATGTGAAGCAGATTGACATATCTTTCCCAGCTGTTTGATCTTGAGTAAGTTCCTTAACCTCTCTGGGCCTCAATTGCCCTACCTGTAAAGTGGGAACAATGCCTCCTTTACTGCATTATTATGAGGCTCACATGAAATAATGAATGTGTGCTGAGTACACAGCACCTGGCACACAGCTAATAAATGGCATTTCTTGTTTTCATACTGTGAATGTAAGTCACTAGCATTGTCTGCACATGTAAATTCAATATTAATTTGATATCATCTCAGTTTTTATATTTCAATTGTAAAAATGTGAGTATTTTATTTGGCCTGAATATAACACTGATTGACTAAATTTTTCACTTTCTCTAACTTTTAATTTAATGTTTTATTGTTTTAATTTTATATGAGCTTAAGTGAAGTTGAAGAATATCATCATCATGTTGAATTACTACTGATTTACCTCATCAAAAGTCTATCTTAATAAACTCCAAAAAGTATAAAAGCAGTGTGGTTTTTTTTGTTTTTGCTTTTGGTTTTCTGGGAGAAAATCACATCAGACACAATTCTTAGCATTCATAAGACCTAAATACTCTTTTGCACTGTACATATTTTCTTTATTGTTATTTTGCTTTGCTAAGTTTTTATCCCCAGATTAGGTCAGCCTTTTAATCCTTGCTTTGTTGAAAAAGCACTTCATGGTCTTAGTCATCTATGCCAAGTTTTTAATGACTAGGAGTTTTGGAAATTATTCTGGGTTAAAATATTTAAATCAACACTGTCTGATACATTTCTTTAACATTTCAATGATTCACGATTTTAGAGTTTTCTAAAGGCTAAAGTGTTCTTGTTTGATATATTCTATACTCCCCGCCTCAACTTTAACCCCACTCCCCAACGACAGACTACTAATTAGCAGTTTAGAAAATATTGACAGATGCCAAACAGTATTTTTGTGTTCTTTCTGTACCTTTCCTCCTGCTCAGAAGCTACTATCCTTCCTTAATTTTTCCTCTGAATTTTTATTGATGTTTGGCAAGTCTGTTTGCTGTATCCTTGCTATTTGAACACAAATAATGTGGTGACATGCACATTACTTATTGTGATATTCATGTTCTGCTCTGGGGAAAACCAAATAAAGCATATTACTACTCAGATCACATTTACATCAGCCAAATACTTTCACAATTCTGATATCAGGGTATATTACGTTGAGGACAAAAATAGCAGCTTGAATGCTTGAGAAGACTGGAGATTAACTTCCTTCTACACACAGCCACCTACCTCTGGGATCTAGGGCATTAGAGATCTCTAGGAGATATATTGCAAGGCTAAATCTTAAAAATTGTTAAATATCAAATGTCTAATGGATTTCAATATGCCACTTTATCACAGATTTGTAAAGGTAACTTTGGTGATTTGGAGCTATGTACCCCAGAAAAACATGTTCTTAATCTTAATCCATTCTTGTGAATGTGAACCCACTTTTTATCCATTTTACTCCCCCCTGCCCCCCATTTTTGCCTTTTGATGAGATTGTTTCAGTCAGTGTGTGGTCCTACTGACTCAAGTTGGGTCTTAATCCTATTAATGAAGGACATAAAGAGAAGGACACAGAATGATAGAAAAAATCCAGAAACTGAATGTTAACAGAAACTAGATGGGAAGGGGAAGCCAAAAGAGACTACCATGTGCATGCTACGTGACAGAAAAGATGAAGACCAAGGATCACTGGTAGCCAGTCCCAGAATGCCACAGTCTTCTGGGAGAAAGCATTGTCTTGATGATGCCTTGATTTTGGACTTCTAACCTCAAAACCATGAGCCAATAAATTCCTGTTGTTTAAGCCAACTCACTGCATGGTATTTAATTTAGCAGCCAGGAAACTAAAACAGTAATGCTAGATGGTGTGCTGATGACTGTTTAACCACTGGCTTGAGGGTTGGATGGGGTAGTCCATATTTATATCATTTACTGATTTTCATGGTGTAAATACTCCCAATGTGGTCAAGTTACCAACATGAAATTGAAAGGGAGTTAGAAAAAAATACTAACAATCAAGTGTCATGAAGTTCCAACACACCACTGCATATATATTTAAACCACTCTGTTTCCCATAAAACAAAAGCATCATACAGTGTGTGATCAGGAAAGACAACCTCTATAGTCAACATAAGGTATTGCAATTTACCTAAAACTCTCATGTTTATAGGCTTATTATATTACCCAATTCACAGTTCAAAATATTCCAAAGGAGTGAAACAAACAAAAGCAACCCAGCATTTCCTTTTTTTAAAAAGGACTTATTTATTTATTTACTTTTTATCCATTTTTACTCCCCCCTGCCCCCCATTTTTGCTGTGTTTGTGTCCATTCGCTGGGCAGTTCTCTGTGTCCGTTTCCTGCCCTCTGTTCTCATCCTCCTCTTCCTGTCTTCACCAGGATTCGATCCTGGGAACCTCTGATGTGGGAGAGAGATGTTCTGCCACCTGTGCCACCTTAGTTCCTGGTTTTTTGGCGTGTCTCGTCTTGGCTCTCCCTTGTGTCGCTCTCCTGTTACGTCATCATCTTGATGCACTCAGCACTCCCATGCACAGGTCCTGGCAGTGCGCCTGCTTGTGGGGCCTGACGGCACACCTGTGTGTGGGGCCTGGAGGCGGGACCTGGTGGCGCACCCACTCGCAGGACCTGACGGCACGCCCGTGCGTGGGGCCTGGAGACCTATGCACCTTCTATATTTTTTCTTTATTTTACCAGGTGGTCCTGGGGATTGAACCCAGGTCCCTCCATGTGGGAGACAGATACCCAACCATTTCAGCCACATCTGCCCCCCCCCCCCAGCATTTCCTTTTAAAGTGAAATCTGCAGAAAAGCCACTTCACAGGCAAATTAATACACTGTTATTGTGGTCACAAGCCAGTTGCTTTTTCAAACTGGGTAAAGGTCAGTGAGAAATGAAATCACTTTGATTGGGCCTTTCTTCACTGGAGACAATGCAAAACTGGGGCACACTAAGAAAGACTTTATCAAGAGTGACTTCTTGCTATAGTGATTTAATCAACATGGCAATGTAAGACATCCTCTGAAAAAAACTGCCCAGAGATTCAGTGAATAAAAAGACAAATACCACTTGCTTAGAAATCTAGAATGGTAGAAACCGGAGAAGGACTCCACACATGCTGAATTGTACAAAACAGAAAATATCAGGTAGGAAACGTTCATCCCAGACACACCAGTCCATTCCCTCTCCCTCACTCAGTCTCATGAAGCTTGGGAAGTGCTGAGAGGAAGTGGCTTGGATCACTCCTACCTCCCAGTGGGGACAGCAGCAATAAAACCCCATGCATATCCAGGCACTAAGGGACCTGGGTCCACAGAGACCCAGGGCTGAACACAAGCTGATGAGGAGTGCTGCATACAAAAGCCCCTCTGGAAAAAAGAAAAAAAAAAACAGAGAGAGACCACAGTAAAACTGTGGCTGGGAGGTGCTGGGCTCACTCAATGCAGTTTTTGTTGACTGGGCCACCTAAATGCAAAACGCACTTTTCTGGAGTAACCCAACTTTCTAGATTGACCCCATCTGGCTCCCTAGGGTGGGATACCCTAACATGGAAGAAATCAGAGGCAGAAATGCCTCACAGAGTAAAAAAAGGGAGGAGGGAGTTAAAGGGAACTTCTGGCAGATAGGAGGGTCACAGAACTGAAAAGAGTAAGAAAAACAGGGCATTGAATGATAGAATTTAAAGAAATCATAGGAGCTAGGGAGAAAATTCTGCAAACACAAACAAACACACACACAAAAAACAAACTGAAGAGATCAAAATTCCCAGAGAAGGAACAGAGGAAAGGAAACTTTCTCCTGGAGGTGAAACAATTACACAAAAAGTGCAATAATAAAAATTGTACCACATATCCAGGGTAAGAATCAGATGAAGAAGAGCTGAGAAAATATGATCAGTTAAACACAGGATATTTTAAAGGTCTAGAGTAAGTTCGACTAAATATCAATCAAGCCAGTCAACAACAAACTGTAGACAAAAGGGAGAAATGGACCTTCAGATGGCTAGACTACCAGCAAAAAATTACAAACCACACTAAGAAACAGGAATATATGGCTCAGTCAAGTGAACATACTAAAACGTCAGATGAGATTCAGAATTTGGAACAATTAATCAAGAAATTCAAACAAATCTCCCAAATCAATTCAAAGAGATGAAAGAAAATGTTCATAAAGAGATGAAGAATATTAAAAAGACACTGTGTTAAGCATAAGGAAGAATTGGAATGGATAAAAAGAAACATAACTGAAATTATGGAGATGAAAGGCACAATAGTAGAGGTTAAAAATACCCTAGAGGCATACAAGAGCAGATTTGAAGAGGCAGAAGAAAGAATTAGCAAACTAGAAGTCAGGACAACCAAATCATACAGTCAGAAGAACAGATAGAGAAAAAAATAGAAAAAAATTGAGCAGTGTTTTAGGGATTTGAGTGGCAGCACAAAGTGCACACACATATGTCATGGGAGTCCGAGAAGCAGAATAGAAAAAAAAAATGGGCAGAAAGAATATTTGAGGAAATACTGGCTGAAAACTTCCCAAATGGTATGAAAGACATAAATATACATGCCCAAGAAGCACAACATACTCTAAACAGAATAAATCCTGACAGATCTACTCTGAGACACATACTAATCAGAATATCAAATGCCAAAGATAAACATAGAATTCTGAAAGTAGCAAGAGAAGTTATTTGTCACATGCAAGGAATCCTCAATAAGACCAAGAAACGATTTCTCATCAGAAACCATGGATTCAAGAAGGCAGTGGTATGATTTATTTAAGATAGTGAAAGAGAATAACTGCCAGCCAAAAATCTTATATCCAGCAAGATTGTCTTTCAAAAATGGGGGAGAGTTTAAAATATTCATAAATAAACAGATACTGAGAGAGTTTGTCAACATGAGACCTGCCCTATAAGAATTACTAAAGGGAGTTTTGCAGGTTAAAAGGTAAAGACAGGAGAGAGTGGCTGGTAGTAGTGTGAAGAAATGAAGATTATCAGTAAGGATAACAAAAAATGTAAATGCAAAACCCAATAGTACTGAATTCTCAATAAGCAAATCTACTCTTTAATTCCTATAAGAGTCAGATAAAATTGAACAAAAATAGGCATATTTCCTGATAATGGGCATGCAAATTATAAAGAGGTAAAGCCAGACAAAAACAACATAAACAAGGGAAACAGAAGGATATAGGAGCAGAGGAAATGTATGCTATTGAATCTAGGTTGATTTCTTTTTAATTTAGTAGGTTATAGATGTGGGTTGTGTAATATAAACCCCAGGGTAACCACAAAGAAAGTATTGAAAAAATATACAGAAACAGAAATGAGGAAGGGACAATTATTTACATCACAAAAGATCAACTATATAAAAGATGAGGTTACAATTAAGGAAAAGAGAGACAAAACCAAGATATACCATATAATAACCAAATGATAAAATAGCTGAAGTAAGTACTGCCTTTACAGTAATAACACTGAATGTTAATGGATTAAACTCACCAATCAAAGGACACAGAGTGGTGGAATGGATAAGAAAGCATGACCCAACTATATGTTGTGTACAGGAGACTCACATTAAATCCAAAGACATAAATAGGTCGAAAGAGAAAGGATAAAAAAATATATTCCATGCAAATAGTAACCAAAAAGAGCTGGGGTAGCTATACAAATATCGGACAAAATAAACTTTAAGTCAGAAGCTGTTATAAGAGACAAAGAAGCAATATATATTAATAAAAGGGATAATCCACTAAGAAGAAATAACAATTATAAATATTTCCGCACTGTGACAGCTGGAATTTGGGGAATCCCCAAAATATATTGTGTTCTTTTTTTGAACATGGAATATCCTTCCATTTATTTAGATCTTTATTGGTTTCTTTTAGCAATGTTTTATAGTTTTCTGAATATAGGTCTTTTATGTCCTTGGTTAAAAATTTTTAATATATTTTTTAAAAGATACTTAGATTACATAAATGTTACACAAAAAATATAAGGATTCCCATATGCTCCGTTCCCCACACCTCTCACACCCTCCCACACAAACATCCTTCATTAGTGTGGCACATTCATTGCAATTGATAAATGCATCCTGGGGCTTTGCCACTGAGTGTGGACCATAGTTCACATTGTAGTCTACACTCTCTCCCACACAATTCTGCATGTTCTGTGATGATATAAAATGGCCTATATCTGTCGTTGCAATATAATTCAGGATTATTCCTGAAAAAGCCCCCATATTACAACTGTTTTTCCCTCTTCCTGCCCCCAGAGCCTTCAGTGGTCACTGCCTCCACCTCAATGTTCTGTATTACAATTTTTCCCCCTCTCCCTGCCCTCAGAACCTTCAGTGGTCACTGCCTCCACCTCAATGTTGTAATTTCTTCCAATGCTAGAATCACAATATATCTATAGTCGAATACCAGTAAGTCCACTCTAGTCCATAGTTCATTCCCCAATCCTGAGGATTCTGGGATGGTGATGTCCACTCCACCTCTAATTGAGGGGGGACTTCGATCCCATATGGCTGATGGATGGGACTCTCTTGCTTGCTTAAAGTTGTAGGCCCTCTCCTTTCCTTGGTATGGTGGTTGTCAATTCTCATCTCCTTGTTAGTTGTCCTGGGTGAGTGCAATGAACTGGAGAGTAGGTGTTGCAACTCTGCTGAGGCTCCGGACCCAGCTATCAAATGGACAACCCAAAGATTCCAGTCTCTTGGATGTACACCTACAAACTCCAGCACCAAGTATAGGTTTAAATAGAAGAGACAGATAAGCCATGTGTAGGGAAGCCATAACTGAGTCCAACTCTGTCACTTTCAGGAGCACAAACTCCAAAGTAGGGCTTACTAGTAAGGCACCAAACTCTGGAGGTATCTGCCCTGACCATAGGACCTGAGTGTCTCCAAAGCCCTCAGGAGCCCCACTATTTGGGGTAGTATCCACTTTGGCAGTCTATGAGATCCCGTTGAGATGTGAATAAGTGTTATATCTGGGATTACCTCCTGACTCACTTTGAAGTCTCTTAGACATATAAAGTCATGTCTTTACCTTTTCCCCCTTTTATTTGAGGTCTTTTTCCAGTTGCATTGCTAGTTGGTGCTTGGTAGTAATCCCTCAGTGCCAGGGAGGCTCATCCCCAGGAGTCATGTCCCATACTGGGGGGAAGGTAATGCATTTATATACTGAGTTTGGCTTAAAGAGAGGCCACATTTGCGCAACAAGGAGGGCTCTCAGAAGGCAACTCTTAAGCACCCCATAACACTAGGCCAAGTTTCAATTTCAAGAACAAAGTCTCATAAATATATTGAATATATTGTTTTTGAACTAATACATTCCTGTGGGTGTGGAGCCCTTTTGATTGGACTACCTCAGTGAGGCATGACACAGGTTGGGTTTCCACCCTCTTGCTGGGCCTTATATAAACAGAGACAGAGGAAGAGACACATAGAAAAAGGAAGCTGCCATACTTATCATGCCATGTGAGAGAGAGAGGGCTGCAGGAACACAGAGAAGCCCTGAGAGGCTGAGAGAAGTGACAGAGTCTGGAACCAGCAGAGCACAGAGGAAAGGAAAGAGGCCCCCAAGGGGCTGGGCCATGGAGCAGCTCAAGGCTGAATAGACTAACCATATGCCTTATAGCCCACAGCTGAACTCAGGAAAAAAGCAGAGCAGATGAGACTGAGAGAGGAGGCCCAGAAAGAGACAAGCCCTTTGCCTAGTGGCCCACAGCTGGGATCCAGGAGAAAGTGAGCCTGGAGGTGAAGGCAGGTACCTTGGCAGAGATTGGTGGCCATCTTGTTATACCATGTGGCAAGACATCAGGATCACCAGTAGCTGACTTTAGTGAGAAAACATCTCTTATGGTGCTTTGATTTGGACATTTCATGGTCTTGAAGATGTAAGCTTTTACCCTAAATAAAATCCTCATTATAAAAGCCAACCCATTTCTGTTACTTTACATTAGTAGCCCTATGGCAAACAAAGAAAAGGACCTAACCACAATGCCCTCAAATACCTGAGGCAAACACTGGCAGGACCAGATGGTTTCACAGGTGAATTCTACCCATCCTTCCAAGAGGAAATATACCAATATAGGTCAAACTCTTACAAAAAAATTGAAGAGGAGAGAACACCACTTAAATATTTTTATGAGGCCAACTTCACCATAATACCAAAGCCAGATAAAGATTCTAAAAGAAAAGAAAATTGCAGACCAATTTCTCTTATGAATATAGATGCATAAATCCTCCACAAAATATTTGCAATCGAATACAACATCACATTAAAAGAATTATACATCATTATTAAGTGGGGTTTATTCCTGGTATACAAGGTTGGTTCAAAATAAGAAAATGAATGAATGTACTACATTACATCAAGAAAATAAAGGGAAAAACCCATCTTATCATCTCCTTTGATGCAGAAAAGGCATTTGACAAAATCAGAATCCTTTCTTGATTAAAAACAAACACTTAGAAAAATAGGAAAAGAAGGAAACTTTGTCATCATGATAAAGGGCATATATGAAAAACTCACAGCTAAAATCATACTCAATGGTGAAATACTGAATGCTTTCCCTTTATGATCTGGAACAAGACAGAAATGCCCACTGCAACCACTATTATTCAACATTATACTGGAAGTTCTAGCCAGAGCAATTACGCAAGGAAAAGAAATAAAAAACATCCAAATTGGAAAGGAAGAGGTAAAACTTTCACTCTTTGCAGATGACATGATCCTGTATATATAAAATCCCCAAATATCTACAACAAATCTACTAGAGCTAATAATCAAAATCAGCAAATTGGAAAGGGTAAAAGATCAACATGCCAAAATCAGTAGTGTTTCTATTCGTTAATAATGAGCAATCTGAGGAGGAAATCAAGAAAAAAAATCCATTCACAATGGCAAGCAAAAGATTCAAATATCTAGGAATAAATTTAACCAAGAATGTAAATGACTTTTACACAGAAAACTATAAAACATTGTTAAAGGAAATCAAAGAAGACCTAAATTAATAGGCATTCCATGTTCATGGATTGGAAGACTTAGTATTGTTAAAATTGCAATTCTACCCAAAATGATTTACCGATTCAATTCAATCTCAATCAAAATTCCAACAGCTTACTTTGCAGAAATGGAAAAGCCAATTATCAAATGTATTTTGAAGGATAAAGGTCCCTCAAATACCAAAAAACATCTTGAATATAAAAAACAAAGTTGGAAGACTCACATTTCTTGACTCTAAAGCATATTACAAAGCTACACTGCTCAATACAGCATTGTATTGGCACAAGGATAGCTATATTGACAAATGGAATTGAATTGATATTTCATAAATAGACCCTCACACCTATGGCCAATTGATTTTTAAAATACAAATCAATTTTATTGATACATATTAATAAAGCATACAATTTATCCAAAGTGTACAACCAATGGTATTTAGTATAATTACATAGTTGTGCATTCATCACTTCAATCACTATTAGAGCATTTTCATTATTCCAATAATAATAATAATAATAATAATAAACAGACAAACAATAAAACAAGAAAATTCTTCACCTCTCAATCTGTTTATGTTTCCCCTGTCATACAGAGCTGCTATTTCTTGTTATTCTAATTGATTTTTGACAATAATTCAAAGTTCACTCAATTGGGAAATAATAGTATCGTCAACAAATGGTGTTGGGAGACATGGATATACACATGAAAAGAGTGAAAGAGGACCCCTATCTCACACCATATACAAAAACTGATTCAAAATGGGTCAAAGACCTAAATATAAGAGCCAGGACTGTAAAACTCCTAGAAGAAAATGTAGGGAACTATTTTCAGGACCTTGCATTGGGCAATGGTTTCTTAGAATGTACACCCAAAGCACAAGCAGCAAAAGAAAAAAATAGATAAATTGGAGCTACTTAAAATTAAAAACTTTTTTGCATCACAGGACTTTGCCACAAAAGTGAAAAGACAACCTACTTGATTGTAGAAAATATTTGGAAACCTCATATCTGATAAGGGTTCAACATGCAGAGTATATAAAGAAATCCTACAACCTCACAGTAAAAAGACAAAGTACACATTAAAGAAACAGGCAAAATTCTTGAATAGTCATTTCTCCAAAAAGTATATACAAATGGCTAAAAAGCACATAAAAAGATGGTTAGCATCACTAGCTATTAGTGAAATGCAAATCAAAACTACAATGGGATATCATTTCACATCCACTAGAATGGCTACTATTTAAAAAATGAAACAGAAAAGTACAAGAATTGGAGAGGATGTAGAGAAATAAGATTCACTGCTGGTGGTATTGTAAAATGGTGCAGACACTGTGGAAGATAGCTTGGCATTTCCTCAGAAAGCTAAGTATAGAATTACCACATGACCCAGAAATCCTGAATCCTGAAAAATTGAAAGCAGGGACTTGAGCACCAATTTTCATAGAGGCTTTATTCACAATTGCCAAAAGATGGAAGCAACCCAAGCATCCATCATATGATGAATGAATAAACAAAATGCGGTATATACATATGGTGGAATATTATTCACATGTAAAAAAGAATGAAGTCCTGATGCATACAAAATATGGATGAACCTTGAGGACATTATGTTGAGTGAAATAAGCCAGGCACAAAAGGACAATTATTGTATGATCTCACTGATATGAACTAAATATACTAAGCAAACTCACAGAATTAGAATATAGAATTTAGGTTACCAGGGACTAGATTTGGGTAGAAAAATGGGAGTTGATGCTTAATTTGTACAGAATTTCTATTTAGGCTGATTGTAAAGGTTTTGAAATGTATGGTTGTGATGGTAGTACATTCTTGTGAGTGTAATTGACAGCACCGAATTACATATGTGAATGTGGTTAAATGGAGAAGTTTTGGGTTGTGTATATTACTAGAATGAATGTTTGAAGATAAAACATAGAACTGTATAAAATGTTGAATCCTTTCGTGGATGATGGACTGCGTTTAATAGTACAAGAAAAAGAATGTTCTTTCATGAATTATAACAAATGTATGACAGTAATACAAGATGTTAATAAAAGGGTGGTATATGGGAAAAAATAACCCTAATGTAAACTATAGGCTGTAGTTAATAGTGCTATTTTACTATTTTTCATAAATTGTAACCAAGGTACCACACTAATACAATGTGTCAAAAAATGGGGTATATTGGATCATTGTATTATTTTATATGAGCTTTCTGTAATCCTACAACTTCTCTAATTAAAAATCATTTAATTTTAAAATTAAGTGAAAGAAATCAGACACACAGTAATAAATATGGTACGATTCCATTTATATAAAATATAAATATAAATAAATCTATAGAGACAAAAATAGACTAATGGTTATGTAAGGATGGAGAAGGATAGAGTGATTCAGAGGTGACTGCTAAAGGGTATGGGGGTTTTCCTTTTGGAGTAATGAAAATGTTCAAAATTGATTATGATGATGAATGTACAACTCTGAATATACTAAAAGTCATTGATTGTACACTTTTGATGGATTATGTGGCATGTGAATATATCTCAGTAAAACTGCTTTAAAACTAAAAGAGTGACTTCTCATGTCATGTAAAGCCAAAACGCTTGCCTTGGATTTTCAGTCTGCTTTTCCTTTCCTTCAGTAAATGAAGAGGCTACGTGTTTGGAAGCTTTTACACATGTGCTTTTCATATTTGGTGTACTGAAAATCTCTGGACTACTGAGGGCCACTTGCAGCATAAAGGCCATAGTTTGTGCTTGTGGGAGAACAGGGTTCTCCCTGGTCTATGTGTTTTACACTCTCATCGTAGGTGCTGATGACCATTTGCACTCAGACAGCAAGCCACTTTTTCTTTTCTTTTTTTTTTTTTTTGCATGAATTGCCCCTGTAAGTTCAATCACATAAATTTCTTGAAAGCTTTGCTGTCAGAAACTCACAAAACAGGAGGCATTGAGGGGTTCTTGGAGAGAATCATAATTCTTGCAGGGAAACTCACTGGAGAGTGGCTTGCTGAAGCTCACACAAAGAGTGACATGGCCAGGCACTGAAGAAACAAAAACAAAAACAACAACACAAAATAAATGTTTCTCCTAAAGTCCACTCCTCCTTTCTTCTCATTCAGTGTTCCCTTCTTCAATCCCTTGGCACGACAGTAGGATCATCCATGTGGTTGACTAGTCCCCTCCGATCCACCCCACATTGAAAGCTCTGTCCAGTCTTTGGGTTGCCCGAACCAGTCATTTATTTGGTTCTTAGGCATCTGGAATGGCCATGATGCATTTGCCATAAATATAGCATGTCTTCAAAAATACTTTCTGAAAAAAAAATATAAAAAAAAAATAGGGTGGGTTGGGGGAAAATACACCAAATGTAAGATAGGGACTATAGTTAGTAGTAAGATTTTGACGATGCTCTTGCATAGTTTGTAACAAATGTTTCACAACAATGCAAAGTTTTGGCGGAGGAGTGATGTCTGAGACTTCTATATGATGTTATGTATGTTTATTTTCTAAGTTCACAATCTTTACTATCCATTTATTGTTTATGCATGTTCATGTATGAATGATATACTTCAATAAAAATATATTTAAAAATTCTTTCAGAAATGTGCTCAAAGCAAGTGCTCATCTACTTCAGGCTCATTTGTTTTTTCTAATAATAATAATAAAAATAACTTTCATTGCTGTATGCTTTCTAGTATTAATTGTTTTATAAGTGCCCTCTAGTGTTATATTTTCCTTTACTCCCCACCAATAACTTGAACATAGGTATTATTAGCCTCATTTTACAGATAGGTAACTGAGACTTGGTGTGGTTCAGTTGACAAGTGAAGAAGCCCAAACTTGCATTCAGTTTTTTTTTTTTTTTTTGAGGTACTGGGGCTGGGTATTGAACCCAGGACCTCGTATGTGGGAAGCCAGTGCTCAACCACTGAGCCACATGGGCTCCCCTGAATTGGTGTTTCTGTTTGTTTGCTTTTTTGTGTGTGTTTTTAGGAGGCACCAGGAACCGAAGTTGGGACCTCCCATTAAGGAAGCAGGTGCTCAACTGCTTGAGCCGTACCCGCTCCCCATTCAGTTTTATCTGTCTCAAATGTATATCATCTTGCAAACTCTTAAGCCACTTAACACCTTAATTACTCTACAGAGATTGCAACAATGAAATACTTCATAAAGGAATAAGATTTGCAGGAGAGAACTTGTTTCATACAATTCTCTTGGCCAGCCTCTAATTTTTAAAAGGCATGAGCAAATAACTTTTTTGAGGGCAAACAGAAGTTAACTAGGTTCCTTCAAATGAACATATGGAGAGAAAATCGAACTCTCTTTAACCAATGAAAGCATGAGTGTTTGAGAGGTCAAGGTAAATGTCTTCTCTGGGAGAATATCTGTTTTCTGGGGCATATTTGCTACCGTGACTTGTTTATTTTGGGCTGTCCTATATGCCATATAACACAGCTACAGAGTTTATTTTAATTTCTGGAGGCCTCTCACTCTGGAAATCTCTGATGCATTCAAGGAGTATCACACTAAAAATGTTCTTAGTTGGTTATTATCATTTGATATAAGTGTAATGATGTTAAATACATTGATGTAATAGTATCTACCATCACTCTGACTCCTTCACTTTGGAAAAGATGCATGAGTCTTTCTGACAGATCATTCTATACTCATTTCAGGAAATGATAGATGGGAGGGAGAAAAGGGAGCAATGAAGAGAAACTTTTGAGTTTCCTTGAAGGTTAAACCAGAAACTGTAATGTTGTTTGCCCAGGGGGAGTGGCAGGGGATGGAAGGAGAGTTTTTACTGCATACCTGTTTGTACCCTTTGAATTTGTAGTCATTTAATGTATGTCCTATTCACACAGCACTATTTAATAAAATACAAGGAAACCTTAAAAAATATAAATCTCCTGGATGAAAGACAGGACTATTTGAACTGAGAAAATTTAAACCCATGTTGAGCAATGTTCTGTCTTCTGGTTTGTGACCAAATTCTTTTGTGTGTCAAATAAAGAGTTGCCCAGGGGTGCAGATAAGAGAGGAGCACCATGACCTTTATGTATTCTTGTAATATGTCATAAATCAAAAAATTATTGAATTCACTATTACAACTGGAAAACTTGCAGAGTGTTATGCATCATGCCCTACTCATGGAAGATGTTCTCAAATCTTTCAGTGTCTTGAGTAAATAAATAAGGTCCTGAGACTGTGTACCCACAGTACTCTTCCATCCTCATCCTACTCCCCAATAACTAACAAAAGAAAGCTTTCTTGAATGCTCTCTCTAAAACATGCAATGATAATAAAGCCTTGGTTAAAACTACGCTCTTAATACCTCTTTCCACTGATCTTCAAAGGAGAAGAGAGAGAAAAAAAAGCTATTTGAGAAAGCCTGACCAGAGCCAGGTAATCTAATGGTTACTTTACATCCATTATCTCATTTAATCTTCAGGACCACACTAAGGGGTAAGTATAATATTCATTTTACAGGGGATGAAACCCAGGCTCAGGAATGTTCAGTTTAACCTGTCCCAGATCACACAACTAGTTAGTGGAAGAGCTGGGGTTTGAGTTGGATTTTCTCTGGCTCTCCAGCTGGTCCTAACAATGATGAGGATGATAATAATTACCATATATTGGGTATCTTTTGTGCGACATACCATTCTAATCTTCCCAACAATCTTTCAAAGTATGTACATATTGTCTTCATTTCACATGTGACCCAAAAGTGAGGCTTAGAGAAATCAAGTTACCTGCCCAAGGTCATAGAGCTCATATATGGGACCGTATATAAATGAATCCGTGTTTGTCTTCAAAACCTCTGTTGTTTTCCACCACATAACATGCTGCTTCCAAGTATAGTCATATACTCCCTGGTGTTAGCAGACTTCAAATCAAAACTCTAATCCCATAATCCCAACACATGCTCATGTGTGTGCACATGCATGCATGCACACAGTGATGGAAGAATAGTGGCCATTTTAAAGAAAGGGAGATTTATAATCCGATATCTTGGGGAAAAAAATCATCATTCTAGCTGTTGGACAATTAAATATAGAAAAATATGTCTCATCTTCACTGCAACATTTTTCTTTCCATTAAAAATTATCTTTATTTCCCTAAGAAGGAAAGGAACAACATACAGTTCTAATTTTGTTTTGCATCACTTTAGGTGCACAGTCTTGTGTCTTGAGAAAACCTGTGTAAAAATATTGATATAACAAGTTCTATAGTTTACCCTATTTTAAGATAATATTCTGGATAGGAAAAAATATAAGGGGAACTTAACATTCTAGAGCTGTTCAATATTTTCCATCGAGAGTTAACTGACTAAAGGAAAAAATAAAGGAATTAAGTTCAGAATTAGCAAATGCAGTTGCCAGCAAAATGCACTTTCTTAATTGAGATCAATGGGTCTTAATTAGATCAAATGGAGGGGAAAAAGGCCTGCACATAACTCATTTTCTAAACATTAATATCCCAAAAGGATCGTCTGTTTTGTTTTCAAAAAAATTATGCCAGAATAGACAAGAATCACATTTCTTAATATTTTTAGCTTAATATTTCAGAAGAGTTACTTAGAATGGCAAAAACAAAAACAAAACACACTAATCTTTGAACTATGCCAAGATTGAGTAAAAATACAGTAACATTTCACCAGACTAGACATCTCACTTATGTGGAATATAGTCAGTGACTTATAATTAAGCAAAATAACTCAGGAATGGCCAAAAGAGAGGTTGTGGATGTCCAATAAAGCTGATGAGCTTCACTAATAGTAAAGTCTCACTTGTCTGTATTCAGAACTTCTTTAATCTTTCAACTATGATACTAATAAATATGGGTTATCTGTTTCTAAGCCCACCCTAAAAGCAGCAAATTAAAAAGTGAGAATTGTTTATAAAGTTTGGAATTTTGACTGAAGTATGTAGTGACAGTTGTCAGAAAATAGAATGTAGAAAAACTTTAAAAACATACTTCAAAGCTATTTAGAGCAAATAACCCTATATGTGTATCAGTCTCCATGAGCCCAAATCATATTGCAATGAAATCTAATAATGGATATGCATAGTCAATACCCAAAGGCATTAGGAAATGGTTAACTTCCAATTAGACTTCTCATTTTACAAAGGCAGGGAAGAGTACAATCTATTTCAAAAAGATTTATATACCAAATGATTAAAACACACGACTTGTGCTTAAAACCATAAGCCTTTGGCTGTCCAGAAAACCACATGGTTTAGGATGGTTGAGGCCCCAAGGCTGTGAAATATTGTGACTGTCTGATGAAACCATATGTATTGGCTAGCCTTTTCTAATATCAGAAGAGTGCATTTCCCATCAGTACTAAAGAAGAAATAAATAACAAAGAAGTTGGATTAGGTGATGTTTTAGTTCTGCCTTACCTATTATCACAAATACCACACTATGGGGTGGCTGGAACAACAAGCATTTATTGACTCTTGTTTTAAGATGCCTGAAGTCCAACATCAAGATATCAGCAAGGCTTTCTTTCTTCTGGAAGACTTTAACATTCTCATTGGTTGGCAATCCTTGGGATTCCTTGGCTTGCATTTTGCCTCGCATCACACGGCGATGTCCACTCCTTTCTCTTTGAGCTTCCATTGACTTCTGACCCTTCCCTATTGCTTTCTCTGATCATGTCTGAATTTCTTCTGTTTATAAAAAATGCCAATAATCTGGATTAAGGCACACCCTCATTCAGGTGGTCCACACCTCAACTAAAATAACATCTTCAAGAGATCCTATTTACAATGGGATTAAGGGATTAAGAGCATGTCTAAATTGTGGTGCATGGTTTAGTCTACAACAGGTAGAATGCATGAAATTTTATGTATTTAGCAAAAGATGGCACTTCCCATTAGTCACTGTACAGCTACAACATTGCCTTCTACCCAAAGAGACAGGTAAGAAGCTTGAATTTGGTAAAGCAGATGGGAGATGACTAAAGAAGGCCCTACAAATTGCAACTCCGACCCAGTGCATTTACTAGAAGGTATTCAGCATCCTCTGCCTTTCAAGCTCTCTGGAGGGGCAACAGCCCTTATTACCAGTGCTTTGAACTTGCTTTCCTGATCTGGGGATTAATCTGGTCAAGGCCGCTGACACCTAGGACTTCACTGGCTGCCTCTGCACAGGCTCTGGCCCCCTTGTTTCTTTCCCACACAAACGTTATACCCTCCTGGGTTGTCCTCCACTAATTTGGGGTTTGCTATGATTTGTGAACCTGAGGTAGCACTGTTCTTTGCATCTCTTTTAAAAGGATTATGGTTTGTTCCATATATTCAAAACATGCTTTAAAAGTCCCGAAGGGGGAAAAGGGCAAAGCCCCTGAGGGACTCCATGTGGCTGTGACGGAGAGTCAGGTTATAAATTGTCAGTGATCTTTAACAGAAGCAGACAGATTGGTTTAAATAAAAGCATCAATGAAAATGCACTTTGCTGTGGGGGAGCAATGTCTAGCCATGAATTAAAAGTGGTCTTTTCTGAGAGAAGAATACTGGGCATGAAAGGGTGAGGAAGGGCAAAATGAAGGGAAGAAAAGGGAAAGATACTGTGACTGCCATAATATTAGAGCTCAGCTTGTATTTAAGCCATGGGGGAGTGGCTATTGAGGTGAATTTTTCCTAATTTCAAAGAATGGGATGACATATTACATTGTACTAACTGGGAATCAGGAATAGTTAACGAGATTTTATTCACTGAGCCATTCTAGTTAACCACGCCTTGGCTACTTCCTTGCCAGAGGCGCCAGCCTCTTGGGAAATTTGTTACTCTCTGCCTGAAGGAAACCCAGGCAATAATTCTGGCAGGTACCTTTGACCAGCCAGCTGTTATATGTGAACCAGGCCTGTTTTTTTTGTTTTTTTTTTTTTGTTTTGTTTTGTTTTCTCATCCTTGCAAATATCACCGAGTTCTAACTAGAGTCTAATTATTAGACTGTAGGGATACTGACCTTAGAATTGGTTAAGTATTAGTTGATAGCTCTTGAAAGAGAGGCAATTTAAGTTGAATTAAGTACAGTTAATAATACAACCTAGTTTTAAATGCAAGGCCTGCTCTAAATACAAGAGGGAAAAACTACCTCTTTAGGACAAAATATTTTGGAAAATATTTGGTTGAGGCTATTTAAGAAGAAAAAGATTGCTTACAAATTGAAGCAAATTAAAGGTAGTAAAATAGTGCTTGTAATGGAAATTATTGATAAGTAGAAAGCTGGGAATAAAGGATTTTAGAATTGGAAGCATCTTATCCTATAGAAGGCCAGGTTTTCATTACTGTGACAAATTCACAGAGTAGATTTCAAAAATCTTAAGTTAGCAATTCTGGGGTTGGCACAAACTAACACAAACTATTTTTTCCCAAAGTATAAGTATTTATGCTTTGCATCACCAAACTGCCACTTCATTTATAAATTCTTTAGTCAAGTCAAATTAAAAAGAGAGATGAAATACAATGGAGACTGGCCTTTTCTCCACCTTAAAAAAAATTTACAACTTGTAAACAAAACATTTATCTAAAATCATTCCTAAACTCTGATATCAGAGAAGACCTTTAGACACTCTCGGCTGCCATGCTTATATGCTTTTGTGGTCTAAGAATCACTTTCAAAATGTTTTTCCTATTTGGATTTTAATGAGTTCTAGTTTCAGTTCCAGAAATTAAGATGAACTTTCTTTCATTTTCTTTAACTCCTTTTCTATTATAAGCCCCTAGTCTACACAGTGAGAAAAATTTAGTCAATTTGGGGGACCCCATTTCCTTCATCTAAGTCCTGGGAAGTTTATGTTGTACTAAGACAATGAGGTGAGGGTAAAGGGTGCATCTGCTCCTCATAGCTGCTCTCCAAACACTGGCATCTACTGACATAGCTTCATCCCAGTCTCCCTATGCTCCTCCATCATGCCTTCAAGGCCCTGCTGGTTTTCTAGAGCTTGGGCCTTTCTCATTCACCCACTAGTTTCTTTTTTAACTTTACTTTTAGAGAAGTTTTAGATTACAGAAAAGTTACAACAAAAATATAAGGGATTCCCATATACACTATCCCCTCCCCCTCCCATACTTTCCCACATTAACAACATCCTTCATTAGTGTGGTACATTGGTTACAATTGATGAACACATATTGAAGCCTTGCTACTAACCATGGTCTATAATTTACATTATTTGTACCACACACATTTATAGGTTTTGACAAAATGTATAATGGCCTATATATGTCATTGCAGTATTATGCAGGACAATTCCAATGTCCCACAAATGCCCCATGTTCCACCTTTTCTTTCCTCCCCCACCCTTCAGAACTTCTGGTGACTAGTATCTTTATGTCAATGTTACAAGTTCTTTCATTACTACAATAACAATAAGTCTAGTTTGGTCCATGGTTGCATTCCCCCCCTTCAGTTTGTTCATTCCTCAATCTTGAGGATTTTGCAATGATGGTACCCACTCTGCTTCAGATTGAGAGGGAGCTTAGATCCCATTAGGCAGATGGATGGAACTATCTTGCATGCAGTTGTAGATGCCCTCTGTTTTTTTGGGATGGGGTTGTCCATCATCATCATTTTGTTAGTTGTCCTGGGCAAGTCTCAAGAACTGGAGTAGATATTGGCCAAAACTCTGCTGAGATTCAGGGCTCAACCAGCACATGAAAAGACTGAATATTTAAGTTTCTGAGACATATATTTAATGGATATAATGCTGATTATAGGTTAAATAAAAGGGTTAGAATAATCATATGTAGGGAAATTATAAATGAGTCTAACTCTGATAAATTGGGGAGATAGGGTATCATATATTCCAAGATAAGGCCTACTGACAGGGCGCTAAATTCCTGGGGTTGTCTGCCCCAACCCCCTATATTGTCCAAATGTCTCTAGAGCCCTTGGAAACATCCCTGCTTGAGGCTTTGTTTACTGTGGCCGTCAGTGAGATACTCCTGAGATGTAAATAAGCATAACCTCTGGAATGCCCTCCCAACTCACTTTGAAATCTCTTAGCCATAAAAACTCTTTTGTATTTCATATTTCCCTCTTTGGGTCAAGGTCTATTTCTAAATGTATCACTAGTTGGCACTTGTTAATAATCCCTCAGTGCCAAGGAGGCTCATACCTGGGAGCCATGTCCCATACTGGGAGGAAGGCAGTGAGTTTATATGCTGAGTTTCACTTAAAGGGAGGCCACATTAGAGTAACAAGGAGGTTTTCAAGAGGTAACTCTTAGGCAATAGGTATTATTAAGCTAAGTTTCAATTTTACATGAATAAGGTTCATAACTACAAGCATTAAATATCAAGGGCCTGGTGTATTGGTCTGTCTTCATTCCCTAAGCACTGGCTATGTACTCTAGAGATTTTTGCCATTCTATTGGATAATGTAGCAGGACTCCCCAGGATGGGAATTTAATATTTTGTTGGTTATTGTGTGGGTCTCCACCTACTGAGATAATACCCTATAACATTAACACATTCATATTCCATAGAGGCATGCCCCAGGTGCATCCTTCCCCACACATCTCCCCACCACCAACACCCTGTACCAATGATCCTCCCCTGCCATAGCTGTAACTTGTCTGTAATCCATAACTTCCCCAAAAACAAAGTCAAAAGTTTCTTGCATTGTGCATTTCATTACCATAAAATCTGTTATCATTTATGTATGTTTACAATTTTTTCTGTATGTTCCCCCAGTGTTGTCTTCTTTTTTTCCTACTTTATTTTCAAAGATTTAGGTTACAGAAAAGTCACATAGAAAATATAGGGGATTCCCATATATTGCCCCCCCCCTTCTGTGCATCTGCTTCTCATTGCTGCTTTCCCAATACTGGCATCTACTGACATAACCTCATCCCAGTCTGTCTATCCTCTCCCATCCTGCCTTCAAGGCCCTGTAAGTTCTGCTGTTTTTCTCTCTTGGGATCATTCATCCAGTTTCTCATTTACTTAGTTTCTATTCTAAGATCTATTTGAAACATACTTTCAGAATTGCTGCCTAGGTGGTTGGTTGGGTGGAAGTAACAAGAGGTATCTTCTAAAATCTTTTGTCTAAGCTAATGTCTTTATTTTTTAACTCAGAAACTAAGAACTGACTTCTTTGTTCTTTGTTTACTGCAATAACCACTCCTCTCTGGTCTAGTTGCTCGAATTTAGAGGTAGTGGTGGCATCAGATGGTAACAGGAAATCTTTGCCAATACAAAGCTTGACATTTCAAAGTCATTGTCTTGCTTCATTTTTTTTTTATTTAAGAATTAATTTTTTATATCAATGTTACAAGTTACTCAGTTAACACAAGATAAGACAACAAGAACAATAAATCTGCTTCTGTTAATGATTATACACCTTTCACTTCATTTGTTTTTGACGAGGGCACCTTAAAGGAGGGAAAATTGGTGTAGATGAGAAGGTATTTGAGAAGTCTTTGGGAGTAACTGAAGTAGCTAAATAGATGCATGAAGATAAATTTTGTAGGGATAAACAATGCCCACCAATGAGATCATTTTGTGAAACATCAAGTTTCTTATTATTTTATGATTCGACTGTCAAGTGAGTTCAGTTTTGATGTATTTCTGAGCGCTTCAAGGCACATTTCCCATCAAGATTTGAGCACTGGAAGAAATAATGCATTTTTATGAGAATATAGAAATAAGAAAATCTGACATATCTTATACAAGTTCAGGAATTTATACCAAAATTTATTAACATTTAAATTATGAATTAACTGTCATAGAAGAGCACCTCAATGAACAAAGCAAGGACCATATAGAGCCTTAAATGTCCAGGTAGCTCACTCTTGTTTTTAGAGGCTCCTGAAACAAGGCAGGGAGTAGTCTGGCAATGTTTTCAAACATTTCCTAGGTTATTTGCAAACCTTGGAATCAGCTCATGTTATTATAGTTATATCCTGGGCAAGCAGCATGTTAAACATAACTTTCCTTGGGAAAAATAAGCACCAAAAAGGAGTTTGAGTAAACTGAGGAAGTATTTTTTTATTCAATCCATTAAATACTACGTTTTCTAATATCTTTGGAATATTTTAAATTTTGGAATATTTTAAATTTTGGATTTTTTAAAGCATTATTCCTCAAAATATGTTTCAGACTTTCTACATTTTAAAAAATTCTTTGGATAATTATTATCCATGCTGAAGTGTGAGAACCACCAACCTTGACAAATACTTGCATGTATTCATTTAGGTACATCTATGTAGAGTTTTATGTGTGTGCGTTCACATGTGTGAATACACAACTATTATACTAACAAATCCAGTAATTATAGGAGAAGAGTAGACACAAATAAAGCTTTTAATAGGAGGTTTCTGAGCAATCTTAGAGAGGGATACTGGAGATACTGGGTTCATAGTAGCCAAAACACATACACTTTTTTGAACACTTACATGCTCTGCACTGTGCTCAGTGTTTCATAAGCATCATCGTGTTCTTCCCTAACCACATGCTTTTGAGTTACAAAAGGTGAAGAAGATATTTTTATGTTTTTTTTTGTTTGTTTACATCATTCATTTATTCAACTCATATTCATTGAGAGGTACCATTGCCCTAAAAACAAATGCTGCAGCCTTTCTACCCTTCTGAGTTATTGTTTTAATTTTTTGCTTTCCATCCTTTTTAAAGATTTATTCTAACTGCTCAAATTTCCTCCCCTCCCATTAAGTTTCTAATCTTCTGCAATTGGAAGTCAAAACTTGATCAATTTCTAGAGCTGTTCCCATCAATGTTGCAAATGTTTTCTTTTTTTTTTTTTTTTTGTAAACTTTATTTCAACTTTGAAAAATAAAATAGAAAAACAATAGCTTAACAAATTATGGAAGCATTACTTAAAAAATCCTGTCCAGGTACATTCATCTTATTTAATCCTATAAACAAACTCAATGATTTCTCCAGTGTTCCAAAAGATAAATAAATGAGCACAGATCGGTTAAACAACATGACCAAGTTTTCCTTGTTAATGAAGAAAATG
>JAKSZT010054138.1:9748091-9775567 GCA_026826555.1 Tolypeutes matacus | reverse complement strand
AAAAAAAAAAAAAAAAAAAAAAAAAAAAAAAAGCTTGATCATATTCACATCTCATAAAACTAAATCCCTTATTCTTTTTTTTTCTTTACCTTTAGCATGGATATAGCACTTTCTTTGCCTTTGCTACAAAAGTATTACAATATTTTTACGGTAATTATATCACTGTTAACTAGTCTATAATTACATTAGTTGTGTTTTTTCCATCTATCACCATATTCTTAACGTATTTTATTATTAACCATAATCCTCATCTACAACTGAAATCACTGTATTATACAGTCCCTAGATTATTCTCTAACATCTTTTAATTAACATTAACCTCCCTAGACTACCCCTTTCAGCCACAATCACATTTATAAATCAGCAGTGTTATACCTATAATGTTACCACCAACTCTGTCCATTTCCACATATTTACAATCAACCTTATTAAACATTCTACATACTTTCAACATTAGCTCCCCTTCTCAGCCCACATTCTGTCTCCTACTGACCTATACTCTATAATTTAACTCCTTAAGTTTACTCATCATATTTATTTCATAGTAGTGAGATCATACAATATTTGCCCTTTTGTGTCTAGTTTATTTCACTCAACATTGTATCCTCAAGGTTCATCCATGTTGTCATATGCATCCAGATTTCATTTCTTCTTACAGCTGATAGTATTCCATTGTATGTATATACCATGATGATGAATGTGTATCCATTCATCAGTTGATGGACACTTGGGCTAGTTTCTTATTTTAGCAATTGTGAATAATGCTGCTATGAACATCAGCATGCAGATGTCAGTTTGCGATCTTACTTTCAGTTCTTCTGAATATATGCCTAGTAACAGGATTGCTGGAACATTGGGCAGTTCTATATTTAGCTTCCTGAACAATGTAAACATCTTCTTAATTGTACATCTAACAAAGATTTTTAGGTCTTACCAACCTGGACTTCTTTGCCTATGGTGATCAACAAAGACCACTTTGCAGAAAAGAAAGTTCTAGAAACTTGGTTGTTTAAATGCATTACTAACCTGTTTTGTTTTGGTCTGGTTTTTCTTTTGACTTTTCAATGTTTTTTTTTTTTTCTAAAGAAACAAAGACCTTGCAATAGTGAGAGGCATTGCTTAACCAGGGGTGCACATAAGCAGCATCCCTAAAGCTTCTGATTCAGGGCTTCTGCCGTAGGAACAGATGCCTTCTGACACACTCTCCATGTCATTTTGCCTTGTACCAAAGATTGGAATGAACTGCTGGACAATTAGCAGCTCTTTGCCTTTCTTTCTAAGATAATTCTTTGGCCCCTATATTTTATTTGAATAACCTGTTTTTTTAGCTGCATGTTTTCAGTTGTTTTCATTTTTTTTATTTCATTCTAATGATATACTATTTAAAGTTTCCCCTTTGACTTTAAATCTTTTGGAATTATGGACCCAAAAAAGACAACTAAAAATTATAGACATTTATTACATGAAATTTGGAGTTTAAAATAGTAAATATGGAGACTAAATTACTATGTAAACTGAAGCATATTATAATTTATCTTTGATAGCTTCATTGATGGGTAAAAATGAGATTTTTCATGTCATTTCATTATATAAATTTACCCCCTGATTCTTTATATGCCAAATCTTAAAAGTGCTTAGAATTACTTTGTCCTACTTTAATTACTGTAACTAATCTAATTCTTCAAACTAAACCAGAATGGCTATTGAAATCTACCATACACCATTTACTGGAGAATATTAAAAAATCTATACAATAGCCCCAAGTAATATTTTTCTTAGTAATATAAAGATATTTTTAAATGAATTACTGTTAGGGGTCAAGACTAATATAGCCACTTTCAGAAAATATACCTCATGTCAATGACTCTCATTGTATGAGCACTTGTGCACTTAGAAAAGGTCCTTGAATTCAAGATTACCTTTTATTTTCCTTTGTTTCCTCCAAAAAGGTTGTTTTAAGAAATAATTCTCTATATTAAACAATATCATTTTTTCCCCTAGGATCAAGTAGCTGTTATCTATTTAACACCCTTGTAAAAAGGGGACTGTTTTTTTTAAAAGAAGATTTTAAAAAATCTCCAATATTTTAGATACATGGTCAGTGTGGAGACACAATAAGTGCTTGTTCCAACCCCAGATTTCCATAGAACCAGAGCATGAGGATGAACAAATTAAGAAACTGAGGTTCCAAATATATAGTGTTGTCCAGCTGAGATTAAGAAGAAAGGATTGCTTGAATTACACTTACTCAGAAAACACAGACCTCAAAATATCCGCTGTTGAAGAAAAACCAGATTTGTTGTCTATTTGGTTAGCTTAGGCTTGTGAGAGAGCAATCAGAACCATCCAGGAGAAATATGTCTGCAAAATTCTGAGTGCGTGTTCATCATTTCTACCCTCACAAAGCAAGAGCTACTTCTAGTATCATAAACAACTCATCCCCGTTTACCTGGAACTGTCCAGGTTTTAAAACTGAAAGTCTCATATTCTGGGAAACACCCTCTGCCTAAGGCAAACTAGGATGGTTGGTCAGTCAGCAGACCCTGATTCAACTAACTCACTTCTTCATGGAATCATCCTTTATTCATTAATTCCATAAATGTTTACCAAGGGGCTATGTGCCAACCACTGTTCTAGCTGCTAAAGAGACAGCAGTGGTTAAGACCTCGGTTATGCCTTATAGCAGTTTGATATTGTTTATGAGTTACAAAAATAGATATTGGATTGTGTTTGTAAACTGGTCTCTTCCTCTGGGAATATTAGATTGTATTAACTTCAGAGGTTTCACTTTTGCTTGATTAAATTATGATTAAGGTTTTGATAGGGCCATGTCAGTAAGATGTTGAGTCCCCGCAGAGACTCACAGAAAAAACTAAATGGCAGAGGATTTATTTGGAGTTTTGATCCTGGAGCCTGGGAAGTAAGCACACAGAGAAGGAAATATGTGAGGAAAGAGAGAAGGCTCCATTAGACACAGCAGAGGCCCCAGGAAGAGAGACGAGCCATTTGCCTGACAGTTTACAGCTGGCCTTGTGGAGAGAGCAGAGCAGCGGATCCCGGAGAGAAACGAGCCCTGGGAAACAGACATGACTTATCTCAGCCTACAGCTGATATTGGTAGAAGCTGGGACCATGGAGCCTTAAGAGGAAGAGGAAGGCTGAACCCTTGCAGACACTGGCAGCCATGTTGCTCCAATACATGGCAACAGACTTTGGTGAGGGAAGTAACTTAAGCTTTATGGCCTGGCAACTGCAAGCTTCTACCCAAATAAATACCCTTTCTAAAAGCCAACGGATTTCTGGTATTTTGCATCAGCACCCCTTTTGTTGACTAATACATGCTTCTAAAAAGGTTCCAATTTCGTGGGTAAGGTACATATTAAGCAATTGAGATAACATTACGAAAGGGGAAGTTCAGTGTCCCATAAGAGAGTTTAATTGTAAGAGACCAGATTCTGGGGATTCTAAGAAGAGCCTCTCCATGGATGTGAGTGGATCAAAGGTCAGGGGGAATGACAGAAGATGGGGCTGGAGAAGTGGGCAGAGGACAGACAAAATAAGATCAGGAAGCCATGTGTGATGGTTAGGCTAATGTGTAAACACGACCAAGTAATTGTGTCCAGGTGTTTGGTCCAACAAGCATTGGGCTAATTGTAATACAAGAGGATTTATGGACTTCGATCACCAGTGAGTTTACTGCGTGGATGGCTGATTACATCTGCATCAATCAGGGAAATTGCATCAGCAATGGGTGACACTTTTATCCAATCAGTTGAATGCCTTAAAAGGGAAGTGATTTCAGCATTCAGAGGGAATTTCCCAGCTCGTCGTTGGAAAGCCAACTTCTCCCAGAAACTCATCAAGGACCTTTCATCGGACTTTCATCGGAGGCCCTGGTTTGTAGCCTGCCTGCGGAACCTGGACTTGTGCATCCCCATGGTTGCATGAGACACTCTTATAAAATCTCATATTATTGACAGATATCTCCTGTTGATTCTGTTTCCCCAGAGAACCTTGACTAATACAGCTTGGTACCAGGAGTAGCTCTTGAGGAACAGAGTCTTAAACATGGGATGTCTGAGGTGGTTCTGGGAGTTTTGTAATTGGCTCTCTACTCTAATTGGACTCAGGGGTACTGATGACTCCCTTTCCAATAATGAAGAGGTTGCTAACAGTCCATGGTGTGAGCTGGCAATAGAGATATGGAAAATAGCATCACTGGATTCCCCAACTTCAATGCTTATAAGAAGCAAGGATCTGGGTGAGAGTGTTTTCAACACCTTAACAGAATTTTCTGGAGTCAAAAAGTATAATGATGCTGGCTGGCTCCTCCTAGATACTCTGGATACAGTTACAAAAGAAAGAGATGAGCTAAAGTCTTCAAATTTGAAACTTAAATGCCGCATGAATGATATGAAATTTCTACGTGTGCCTTGAAAGAAAATCTTGTCTCATGTAGCCACAGACTTGAGATATCTGAGAATCAAACCCACACTCTCATTGTATGAGTAGCAGAATTACAGAGGAAACTAAAATCTCAACCTTGCAGCATTTCTGCAATTAAAGTAAAGGATAAGCTGTTGCATCTGGCCCCTCCTACGACCAAAAAAGAGGCACAATGCTTAGTTGGCCTCTTCAGATTTTGGAGACAACACATTCCTCATTTGGGTGTGCTACTCCAGCCCATTTACCGAGTGACCAGAAAAGCTGCTGGTTTTGATTGGGGACTGGAACAAGAGGAGGCCCTGCAACAGGTCCAGGCTGCTGTGCAAGCTGCACTACCCCTTGGACCATATGATCCAGCAGATCCAATGGTGCTGGAAGTTTCAGTGGCAAATAGAGATGCTGTCTGGAGCCTTTGGCAGGCCCCTATAGGTGAATCACAATGCAGACCCTTAGGATTTTGGAGAAAAGCCTTGCCATCCTCTGCAGATAACTACTCCCCTTTTGAGAAGCAGCTTTTGGTTTGCTACTGGGCCTTAGTAGAGACTGAACACTTAACCATGGGCCATCAAGTTACCATGAGACCTCAGTTGCCCATCATGAGCTGGGTATTGTCTGACCCACCAAACCATAAAGTTGGGCGTGCACAGCAGCACTCCATAATAAAGTGGAAGTGGTATATATGAGATAGGGCTCGAACAGGTCCTGAAGGCACAAGTAAGTTACATGAGGAAGTAGCCCAAATGCCCATGGTCACCACCCCTACCGTGTTACCTTCTCTTTCCCAGCCCACAGCTTTGGCTTCTTGGGGACTCCCTTACAATCAGTTGACTGAAGATGAGAAAACTCGGGCCTGGTTTACAGATAGTTCTGCACGATATGCAGGTACCACCCGAAAGTGGACAGCTGCAACACTGCAGCCCTTCTCCGGGACATCCTTGAAGGACAGCGGTGAGGGCAAATCCTCCCTGTGAGCAGAACTTCGAGCAGTGCACCTAGTTTTTCATTTTGCTTGGAAGAAGAATTAGCCAGAGGTGCATTTGTACACTGATTCATGGGCTGTTGCCAATGGTTTGGCTGGATAGTCAGGGACTAGAAGAAACATGATTGGAAAATTGGTGCCAAGGAGTCCTCGGGAAGAGCTGTGTGGACAGACCTTTCTGAGTGGGCAAAAAACATGAACATATTTGTGTACCATGTGAATACTCACCAGAGGGTGACTTCAGCAGAGGAAGAATTTAATAATCAAGTGGATAAGATGACCCGCTCTGTGGCTAATGCTCAGCCTCTTTCTCCAGCCACTCCTGTCATTGCTCAGTGGGCTCATGAACAAAGTGGCCATGGAGGTAGGGATGGAGGTTATGCATGGGCTCAGCAGCCTGGACTTCCCCTCACCAAGGCTGACTTGGCTACACCCACTGCTGAATGCCTAATCTGCCAGCAGCAGAGACCCACACTCAGGCCCTGATATGGCACCATTCCTAGAGGTGACCAGCCTGCTACCTGGTGGCAGGTTGACTACTTTGGGCCACTTCCACTATGGAAGGGGCAGCAATTTGTTTTAACTGGAATAGACACATACTCTGGCTATGGGTTTGCATTTCCAGCATGCAATGCTTCTTCCAAAACTACCATCTGTGGACTTACCAAATGTCTTATCTACAGCCATGGCATTCCACACAGCATTGCTTCTGATCAAGGAACCCATTTCACAGCAAATGATGTGTGGGAATGGGCACATGCCCATGGAATTCACTGGTCTTACCATGTTCCCCATCACCCTGAAGAAGCTGGATTAATAGAATGGCCTTTTGAAGACTCAATTACAGAGCCAACTAGGTAGCAATACCTTACAGGGCTGAGGCAATGTTCTCCAGGAGGCTGTGAATCTGCGTCCTTTCTATGGTGTTGTTTCTCCCATAACCAGGATTCATGGGTCTAGGAATCAAGGGGTGGAAATGAGAGTGGCACCACTCACTATTACCCCTAGTGACCCACTAGGAAAATTTTTGTTTCCTGTCCCTGCAACATTAAGCTCTACTGGTCTACAGGTTTTAGTCCCAAAAGGAGGAGTTCTGCCACCAGGGAACACAACAATGATTCCATTGAACTGGAAGTTAAGACTGCCACCTGGCCACTTTGGGCTCCTCTTACCTGTGAATCAACAGGCAAAGAAGGGAATTACTGTACTGGCTGGGGTTATTGATCCTGACTATCAAGGGGAAATAAGACTACATCTACATAATGGGGCTAAAGAAGAGTTTGCCTGGAATGCAGGAGATCCTCTAGGGCTTCTCCTAGTACTGCCATGCCCTGTGATTAAAGTCAATGGAAAATTGCAACATACCAATTCAAGCAGGACTAACAATGGCCCAGAATCTTCAAGAATGAAAGTTTGAGTCACCCGACCAGGCAAAGAACCACGGCCAGCTGAAGTGCTTGCTGAGGGTAACGGGAACATGGAATGGGTAGTGGAAGAAGGTAGTGATAAATATGAACTTCGACCATGTGACCAGTTACAAAAACGAGGACTTTAATAGTCATGAACCCTTCTTCCTTGTTTCGTTATGAGTATGATTGTATATGTACACAAAATGAATTTCTTTGTTTTCTTCCCCAATCTTTTCCTCTATCATATGAAAAGTTGTATTAATTCCATGCCATAATATTTGAGGATGTCAAGTTTAAGAGTGAATATTATCCAAGGATTTGCACCCTATTCTGTGGGGAATTAATGTGTTTCCGGTTGTACGCAGGGGGATTGAACATTGTTAGGTGGAAATATATATGTATGCTTATCTGTTATTGTCTTTATTTAGAGACTAAGTATGGTTTAGGGTAATGTGTATGGTTGCCGAGTTGACAAGGGGTGGACTGATGGTTAGGCTAATGTGTCAACTTGGCCAGGTAATTGTGTCCAGGTGTTTGGTCCAGCAAGCACTAGGCTAATTGTAATACAAGAACATTTATGGACTTCGATCACCAGTGAGTTTACTGCGTGGATGGCTGATTACATCTGCATCAATCAGGGAGATTGCATCAGCAATGGGTGACACTTTTATCCAATCAATTGAATGCCTTAAAAAGGAAGTGATTTCAGCATTCAGAGGGAATTTCCCAGCTCATTGTTGGAAAGCCAACTTCTCCCAGAAACTCATCAAGGACCTTTCATCGGACTTTCATCGGAGCTCCTGGTTTGCAGCCTGCCTGCAGAACCTGGACTTGTGCATCCCCATGGTCATGTGAGAGACTCTTATAAAATCTCATATTATTGACAGATATCTCCTGTTGATTTTGTTTCCTGAGAGAACCCTGACTAATAAACCATGGTAAAGAGTTTGGATTTTATTAAATGAGCAATGGAAAGTCAGATGCTTTCTTTGTGAGACTCTTTCAGCTTTGAAAGATGGCCACATGAATGGTAAAAGCAGACGTTTCTAGGTTCTCTGCTACATCTTACTGATGTGTATCCAGCCATTCTTGTGTCAAACAAGTCAGCAGTAATACATTGTGATCCATTCAGAGTCAGAGAAACTATCCTGAAGTGTGTCAGATGACTTACAAAAAATTCACCCAGAGGAAAGTGATGCCTTCTATTTCTGACAGTATCTTCCAATTCTGTTGTCTTGGTCAATTTGTTTCAACTGACATCAGAGTACTCTATGCTAAAGACATGGAGTTCAGAACTAAGGCTACTGGCTAAAATAATCTTCTGTTTACTATGCAAGTAGGCTTTCCATCGGGGAGAAATATAGCCTGTACTACTCATCTGTCACACATTGCCTCCTAGCTAGAGGCCAATTGCTGCCTTTCTGAATTAGGTATTGCCAAGCCTCCTAAAGGAAGCCTGTATGTATCAAAGATGTGGTGGCGTGTTTAAATGACTTCGGGTAATCAAATGGAGGCACTGCTTTTCCCTTGGATAATTGAATTAAGTTGACAGATAATATAAGCAATTACAATTTTTCTGAACATGGAGATGCTGATACTCTAGAGACAATTTTCAACTTACATCCAGGATTTGGTATCACATAGCCTACATGTACCTACCCACCCAAGCAGATCTATCTACCCCTTGCAGCTGTTCTCACAATCAATGCCAATACCTATAATCATATTAATGTGACAGTGATGCCAACTAATCTGTCAGATGGGTAAAGTCTTTTGCTTGGCTTCACCATATTCTGGTTAATTTGAATTTATGGATCTAGCCTGAGGAACAATTGGTGTAATCAATGCTATATTTACTTAATCATCAGTCTACCTCTTGATGAAACATGGACATAGACAAACAAAATAAACTGCTTTTAGGAGGAGCTCCAAAAAGTGCCCAACCTCTTTTGCATATTTGGTGAATATGCTAAAAATTTTAGCAATCAAGTCTGTCAATCTTTCATAATCTCTAGATGCTTTCCTTAAAAAGAAAAGGCACTATAATTTTCCACAAAAATCCGTTCCTCAGGTAGCTATCAATGTCAATCTAATATTTTGTTTTGCTTCAGTGATTCCCTAAAGGTGAAAAAATGGACTAGGGAAGTACATGAATTTTAGATATATAAATTATTGTATGGTTGTCATGGGTTTCTGTAGTGAAGAAAGCTTTCCTTCTTACTTGTCTAGCACATATTGCTGCAGCTCCTTTTGTATTCCAGCTTGAAGATTTCTAGTTTGTATATATTTTATTTTCATTAGCCATTTCCCCATAAAAGTCTTTTAGAGGAAATAAAGGCTGTAAGAGATCACACCAGATTCTGGGATCCATAAATATGCCCGTAATTAACAGTTTGAACCCCAGTTTCTACATCATTAGATACAGTGTTGCCAAAAAAATTGACTGTATGAAGCCACATTGTACAATGCCTTTCACATATTAGGTACTCAAAAATATTACTTAATTCAGAGGAAATCTGAGTATTACTCAGGTTGCATCTAGCCACTTATAATCACGGATCTCATTTATCTTCACTATAGCCCTGTATTCTGGGAGCTACCTTGGTTCTACTGTGGTACCTTGTACTTTGGGCTTCCCTGGCACATGGGAAGCAATGTTGAAAGTGTATCTGTTGGAGAATAATATTTAGCCATGACTTCACTAAAGCAACTTTTGCATAGCCCAAGTTCTCTAGATGTTCAGATGCACTGACCTGTTGTTATAAATGATAAACAATTTCTAATAACACCAGTCCAAATTATATCATCACACATTTTATTACTACTAATTGTTTACAGTCACTTCTCAGTTTTTCCTCAGTAACTGTAAGTTTTATGCATGAATAATTAGAAACAAAATAACCCTAAGTAATTTATTCAAAGTTGAGGTCTTGCCTTTAATTGATTGCCCATTTCACATGATTCAATCACATCTATGAGTAGAAGCAAAATTTTGGGGGAGGGTATAATAAACACTTACTTTGAACTAATTGTTTTTAAGGGGTAATATCTTTAACATTTCTAGAGTATGAGAAAGGATGTATCCTGGTACATTTCAAAGAAAGTCTTTTCTCCTCACTCAAAAGACCACTATCTTAAAGATGAAAAGCAAATTAATGATTAGAAATAAAAGTTGCATATCAGACATTTTTTCTCCTTTGGAACAGAAGTCCACCAAATTCTCAATCTATGAAGTTGCCTTGACAGCACAATTTCAAATCTTTCTAAATATTTTTATAAATTATGTATATCCAGGAATGGAAAGCAAATGGAAATTTTATCTATTTTTAAAAATTTATACTCTACACCTACAGAGAAGAAGTGAATATTTCTTTTTTAAGCATTTGCTTCTGGAAAGCTCCATGGAGACATATGCTTGGCTTGTTCATAGAGGTAGTTTTCAATTATTCATTCTTTTAAAAAAGGTTCCATGTGATCATTTATACCTTTGAGTAGAGTGGTTCTCACATCCTGTTGCAATTTTGAGTTGAAAAGAGGATATAGAAAATGAGAAGTGCAGCTGTCTATGTGATAGCCTTAGTTAGGATATTTGATTTGATCTTTACTATTTTATAAACATTTGTATTACATAGCAAAACAGTCAACAGAAACAGGTAACTGGCAAATACTCTATTATTCATGTGTTCTAGGTGAAAGATAGGCTTCCTGGTTAAATATATATGTCAGTTCTGAGAATATGCTCTAATCTCACACTAGGCATATTCATAGTTTAGATTACCTCCAAGATCAAAGAACAGAAGATGCTGATCTCCTTTGCTATGGAATAATAGAAGTGTGGGTATGTATTATGTAATGAATCACACCAAAATTTGGTGGCTTAAAGCAAAATAAAATTATTTAGCATACCATTGTTCATTTCTTCTTTTCTGAGCTCCCTCATAAATCTGTACCCAGCTAGAAGAAAGCTAGGTGGCTATGTTTCTGGATGCTGATCAGCTGATGACTAGGCAACGAGGATAATTGGATCAGCTATCTCTCTTCCTCTAGGAAGTTTTCCCAGACTAATTCAACATAACAGCTGGACAGGATTCCAATAGAGCGAGCAGAAGAATGCAATACCTATTAAGGTTCTTGTTCATAATTGGAACACCATCACCTACACCATGTTCAATTGCAGTGGCATGCTGGAACCACCTCCTCTTGACTCATTAGAGCTGAGTCAAGAACATATTCAGTGAAGTTATGTGGGTATATGAAACTACATATCCAGTGAAGTTATGTGGGTACGTGAAATTGGCCATGGGGGAGTATTTTCACTATGGAAATCATCATGTGCTACATATCAAGACTTTTTCCTTTGGAGGCTGGTTGTTGACCAGTATACCACTGTCTATTGGCCAGACAAAGTTACAAGGCAAGCCTAGATTCAAAGACTAGAAAAATATAATCCAGCTCTTGATCAGAGGACCTGGAGAGTCACATTTCAAGGGATGTGGATACAAGGAAGATAGTAATAGTGGTTTGTTTTTTTTTTTCATATAAACTGTCATACATGGCATACAAGGTCCCTCATTGTCCGAATCCCACAAATGCCCTAAAAGCAAAATGAGTGTAGCACAATCAGATACCACAACTGATAATCACAATGACATTCATTTGAATAGAATTTAGAAAAGTAAAGTCACACTCATGACTTTATATATAAACTCTTGTGACTACAAGAGCAGCAATTACCTTTTACCTGCTGAAATTGACATTTATCAAGTGAAGATTTTGTTTCAACGGTAAAATAAAGCATTGACTTACTACATTATATATTTTACTACATTATGATTTGTGACACATGGAACATGTAGATAGGGTTATGTTGAGTACAAGAACCCATAACTGGTACTGACTATCTGGGTACCTGGTCTGCTTTCACTGGGTGTCAAAATCTTAATTATCATTTTTAGGTAGGATCTACCCAGTTCATGTCCTTTTCTTTAACATTACCTAGAGGGTTTCTTTAAGTAGGAACTTTATAACTACCATAAAGGTATTCCTTGAGGATGATTTTGGATTAAGAATTATATACAGCACATAGAGTTAACTTATGCTTTGTGTTTGCTGTACTCTTCTGAGTTGCATGATATTCCAGATCTCATGCCAGTTGGTATTGATATGAGTACATCTATGTACTGGAGATGATTTTGCAGAACATTCTTAGTGCCTTCATACAATTGCTCAATTCTATTTCTATAGCTTTAGCTACTGCTCCCAAAATATATAATGCTATCACACAAGGAAGTGTGCTCTTCCAAATAATACCTCGCAATGGCTTCTTTCTGTTTTTGCTCATGCTCTGTCTCTACTTTTCCTCTCTGCTCAGTCCTACAATAGTAGCAGAGTTTTATCGTTTCTGCTGACATTGGTAGAATGAAAACCAATATCCAGGTAGAAAACTCCTGAAAAATCTCCCACATTTTGCATAAATCATTAATGGTTATTTCTAATATCACACCATCAGTCATTCCCTCCCATCACCACTTCTCCAATCACCATTGGATTTTTATTATTACATAAAAACTTTACATTAATTACAATGCAATTCATTTAAAGAAAAGAAAAAGTTATGTATGTCTCTCTTTATATCATTCTACCAATTTGATCTCTCACTTCATTGTTTACTATTTAAAAACAATGTATATTATATTGACCAAATACTTTGGTGCCTTATAAAATCAATTTAGCTTCTTTTTTAACAAACACTCTCCTTTCCTCCTCCTCTCACTGCCTTCCCTGGCAACCTCTAATCTGTTTTCTATCTTTGTGAAATGGATATTTCTAGTCATCTCTTATAAGTGATATCATACAATTTTTGTCCTTATGTGTCTAGTTTATTTCACTGAGTATGTTTTCTAAGTTCTTCCATGTTGCAGCATGTCTCATAACTTTCTTTTTTCTTATGGTCAAATAATATTCCATTGTGTGTATGTACCACATTATATTCATCCATTCATTTATTGATGGATATTTGGGTTGTTTCCAAATTTAACTATTGTGAATTATTCTACAATAAACTTTGGGGTACAACTATCTGTTTGAGACCCTGTTTTTACTTTCACTGTGTGAAAACAAATAGAAGTGCTGGATAAAATGGTAATTCTATATTTAACTTTTTGAGGAACCAACTTATTGCTTTCCACAGTGGCTACACCATTTAACATTCCTACCAACAATGCACTAGAGGAACTAGAGTTCCTATTTCTCTGCATCCACTTCAACACTTGCTATTTTCCCTTTTTAAAAAAGAAATATAATAGCCATCCTTATGAGTGTGAAGTGGTATTTCTTTGTTTTAATCTTCATTTCCCTAGTGGTTAATGATGTAGAACATATTTTCATATGCTTTTGGCCAGTTGTATTGTTCTTTTGAGAAGTGTTTATTCAAGTCCTTTGTCTGTTTTTTAATTGGGCTGTTTGTCTTTTTGTTGTTGGGTTATAGGATTTCTTTAAATATCCTTCATATTAAACCTTTATCCAATAGATGGTTTAAAACAATTTTCTCCTATTCTGTACATGCTCTTTTCAATTTCTTGATAATTTCCTTTGGTGAAGAAATGTTTTAAATTTTGATGAAATCAAATCTGTCTATTGTTTCTTTTGTTGCTCATGTTTTTGGCATCATATCTATGAATCCATTGGTGAATCCCAGGTCATGAATATTTGCCCTTATTTTTATCTTTGTTTTATAGTTTTAGCACTTATATTTAGGTGCTTGATACAGTTTTAGTTGATTTTTGTATGTGGAATAAAGGAGGGGTCTAATGTTATTCTTATGCATGTGGATATCCACTTTTCCCAACACTAATTTTTTATTTTTTATTTTTAAAGAAGCTTTAGATTACATAAATATTACATAAAAATATAGGGGATTCCCATATTCTCCACCCACTTCCCCTCCCACACTTTCCCACATTATCAAAATCTTTCATTATTGTGGTATATTTGTTACAATTGATGAACACATATTGAAGTATTGCTACTAACCATGGACTATAGTTTACACTCTGCCCCACACAATTTTATAGGCTATCACAAAATGCATAATGGCCTGTATCCATCATTGCAGTGTCATGCAGGACAATTCCAATGTCCCAAAAATGTCCCCATCTTACACCTATTCTTCTCTCTCCCTCTTTTCAGATCCTCTGGTGGCCACTGCCTTTATATCAACAATAAGAATTCTTCTATTGCTAGGATAATAATAAGTCTATCATAGAATAATAATAAGTCTACTTTAGTCCATTGTTAATTCCCCAATCTTGAGGATTTGGGGATGGGGATCCCAACTTTGTTTCTAATTGAGAGGGGCCTTAGATCCCATGGGACAGATGAACTATCTTGCTTGCAGTTGCAGACAATCTCTGTTCCTTGGGATGGACGTTGTCCATCATCTTCTCCTTGTTAGTTGTCTTGGGTGAGTTCAGTGAACTGGAGAGTAGGCCAACACTATTTTTTGAAGAGACTGTTCTTTTACCACTTGCATGGACTTAGCACACTTGTCAAAAATCAATTGACCATATCTCACTAATATAAACTAAATATGAAGAATAAACACATGTAGTTAAAACCTGGAGTATAGGTTAGTAGGCGATAAGAGAAGTGCTGAGAAGGAGTACTGATGCTTAATGTATGTAGAAATTTTAATTACCTTAACTGTAAAAGTGTGGAAATAGATAGAGTTGATGGTAACACATTATAGTGGATAGCAGCTGGTTTATAAATGAGATTGTGAGTGAAAAGGGTAGTCTAGGGATGTAAATGTCAATTGAAAGAAAGCTAAAGAATAATTTAGGGACTGAATAATACAGTGAACCCCAAGGTGGATGAGAATTGTGGTTGATGGTATAGATGCAAGAGTGTCCTTCTGTGAGCTAGAGCAGATGTATGTCACTATTGCAGGGTGGTGAGAATGTGGAGAAGCATGGGAAAAATACAATTGTTGTGACCTATGGAATGTGGTTAACAATACTGTAATATTCTTGCATCAATGCCAAAGATATAGTGTTGATAATGGGAAGTATCGAAAAAGTGTGCCAAATGTACATTATGGACCATGGTTAGTGGTGATAGTCTGATGATATTAGTTTATAATCTGTAACAACTATTCCACCATGGTGTGGTATGTTGGTTTTGGGGTGTTGTATGGGAATTCTACACATGTGCATGATTGTTTTGTAAGTTCACAACTTCTGTAATAAAAATCTTTATAAAAAATCAATCAAGCATGGAAATGTGGATCTATTTCTGGACTTTCAATTCTGTTACACTGATCTATTTGTCTATCTTTGTGCCAGTACCACACTGTTTTGAGTAATGTCTCTTTGTAATACAATTTGGAATTGGGAAGTGTGAATCCTCCAATCTTGTTTTTTTTTTTTTTTTCCAAGATTCTTTGGGCAATTCAAGGCACCTAGCAGTTCTATGTAAATTTGAAGGGTTAATTTTTTCCACTTCTGAACAATAGCCTGCTGGAATTTTAGTAGGGATTGCATTGAATTTGCATATTGCATTGGGTAATACCGATGTTAACAATGTTAACTTTTCCAATTCATGAACATGGGATGGCTTGCTATTTATTTAGGTCTTCTTTAATTTTTTTCTGCAGTAATTTTCAGTATAAAAGTCTTTGGTACCTGTAGTAGTTAGGGTTCTCTAGAGAAACAGAATCAACAGGAGATATCTGTCAATAACATGAGATTTTTATAAGAGTTTCTCATGTGACTGTGGGGATACACAAGTCCAGGTTCCACAGGCTGGCTGCAAACCAGGAGCTCCAATGAAAGTCCGATGAAGGTCCTTGATGAGTTTCTGGGAGACGTTGGCTGTCCAAAGATGAGTTGGGAAATTCTCTCTGAATGCTGAAATCACTTCCCCTTTTAAGGCATTCAGCTGATTGGATAAAGCATCACTCATTGCTGATGGCAATCTCCCTGATTGATGTAGATGTAACCAGCTATCTATGCAGTAAACTCACTGGTGACTAGAGTCCATAAATGTCCTTGTATTACAATTAGCCCAGTGCTTGCTTAACCAAACAACTGGGCAAAATTACCTTGCTGAGTTGACACAGTTGCCTAACCATCACAGTCCACTGCTTGTCAACTCGGCAACTATACACATTACCTTAAACCATACTTAGTCTCTAAGTAAAACAAGGAAAAGGGTTGATGACTATTACAGTCCTTGTTTCTGTAACTGGTCACATTGTTGAAGTTCATATTTATCACTACCTTCTTCCACTAACCATTCCATGCTCCCATTACCCTCAGCAAGCACTTCAGCTGGCCATGGTTCTTTGCCTGGTGGGGTGAACCAAACTTTCATTCATGAAGATTCTAGGCCATTGTTAGTCATGCTTGGATTGGGTTGTTGCAATTTTCCATTGACTTTAGTCACAGGGCATGGCAGTATTAGATGACCTAGAGGATTTCCTGTATTCCAGGCAAAAAAATGCTTCTTTACCCCCATTATGTAGATGCAGTCTTATTTCCCCTTGATAGTCTGGATAAATCACTTCAGCCAGTAAACTAATTCTCTTCTTTGCCTGTTGCTTCAGAGGTAAGAGGAGCCCAAAGTGGCCAGGTATCAGTCTTAACTTCCAGTTCAAGGGAATCATTGTTGTGTTCCCTGGTGGCAGCACTCCTCCTTTTGGGACTAAAACCTGCCACTCCCATTTCCACTCCTTGATTATTGGACCTGTTAATCCTGGCTATGGGAGAAACAGCACCATAGAGTGGATGCTGATTTAGAGCATACACAGCCTTCTGGAGAACATTGCCCCAGCCCTGCAAGGTATTGCTACCAAGTTGTCACCGTAATTGAGTCTTCAAAAGACCATTCCACCATTCTATTAATCCAGCTGCTTCAGGGTGATGGGGAACATGGTAAGACCAGTGAATTCCATGGGCATGTGCCCATTCCCGCACATCATTTACTGTGAAATGGGTTCCTTGATCAGAAGCAATGCTGTGTGGAATGCCGTGGCTGTAGATAAGACATTTGGTAAGTCCACGGATGGTAGTTTTGGAAGCTTTGCATGCAGGAAATGCAAACCCATATCCGGAGTATGTGTCTATTCCAGTTAAAACAAATTGCTGCCCCTTCCATGGTGGAAGTGGCCCAATGTAGTCAACCTGTCACCAGGTAGCAGGCTGGTCACCTCGAGGAATGGTGCCATATCAGGGTCTGAGTTTGGATCTCTGCTGCTGGCAGATTGGGCATTTAGCAGTGGCTGTAGCCAAGCCAGCCTTGGTGAGAGGAAGTGCATATTGCTGAGCCCATGCATAACCCCTATCCCTACCTCCATGGCCACTGTTCATGAGCCCATTGGGCAATGACATGAGTGGCCGGAGAAAGAGTCTGAGCATTAACCACAGAGCAGGTCTTCTTATCCACATGATTATTAAAATCTTCCTCTGCAGAAGTCACCCTCTTGTGAGCATTCATGTGGGACACAAATATTTTTATGTTCTGCCCACTCAGAATGTTCTATCCACATACCTCTATCCTCCAGACCTCTTTGTCACCAATTTTCCAATCATGTTCCTTTCATGTCCCTGACCATCCAGCCAAACCATTGGCAACAGCCCATGAATCAGTGTACAAATGCACCTCTGGCCATTTCTTCATTCAAGCAAAATGAAGAACCATGTGCACTGCTCGAATTTCTGCCCAGTTGTAGGATTTGCCCTCACCACTATCCTTCAGTGATGTCCCAGAAAAAGGCTGGAGTGCCACAGCTGTCCACTTTTGAGTGATACCTGCATATCATGCAGAACCATCTGTAAACCAGGCCCGATTTTTCTCATCTTCAGTCAACTGATTGAGAGGGGCTCCCCAAGAGGCTAAAGCTGTGGGCTGGAAAAGAGAAGGTAGCATGGCGAGGGTGGTGACCATGAGCATTTGGGCTGTTTTTTCTTGTTACTTACTTGTGCTTTCAGGACTGCTTGAGCCCTATCTTGTATATACCACTTCCACTTTATTATGGAGTGCTGTTGTACATGCCCATCTTTATGGTTTGGTGGGTGAGACAATACCCAGCTCATGATAAGCAACTCAGATCTAATGGTAACTTGATGGCCCATGGTTAAGCATTTATTCTCTACTAAGGCCCAGTAGCAGGCCAAAAGTTGTTTCTCAAAAGGAAAGTAGTTATCTGTAGGCAGGTTTTGCTCCAAAATCCTAAGGGTCTGCATTGTGATTCTCCTATAGGGGCCTGCCAAAGGCTCCAGACAGCATCTCTATTTGCCACTGAAACTTCCAGCACCATTGGATCTGCTGGATCAATTGGTAGTGCAGCTTGCACAGCAGCCTGGGCCTATCACAGAGCCTCCTCTTGTTCTGGTCCCCAATCAAAACTAGCAGGTTTTCTGGTCACTTGGTGAATGGGCCAGAGTAGCACACCCAAATGAGGAATGTGTTGTCTCCAAAATCTGAAGAGACCGACTAATCTTTGTGCCTCTTTTTTTGGTCATAGGAGGGGCCAGGTGCAATAGCTTATCCTTCTTTTTTGAAGGGATATCTCAACATGCACCATATCACTGGATGCCTAGAAATTTCGTTGAGGTGGAAGGACCTTGTATTTTTGTTGGATTATCTCTCTCACTCAAATGCCTTACTAATAAGCCTAGAGTCTTTCCTACTTCTTGATCACTAGGTCCTATCAACATGATATCATCAATATAATGGACCAGTGTGATGTCTTCTGGGAGGGAGAGATGATCAAGGCCCCTGCAGAAAATTTTATGACATAAGGCTGGAGAGTTGTTATACCCCTCGAGGCAGGACAGTGAAGGTATACTACTGCCTTTGCCAGCTAAAAACAATCTGTTTCTGGTGGCCCTTACTAAAGACAATTGAGAAAAAACATTTGCCGTATCAACAGCTGCATACTAGATACCAGGGGATGTGTTGATTTGCTCAAACAATGATACCGCATCTAGGATAGCAGCTGCAATTGGAGTCATCACCTGGTTAAGTTTATGATAACCTACTGTCATCCTCCAAGATCCATCTGTTTTCCGCACAAGCCAAATAGGAGAGTTGAATGGGGATGTGGTAGGAATCACCACCCCTGCATCCTTCAAATCCTTGTTAGTGGAACTGATCTTTGCAATCCCTCTAGGAGTTCAGTATTTCTTTTGATTTACTATTTTGCTGTATAGGGGCAGTTCTAGTGGCTTCCACTTGGCCTTTTCAACGATAATATCCCTCACTCCACAAGCCAGGTATCCAAAGTGGGGATTCTGCCAGTTACTGAGTATGTCTATTCCAGTTATGCATTCTGGAACTGAGGTCTGGGGACCCACTGGACCCACTGTGAGACAGACCTGAGCTAAAACTCCATCAGTCACCTCTCTTCCATAAGCCCCTACTCTGACTTAGTGGACCACAGTGAAGTTTTGGGTCTCTTGGAATTAATGTCACTCTTGAGCCAGGGTCTAATAATCCCCGAAATATCTGATCATTTCCTTTTCCCTAATGCACAGTTACTCTGGTAAAAGGCCTTAGGTCTTATTGGGAAAAGGTGGGAGGAAGATTAACAGAATAAATTTTTGGCAGTTTAACAGGATCCTTCTCCAAGGGGAACTGGCCTTCTCCTCATTCAAGGGGCTCTGGGTCTGGAAACTGTCTCAAGTCTGGGAACTGATTAGGAGCCATGATTCTCTGCCTCTGTAATTTGAGTTAAGGCTTTGTTCACTCAACCTAGAACTCTTCTGCTTATACAGATCCAAAAGAAATTTAGTAGACTGCCCATCTATTCCACTCCTAGGTACCCTATGATCTACTAGCCAATGCCATAACTCCATGCAACTCAGACTATTTTGAGTGTGGTTTTGAATCTGCCTTTCATCGCAGTAGCCACGCCCACCTTGTCTTTGGCGATTAACTGCCAGTACTTAACTTTTACCTGACCGAATTCCCATCATCCCCATAATGTTTAAGGATTCTAATTCCATTACAGCCCTCCCTACAGTAATATCTGGACTACAGAGGAGAGCAAACACAGAGCTCTTCAGGGAAGGTGGAGTTAGTCTTACAAACTTATTCCTCACAGTCCTGGTTAAAGATGTGTCCTCTGGACATTCCTGTGTGGGTGGGTAAGTCTAAAATAGTAAATCCCTTCTAGCATTCCAAACTCTTTAAGCCTTTGAATTTCCCTCTTCTGTATACCAGGGCAAATCAGGCATTTCAACATCAGACATGCTAGGCCATCATTTGGTCCATGTTTCACTGAGCCACCCAAACAAACTGTTAGAGCCCTTTCTAACCCCTTGAGCTACAGTGTTGAATCCAGAATTTCTGCTTAGTGGGCCCATATCAATAAATTCAGCCTGATCCAACTTTATATTCGTTCCACTATTATCCCAAACCCTTATTATCCATTCCTACACATATTCCCCTGATTTTTGTCTATATAAGTTGGAAGACTTATGTAGTTCCTTCAGAGTATAGCATACTTCCTCATGGGTCACACTTTGTATTTCACCTTTGGGGGCTTGTTGTGATTTTAGTCTAGTAATAGGTTTCGAAGACAAGAGGGGTGGTGGGGGTGGGTAAGGAGAAGGATTAGAAATGTCTTGCAAACTACTGACCTCAAGGCATTCCTTTGCATTTTCTTCTGGTGAGACAGGATTAATCTCTTCAGGCAAGGGTTGGAAAATAGATTCCTCAGGGCAGACTGGATGCCCGGCAGTGCATGCTAGAGTTTGACTGGTACCTGCCTCAGGGCTTAGAGGAGGTCTAGACTCCCTGGACCCGGCCAGAGGCTGGGCAGTGCAGGCTTCAGTTTGGCTAGTACCCTCCTCAGGGCTGGAAGGTGGTCTGGACTCCCTGAGGCAAGCTGGAGGCTGGGTGATACAAGGTTGACAAAGTGTGTTTTCCACAGGGCAGGTCATTGGAGGTTTATCTGGTAAAGTCTCAGCAGAATTTAGGGTTCCAATATCCCCACCAATATTATCATCCCATATGTATCCATCCCAATCCTCTGGGATCCACTGCCTTCAGTTTAACTGCAGAAACCCTGAAGGGTTGAGATTTTAGTTTCCTTTGTAACTCTGCTACTGGTAAAATGAAAGTTTGAGATTGGTTCTCAGATATCTCAAGTCTGTGGTTACAGTCGACAAGGTTTTCTTTCAGAGCACACATAGAAACTTTCACATCATTCATGTCACATTTAAGTTTCAAATTTGAAGTCTTTAGCTCAACTTTTTCTTTTGTAACTGTATCCAGAGTCTTTAGGAGGAGCCAGCCAACGTCATTATACCTTTTGACTCCACAAAACTTTATTAAGGTGTTGAAAACACTCTCACCCAGATCCTTGCTTCTTATAAGCATGGAAGTAAGGGAATCTAGTGATGCTATTTTGTGTATCTCTATTGCCAGCTCACACCATGGACTGTTAGCTGCCTTTTCATTATTGGAAAGGGAGTCATTAGTACCCCTGAGTCCAATTAGAGTAGACATCCAATTGCAAAACTCCCCAAACCACCTCAGACATCCCATGTTCAAGACTCTGTTCCTCAAGAACCACTCCTGGTACCAAGCTGTACTAGTCAGGGTTATCTAGAGAAACAGAATCAACAGGAGATGTCTGTCAATAATATGAGATTTTATGAGTCTCTCACATGACTATGGGGATGCACAAGTCCAGGCTCCGCAGGCAGGCTGCAAACCAGGGGCTCCAATGAAAGTCCAATGGAGTGATGAGTTTCTGGGAGATGTTGGCTGTCCAAAGATGAGCTGGGAAATTCTCTCTGAAAGCTTAAATCACTTCCCCTTTTAAGGCATTCAGATGATTGGATAAAGCATCACTGATTGTTGACGGTAATCTCCCTGATTGGTGTAGATGTAATCATCTATTTATGAAGTAAACTCACTGGTGACTAAAGTCCATAATGTCCTTGTATTACAATTAGCCCAGTGTTTGTTTGACCAAATAACTGGGCACAATTAGCTGGCCGAGTTGATACATTAGCCTAACAATCACAGTACCCTTAGTTAGATTAATTTGTAGATAGTTTATTCTTTTTGATGCTATTACAAATGGAATTATTTTATTAATTAACTCTTTGGATTGTTCATTGCTAGAATATAGGAAAACAATTGGTTTTTGCACATTGTTCTTGAACCCTGAAACATGCTGAATCCATTTATTCACTCCAACAGTTTTCTTGAGGATTCTTTTGGATTTTCTATATATAAGATCATGCCTCTGCCTATAGACCTGTGAAATTACAAAATGATGTATCCACTCCCAGTATAAAAAGACATAGACATAGACATAGGATAAACATTTACATTAACATAAGGAGAATTTGGGAGGGAAGCATGAGACACTGTTCTCCAGTGTGGCAGTTTGATATGACTTATGAATTCCAAAAGAGATATTGATTATGTTTGTAAACTGGTTTGTTCCTCTGGGCATGATACCCTTTGATTTTATTAGATTCAACTGAGATGTCTTTGATTAAATTATGTTAAAATTAAGGCTTTGATAAGACCTGGTCATTAGGGCATGCAGGGTTTTATTCGCCATCCCCTTGGTGGGCTAATAAAACAGACTCTCACATGGAAGTAGACACACAGAGAAGCAGATATGTGAGAAAAGAGAGTAGGCTCCATTAGACATGGCAAAGACCCTGGGAAGAAAGATGAGCCTGATAGACTACAGTTGATCTTGTGAAGAGAGCAGCGTAGCAGAGCCTGGAAAGAAATGAGTCCCTGGGGAAAGATATGAGCCTTATGCCAGCCTATAGCAGAGATCAGAAGAATCTTGGACCATAGAGCCTTAAAAGGAAAAAGGAAGGCTGGACCCTCTCAGACATCTCCCAATATCTTGCTTCAACATGTGGCAAATGACTTTGGGTGATCAAGTACCTATTATGGTACCCTGAGTTGGACTCACAATTCCTCCAAAAAATACCCCTTATCCATTTATAAAACTGTTTTAGCATTTTGGTAATTGAAAAAACACCACCCCACTCTCCTGGTACCAAATTCTGTATTAGTCAGCCAAAAGGTATGTTGATGCAAAGTACCAGAAATCTCTTGGCTTTTTAAAAGGGTATTTATTTGGGGTAAAAACTTACACTTACAAGGCCCTAAAGAGTTCATCTCAAAGTTAGTTCCTCACCCAAGTCTGTTGCCATGTGTTAAAGCAAGATGGCGGGAGACATCTGCAAGGGTTCAGCCTTCCTCTTTCCTCTTAAGACTCCATGGGGCCATTTTCTTCTGATCTCAACTGTAGGCTGGATGGCTGATTTCTTTTCAGGCCTGCTCAGCTGCTCAGGGCTCTGGTCTCTTAAGCTGCAAACTATGAGGCGAATGGCTCATCTCTCTTTCTGGGGCCTCTGCAGTGTCTTTGGAGCTGTCTCTTTTCCTCTGTGTTCTTCCTCTGTGTATCTACTTCTGTGTGTCACCTTGATTGAGTGTCCGTTTATATAGCTCACGAAGTGGATGGGTACTCAAACTGGGTTACACTCTACTGACCTGATCCAGTCAAAGCCCTAATCTTAACATAATTTAATCCAAGACATCTCAGCTGAACCTAATATAATCATAGGGTATCATGCCCAGAGGAACAGACCAGTTTACAAACATAATCTCTCTTTTTGGAATTCATAAATAATCTCAAAGTGCCACAGGTATTTTCTTGAGCTAAACGCTTACAGTTACAAGGCCCTAAAGAGTTCAACTCAAGATACCATAAGAGGTACTTTCTCACCCAATTCAGTTGCCACGTTTTGAAGTAAGATGGCGAGCCTGGTTTCTCCTTCCTTCTTCCTCTTAAGGCTCTATGGGCCCAACTTCTTCTGATTTCAGCTGTAGGATGGCATAGGGTTTGCTTCTTTCTGGGCTTCCACAGTTCTGCAAACTATCAGGTGAATGGCTCATCTCTCTTCCTGGGGCCACAGGATCAAAATTATCTCCTCTGCCATGTCTCTCTCTCTCTTCCTGTGTATGTCTTACTCTGTATTTCTTCTTGAGTAAGGATCTATTTATATAGCCCACCAAGGGGGCTTGGACTTAATATGAGTTACACCCTACTGATGTAGTCGAATCAAAGCCCTAATCTTAGCATAATTTAATCAAAGTCATCTCAACTCAATCTAAAACAATCAAAGTGTATCACGCCCAGAGAAACAGACCAGTTTACAAACATAATCTCTTTTTGGAATTCATAAATAATATCAAACTGCTACAAGCAGCATATAGATCATTGATGAGGAATATTGTTTCTTCTATGAAAAACCTTTCATTAGTTAAGACTCTTTTGGTTGTTGGTTTAGGTATAAAGTAACTGAGTAACCAAAACTCAATTAATTAAGCTGTCAGAGGATGAGACTGAACTAGAACAAGTCACTGTCACGACTTATCAGACTCTCTGGCCAACTCTTGTCTTTCCTCATTTCAGAGTGTTAGCTTTATTCATTCAGGCTGGCTGTTGTTTTACGATTGAAATCTTAGCCAATATCAGCCTCTGCATTTACACTCTCACATACTTGTGAGCAGAGATGGATCTGGGTTTCTTCTTCTAATCTTAAATTTGAACATTATCAGTGAATAAATGTTGGAGCATACTTGATCCCCTGGACTAATGACCGGGTTAAGAATGTGAGAAGGTGGGCATTCATTAGTGCAATCTTTGGGGTCTTAGAGATGGGATCAAGTAGCTCCCATTTGTGCCACCTTTAAGAGTAGGCAAGGGGAGAGAAATTGGTTCCTCCAAAGAAGAGCTTGGGGGCAGCAAAGACATAGCTCCTGGGGGGAATTGCTGTGACCTGGGAAATCATCCAAATTTTTGTCGACTATAAACCTATGATTCAGAGGGTAAAAATATCCACGAATAATCCCATGCAAATAGAAATTTAGATCATTTATTTTCATATATATATATATATATATATTTAATATTTTCAACTCACTTGCTATTTAAAACTTTATATATGAAATCCAAAATAAAATGACCACAAATAACCCTTAAATGGTTGGAAATGACAAGGACAAATTATACAGGCTAAAACAACTCACATGTGGCATTAAGATGCATTTAAAGCACATACTCTACTGGGCTGCTAATGTTCAATAAGCCTTTGGCAAGAAGAGGAGGGAGGAGAGGAGAGGTCCAGAAAGGGAGAATTTCTAGGCTTGTGTGTGTATCTGTGTGTAAGGGAGAATTTTCTCCCATTCTGTGTCCAGCACCAACCAATAGAGTTCCCATCTCTTTTCCCTCTCTCTCTCCCATGCTTGGGTGAGAGAATCCCTGCTTCATCCCAAGTGTAGATACAGATTCTTCAGGCTTATTTCACAAAACCTTTTTTGTAAGGTCAAACAATAAAGTGGTTACGAGAAGTGGTCTTATAAAACATGTGGATGCTAGGATTCAGTCTTTGGTCTACCCTAGAATAAGAAAAATGTGTGTTTTGAGATCTGTTTTAGTTGCTTGTGTTGCCTTTGAATAGACAGTGCAGTAGAAGCATAGAAGCTACCTTGACTGGGTGAGTACTGGCATGTTAGTCTAGCTCCATGTGGCTTCCTGTGGAGACAAGAAGACTGACTCCAAGAAGGAAAGGATTTTTCCATGTCAAATCTGGTCTTCATATGTGGTATTTGGAATGGGAGATACAACTTTCTATCAGAGTCTTAAAATCACACACATTTCCCAAATTGCTGGTAGACGTGGAACATCCATTTTATAGCTGAGAGTTGGACAGAAAAGGAGCCTTTCATTTTGGGGTGAGGAAATCCCATTTTGCTGCAATAAAAAGCTATTTGTTTTATCTCCTAAATTATGACCATAGCTTATTAGTTTTTTATGATATCTTGTCATCTAAATTAGGTGACAACTGGTAGACTAATAAAATATTGGTAGCTTATATTTATTCGTTAATAGATATAGTTTACATTTGCAAAATTGCACCTCACTTTGCACATCTTAATGAGGCTTTTAAAACCACATAGAAAAGAATGAAAAGAATGTTGTAGTAAAAAGGATATCTATTTGCATATGAAGATACTGAGGCTTAGAGAGTTCAATGGACCTACCCCAGGTGTACAGATAAACAGCAGCAGAGCAACATCCAGAAGTCAGGTTCTTAATTCCTTCATCCATGGAGAAAAGTAATAAACTTGTCTTCATGTAAAACTGGCTTCAAGAACTCTTATATCTGCATCTTTTAAAAAATGGCAGAGAAGTTTCACTCAGACAAAATATGGAAGTCCAGAAAAAAAAGTACACCAAAGAAATTCCAGCTTTGGTAACCACCCTCTATGAGAGATATAGCTCAAGATAGCAGGTAAAAGCTTACTACATTGAAGTTAAAAGGGAGTAGAGAGGGGAGAGGTAAGATGGTGTCGGTTTAGGAGGGCACTCACTGAGTAGCTCTCTGAGGACGGCCGATTGTGGACAGGGTCCTGTCCGAGGGTCTGTGCTGTGGGCGCACGGAGCGAGAAGCTTGGGTCACCTAGCAGCAGGCAGATCGATGGCGTGGAGTGATCGGTAGAGATTCGTGAGTTTTAAGCCTGCCTGTGGCGGTTAACACAGACAGCTGAGCCCCATTCACAGGGAAAACGGCTGGTTTGAGCCACGAATCCCACACCCTCAACTCCCGCTCCTGGTGTGAGGGAGCATTCTCTGAGGGAGGGGGGCTCTGACAGAAGGTGGAGAGGGGTTTAACCTCTGTGGATTTGGCTGCCTGGACCCCCTCATAACGTTGGGGAGCAGATAAGCCGGCTTGAAACAGCACCAGGCTGAGGGGAGAGGCGAATCTGCTAAGGAAACCTGATTTACCCAGCAGCCCACTGACACTGAGGCTTGGCCCCAGAGGGGGCGGAATTAGCCAATTTTATCTCTCTGCACTGACAAGCATCAGAGCTTCAGCTCCCCTGGTGAGGCCAGGAAGTGGGAAGGGCTTGATTAGTTTCCATGAGACTATTTAGGGTCCCATCGGTGAAGGGGGTGATCTAGCAGAGGACTTCTTTTGGGTCCCTTATATTGCCAAAAAAAAAAAAAAAAAAAAAAGTCACTTTAAAAAATGGATTCCTCTTTTTAATTTAGTTCAATACCGAAAATCTGCCTCAAAACCTGCAGATAGAACCCTGCAGGGAAATTGATTGATAAACACAAGCAGGCTGAGAGGATTGGCAAGGACCCTAGAAGGAACACTTCCTCCTTAGCTTTGTTTGACTGCTTGCTGGTGTGGTTGTTTGGTTTTTCTCTGTTTATTTGTTGTCTCTTGCTTTTCCATCCTCTTTCCTCCCCCCTTTCTGTTTTCCTTCTTTTTTTTTTTAATTAGGTGCTGCTAACTTACCTCTTCGTTGCTGTGCTTCTTCTTCAGCGATTTCCCATTCCCTGTCTATATTGATATTGTAACCCAAGCTATCTCTTATCCTTCCTTCATCTCTCTGCCTTCTGCTTTCTGTTGTGGTTCTTAGACACCACGCTTTTTCATTAGCCCACAACATAAGGGTGTCAATTTCTATTCTATTTTGTTTTCTTCTTTTATTAAAATTAATATTAGCTTTTTCCTTTCAGCCCTTTCTTTACGCTTTCTCTCCCTCCTCATCAGTCTAGCCTTCTAAATCATTATATAT
>JAKSZT010054138.1:9728180-9747991 GCA_026826555.1 Tolypeutes matacus | reverse complement strand
TATATATATATATATATATATATATATATTCCTTTATTTGGTTTCCCAGTCCATTGTAGGTACTCCACTTTTTTCCTATTACTCTACACTGCCTACACAAGTTAAGTATTCATTTCACTAAGTCCTATTTGGCCCCTCTTCTAACTTTTATCAATATTACTATTATCCTTCTCCCTTTCTCACACCTTTCAATTCCTCTGGCACAAATCTTTTGTCTTCAAGGTAACATAGAAAGAAGCAAGGAAACAAAATAAGAAGAAAAAGTGTCAAAGAGAAAACTTAACACACACACAGAACCACCAGCTAAATAAAACTCTAAATGAGAGAGAGAAGCTAATCAACTGAATAAACCCGGCAAGATAAAATGATGACTAGAGGGCAACAAAAAATTACAACCCACACTGAGAAACATGAAGACATGGACCAGTCCAATGAACAAACTAAAAACCGGGAATATATGCAGAACATCGAAAAACTAATCAAAGATTCCCAAACAAATATCATGAACCAACTTAATGAAGTGAAGGAAGAGATTAAGGATATAAAGAAGACACTGGGAGAACATACTGAAGAAATTGTAAACATACGCAAAAATGATAACGGATATGATGGTGATCAGTGGCACAATCCAAGAAATAAAAAGACGCTGGATTCACATAACAGCAGATTTGAACAAGCAGAAGAAAGTATTAGTGATGTGGAAGACAATACATCTGAGATCAAACAGATAGTTGAACAGATAGACAAAAAGATAGAAAAAATCCAGCAGGGACTCAGGGATTTAACTGACAACATAAAATGCACAAACATACACATTATGGGCATCCCAAGGAGAAGTGAAGGGAAAGGGAACAGAAGGAGTGTTGAAGGAAATAATGGCTGAAAACTTCTCAACCCTATTGAGAGAGACGGATGTGCAGATCCAGGAAGCACAGCGCACCTCAAACAATATAAATTCCAACAGGCCAACTCCAAGACCTATACTTGTCAAAATGTCCAATGCTCAAGACAAAGAGAAAATACTCAAGGCAGCAAGAAAAAAGAGAACCATCACATACAAGGGAAACACAATAAGATTAAGTGCTGATTTCTCATCTGAAACCATGGAGGCAAGAAGACAGTGGTATGACACAGTCAAAGTACTAAAAGAAAAACACTTCCAGCCATGAATTCTCTATCCAGCAAAACTGGCATTCAAAATTGATGGAGAGTTCAAAATATTCACAGATAAATAGAAATTAAAACAGTATGCCAATAAGGAACCTGCACTTCAAGAAATACTAAAGGAAGTTCTACAAGTTGAAAGGAAAAAACAAGTGAGAGAGAGTTGGAGGAGAGTTTAAAAACAACTAAAAATACAAAAATGGAAACAAAACAACATATGACATACATTAACCCAAAGAAAATATGGCTGAAGTAAGTAATTCATTGTGAGTAATAACACTGAATGTTAATGGATTAAATTCATCACTCAAGAGATACAGACTGGCATAATGGATAAAGAAATATGATCCATCTATATGCTGTCTACAAGAACCCCACCTTCGACCCAGGGATTCAAGGAGGCTGAAAGTGAATGGCTGGAAAACAATTTTACAAGCTAACAATAGCCAAAAAAAGGGAAGGAGTAGCTATTCTAATGTCATAGATAATAGACTTTAAATGCAACTATTGTAAGAGACAAAGATGGACACTATATATTAGTAAAAGGGGTAATCTCTCAAGAAGAGAGAACAATCAGAAACATTTACGCACCTAATCGGGGTGCCTCAAAATACGTAAGGCAAACTCTGGAAAAGCTAAGTGGAGAAATAAATGCCTCTACAATTATAGTGGGGGATTTTAATACACTATTATCATCGTTAGACAGAACATCTAGACAGAGAATCAATAAAGAAACAAAGACTCTCAACAATACATTAGATGACCTGGAATTAATAGACATATACAGAACACTACACCCAAATACAGCAAGATTTACATTCTTCTCGAGTGCACATGGATCCTATTCCAAGATAGACCACATGCTAGGCCACAGAACAACTCTCAATGAATTCAGAAAGATTGAGATTATACAAAGTAATTTCTCTGATCACAACGGAATGAAGTTGGAAATCACTAAGGGTCAGAGAAACAGGTTAGACACAAGGATATGGAAGTTAACACACTCTTAGACAAACAGTGGGTCAAGGAGGAAATCTTAAAAGAAATCAGGAACTACCTTGAAACTAAAGAAAACAACAACACAACATATCAAAACCTATGGGATGCAGCCAAAGCTGTCCTAAGAGGGAAGTTCATAGCCATAAATACATATATTAAAAAAGAAGAAAGAGCTAAAATTGAAGACCTAACTGCACACTTGGAGGAATTGGAAAAACAACAAAAACTATACCTAAAGGAAGTAGAAAGAAGGAAATAACAAATATTAGAGCAGAACAAAATGAAATAGTGAATAAGAAAGCACTAGAAAAAATAAACAAAACCAAAAGCTGGTTCTTCGAGAATATCAATAAAATTGACAAACCCTAGCCAGACTAACAAAGAAAAAGAGTGAACAGATGCAAATACACAAAATAAGGAATGAGCAAGGGTATATCACTTCTGACCCCACATAAATAAAGAGAATCATAGGAGGATACTTTGAAAAATTAAATGCCAACAAGAATGATAATTTAGAGGAAATGGACAAGTTTCTAGAAATGCACAAACAGCCTACATTGATGAAAGAAGAAATTGGTGAACTCAACAGTCCAATTACAGGTAAAGAGATAGACCCAGTCATTAAAAACCTCCCAACTAAGAAGTGCCCAGGACCAGATGGCTTCAGAGCTGAATTCTACCAAACATTCCGGAAAAAGCTAACACCAATTCTGCTTTAGCAATTCCAAAAAATAGACGTAGAAGGAATATTGTCTAACTCATTCTACAATGCCAACATTACCCTAATACCAAAACCAAACATAGATATCACTAGAAAGGAAAATTACACATCATTTCCTTTAATGAACCTAGATGCTAAAATCCTCAACAAAATACTTGCTAATCTCATTCAACAACATATCAAAAGGATTATACACCATGATCAAGTAGGTTTCATCTCGGGTATGCAAGGATGGTTGAATATAAGACAATCAATCAATGTAATACACCACATAAACAAACTGAAAGAAAAAAACCACATGATCATCTCTATAGATGCAGAAAAAGCTTTCGACAAAATACAGCACTCTTTCCTGATAAAAAACACTGCAAAAGTTAGGAATAGAAGGAAACTTTCTGAATATGATAAAGGGTATATATGAAAAACCCAAAGGTAACATCATTTTCAATGGTGAAATCCTAAAGGCCTTCCCTCTGAGATCGGGAACAAGACAAGGGTGCCCACTATCACCACTCCTATTTAACATTGTCTTAGAAGTACTTGCTCGAGCACTGAGGCAAGAAAAGGATATAAAAGACATCCAGATTGGAAAAGAAGAAGTAAAAATTTCATTATTTGCAGATGACATGATCCTATACATAGAAAGCCCTGAGAAATCTACAACAAAGCTTCTAGAACTTATAAAGGAGTTCAGTAATGTTGCAGGCTATAAGATCAATGCTCAAAAATCAGTAGCATTTCTGTACACCAATAACGAACAATAGGAGGAGGAAATCAAGAAAAAAATGCCATTTACAATAGTAACTAAAAGAATCAAATACCTAGGAAAAAATTTAACTAAAGATGTAAAGGACATATACAGAAAATTACACAACACTGTTAAGGGAAATCAAAGAAGACTTAAATAAATGGAAAAATATTCCCTGTTCATGGATAGGAAGACTAAACATCATCAAGATGTCTATCCTACCGAAACTAATCTACAGATTTAATGCAATCCCAATAAAAATCAAGACTATATTTTTTAAGGAACTGGAAAAAGTAACCACAAAATATATTTGGAAAGGTAAGAGCCAAAGACATATTGAAAAAGAGAAATGAAGTTGGAGGTATCACAATACCAGACTTTAAAACATACTGCAAAGCTACAGTGATCAAAACTGCATGGTATTTTGGGTAATCTAAGCACCTCTTAAAATATATTTATATATATATATATATAAATAACATTTTTTGTAAGCAAATGCACATATATGCATATATATTTATATATCATTTTGCAAATGTTGGTATGTATTGTGAAAATTTTGATTTTTACCCACAATAAAAAAAAACATCAAAAATTGCATGGTGTTGGCACAAGGATAGACCTACTGACCAATGGAACCGAATTGAGGTTTCTGATATAGATCCTCGCATATACAGTCATCTGATATTCAACAAGGCCACCAAGCCTACTCAGTTGGGAGAGAATGGCCTCTTTATCAAGTGGTGCTTGGAGAACTGGATATCCATATCCAAAAGAATGAGAGAAGAATTCCATCTCACACCTTATACAAAAATCAACTCAAGATGGATCAAAGATCTAAACATAAGAGCCAAAACCATAAAGACCTTGGAAAATAATGTCAGAAAGCATCTACAGGACCTTGTAATAGGAAATGGTTTCATGGATTTCACAGCCAAAGCACAAGCAGCAAGAGAAAAAAATAGATAAATGGGATCTCCTCAAAATTAAAAACTTCTGCACCTCAAAGGACATTATTAAGAAAATAAAAAGACAGCCTACCCAATGGGAGAAAATATTTGGCAACCATATATCTGATAGGTGCCTAATATCCTGCATATATAAAGAAATCCTACACCTTGAAAATAAAAAGACAAACAACCCATTTAAAAAATGGGCAAGTGACCTGAAAAGACACTTGGTCTCCAAGGAAGAAATATAAATGGCTAAAAAACACATGAAAAAATGCTCGACATCACTTGCTATCAGGGAAATGCAATTCCAAACTACAGTGAGATATCATCTTACACCCATCAGAATGGCAGCTATTAAAAACAACAGCAGACTAAGTGTTGGAGAGCATGTGGAGGAATAGGAACCCTCATCCACTGCTGGTGGGATTGTGGAATGGTCCAGCCACTGTGGAGGACAGTTTGGCCGTTCCTCAGAAAACTAACAATAGATCTTCCTTATGATCTAGCAATTCCACTGCTGAGTATATACCCGGAAGAATTGAAAGCAAAGACACGAACAGATATATGCACATCAATGTTCATAGCGGCATTGTTCACCATTGCCAAAAGTTGGAATCAGCCCCGGTGCCCATCAACAGCTGAATGGATAAGCAAAATGTGGTACATACATACAATGGAATATTACTCAGTTGTAAGAAGGAATAAAGTGCTAAGACACGGAATAACGTGGATGAATCTTGAAGACCTTATGTTGAGTGAAGCAAGCCAGGCATTGAAGGATGAAGAGTATATGACCTCACTGATCTGAACTGAGGAAAGTGAGCAGTCTCTGAGAACCACTGTCTGAAAGATAGCTTAACAAGGGAGAGAAAGAGAAGAGTAGGCTGTGAGCCATCACCCATATGGACATAATCTACGGTAAAGGAATAGAGTATAGTTGTATATTGAAGGATAGGACAGATGAATAGTGATATTACTGGGTTTGATGGTGCAGGGTTGACAGGTGGGTAGATTAGGAAGGGCAGGTTGGAATACCCAGGGTATGTAACTATGAATCTTGTCATTCCATGAGTCAAGACGGGAGTGTCATATGCCCCAGGGGGTTGGGGAGGAAGAAGCAGTTAAGATCAAATGGGGTATTTAATGGTCATGGGAAAGGTTTTTCATTACCTTACAGTAATGGACACAGGACATGGTAAATACCATCAAAAATTATTAAACTGTACTGTCCAAATTGTAAACTATAATCACATCCACCTTATCCATGGGATATAAGCCCTCTCTCCCTTGGAGGTGGAGTGGACATCACCATCCCAGTTCCCTCAGGATTGGGGGAAGAGCTATGGACTAGAGTGGACTTAATGGTATTCTGTTATATACATATTGTGAGTCAAGCAATGGAAGAAATTATAATAGTGAGGTGGAGCCGGTAGCCACTGGACACTTTCAGGGCAGGGAGGGGAAGGGCAGTTGAAATACAGGGGCTTTTTCGGGATTTGGGGGTTGTACTGAGTGGCGTTGCGGTGACGGATGTAGGCTATTTTACATCAGCATATACCATGCAGAACTGTGTGGGAGAGAGTGTGATCTACAATGTGAACTGTGGTCTATGCTTGGTGGCAAGGCCCCAGGATGTGTATATCCATTGCGGGTGATGTGCCACACTGATGAAAGATGTTTGTGTGGGAGGTTGTGGGAGGTGTGGGAGGTGGGGGACATGGGAATCCCTTTAATTTCTGTGTAATATTTAGGTAATCTAAGTACCTTTTAAAATATATATATAGATATATAAAAATAAAATTAAATTAAAAAAATATAAAAAAATTTAAAAAGGGAGTTGAGAAGAGATAGGAGATATGGAAGGGAGTTCATATTTGTCGAGTATCTGCTGAGTTTTAGACACCATGTTAAGCACTGTACACTTGTAATCTTTTCTTAATTGTTACAACACCCTGCCATACAACCCCTAGTATTATATATATTTAACAGCTGAGGAAACTGTAGTTGGGGGCAATTAAATGACTTACCTAGAGACTATAGGTTGTATATTAGTGAAATAACCCAGTTCACGTCCAGACTTGTCTCAATCCAAAATCTACATTCAGTACACTGGGAAGAAAGTGTCAGCATACAGAAGAAGTAGTGATCAGTCAGAATTCTTTAGCAAATGGAAAGGTCTAGTTTTTGATGTAGGAAAACACACCTGTCAACTGGAAGACCTGATCATAGACTGTATGGTCCTTTGTTTATACAACATTCAACAAATATTTATTGAGAACTTACTATGCCCCAGTCCCCATTCTAGGGCTTGGGAATATAGCAGAGAATAAAACAAAGATCCTTAACCTCATGGGACTCACATCCTTGATTGACAGAGACAGATAATAAACAGTAAATATAGTAAGTGAACTATGTGGTATGCTACAAAGTGATGTCTTATGAAAAAAGAATTAGTAAAGTAAGGAACTTGGAGTGTTGGGAACAAGGTGCAAATTTTTTGAAAGGGTGGTCAAGGCAACATTGTTGGAAAAGAAACATCTGCATAAAGATTTAGAGTGGGGTGAGAAATTCCTTAATTGGAAGGGACTTGAGACTAGTTGACCTCCAAGGTCCTTCCAACGCTAAGATCCTTAGAGTACTATAAGTCCAAACAGTAATCTAGAGGAGTGGGACATTTCTAGCCTGATTCCCATTCCTCCAAAGTGTTCCAGTATGCAACCAACCCAACAAATCCTTATCCTTGAGATTAAAATATCAGAAAGGTTTGAGGAAAGTAGGGGGTCTTGTTAATTTCACAGGTGATTGAGCTCCAATGAATTACAGGTAATGATCTTCAGAGTTTTGGAGATACTGTGACCCCCTAAGGTGCATCATCCTTTAGAATCTCTGCCAATGACGGTCTCCTAGACTGAGCTAATCATCAAAATATAATATTGCATCTATTGTAGTGCATGCAGTCTAGTTTCTTCATGCTCCCCCAGCCATTTCCACAGTGATACTTGTACTCTAAAATAGGTAATATAAAGAAAGACCATCTTCATCAGAATACATTAGGAGCTTGTGAAAGAGGTAGCATCCCAGGTCCCACTTCTTAATCCTCCCAAAAGAGAATCTCTGGAAATGTGGTCCATGACTTTCCATTTTTACCAAGCTTCCCAGTGTTTCTGACTCCCACTGGAGCTTGAGAGCCATGGTGGAATGGACTGTTCTCACTGTCTCATTGGCCCCTTCCCCCAAGGCTGTTTCTTTCTTAGTAAAATGATCTAGGATAGCTAGATGGCTTCTAAGATCCCTTCTGATTTAAATATTTATTAGAAGTTTTTACTCCTCATTTCCACAAAATGAGATTTGCTGTTTGCTCAGTTTGCTTTGTTTTGCTTTTAGGTGGTGGTACTGGTGCTGGAAAGTATTTGTTGCTGACCTATCTCCTTTCCTCTAGTGTGTGGGTCCCACTATCTACTCAATATGTCTTGTCTTAGCAATATTTATTTATTTATTTACTTACTTACTAGCTTATTTATTTTTCAGCTGAGACACCATGCACTTATGTAATAACCCTAAGTTAAGTTATCTTTAACTATTTGATAAGTTACCTTGTCTCCTATTTGTGCCTTAACATGCACGGTTTGCCATTTCTATCCTAGAGAAATGAACAAGGCTACTAAGACCAGACATACTTGGGCTCAAATATGTCACTATTCATTAGTCAAGTGACCCTGTGTAAGTCATTTAGTCCCCCCACATGTCATTTCTTTCTCATAGGTAATAGAAGGATAATGAGAAAAAGTCACACTTTTTGTTGTTTCCATTGTGTGTCTGTGATTGTGTGTGTATTTTTTTTTAAGTCTATTCCTGTTTATTTATTTATTTATTTTTCTATCATATTTTATTTTCACCACTCTTTTTTTTTATGTATTTTATTTATTTTTCTTTTTTTTTTTCCTTGTTTTTTTTTATTATGGGTAAAAATCAAAATTCTCACAATACATACAAACATTTGCAAAATGATATATAAATATATATGCATATATGTGTATTTGCTTACAAAAATGTTATTTTTATATATATATATATATATACATATATTTTAAGAGGTGCTTAGATTACCTAAAATATTACACGGAACCCACTGGGATTTGATAAAATGTAAAATTATATGATAGTACTTGGTGCATATCATATGGTCCTAATAGATTAGCTTAAATCACTTCATCTCTCCTCTACCCCCAATAATTTTTATAGGGTGACAAGAATGCTTTATCTTATTTGTAAGCATTGCAATCATCCTCCTGACACAGGCAAAGGAAACTTAGTGTATTTCCAAAGCTAAAAACAAATTAGTTCTGCTGCCATACAAAGCCAACTTAATAGAAGTTTATAAAACTGACAGCAACTGCATCTGCGGCAGGTTATGTGATAAAGACTGGAGGTACAAATTTAAAAAATCCCTGTCCTCAAGGAGTTCCCTGTCGAGTGGGGGTGACAGGGAAGTAGCCAGGTAAATGCATTACACTCTGATAGTTGTTAAGATGAAGGGACATGCAGAGTGCCATGAGAAAATAGGCAGGACCTCTAATATGGGATCTCCAGTCAGTCGATGCTACCCCAAGAAAGTGACAGCTGAACTACATCCTGAAGGATGATGAGGGATTTAGAAGAAAGAAAATGATGAGCAAGGCCATTCTAGAGATTAACAATATAGGTAAAGACTGAGATTTATGGAAAAGGCTGATACATGAGGGAAACTGAAAAATGCTATTGTCCTATTTGCTGGCAATTTGGAGAAGGCCCCTACCCTCAAGTTCCTCTGAGTTTGATAGAGAAAGTAGGGCATTCATATTCAAGGCGAAACACTGGTAGTTTAGAGCTGTATGTACCCCAGAAAAACATGTTCTTCAATTGAATCCATTCCTGTGGGTGTGAACCCACTGTAAGTAGGACCTTTTGAAGAGGGTACTTCAGTTAAGGTGTTACCTGCCTCAATCAGGATAGGTCTTAGTTCTCTTAATGGGTCCTTTATAAATGAAATGAAAGAGAGAGAGAGAGAGAGAGAGAGAGAGAGAGAGAGAGAGAGAGAGAGAGAGAGAGAGAGAGCGCATGCCAAAGAAGAAAGAAGCTGAAATGGAACCTGGAGGAGAAGGAAGAGACCTGGAGAAGCCACCATGTGCCTTGCCATGTGGAAGAGGAGCTAAGGGTCACCAGCAACAAGCCCCAAAATGCCACAGTCTTTGGAGAAAAAGCATTGCCTTGACGATGACTTGATTTGGACATTTTCCTTGTCTCAAAACTGTCAGTGAATAAATTCCATTGTTTGACCTGACCCGTTTCATGGTGTTTGCCTGAGCAACTTATGAAACTAAAACATACACTATACAGTGGTACAGAGTAAGGGTCAAACCAGTGATGCAAAGAACAGGTTAGGTATGGGAGGAACGATGATGGATAACTGTCAGCCAGGCTCTGGGAGTTTCATGGAGGAAGGGAGACTAAGGCTAAGACTTATGGAGAAGCTAAGAACTAGACTTAGAAGAGAGAATGGAGAAAGCATTCAGGTGAGAGAAATGACAATTCAAGGACCTTCTTGGGAAGGAAACGGCCCAAATGGGCCTAGTGTTTCTCAACTTTAGGCCATACAGCCCACCTAGAGGGTGTTTAAAAATGTGTGGGGACATTTAGTTGTCAAAGTACCTGCAAGGTGCCCTGTGCATTTCATCCCTTGAGACCAGTGATGCAAAACTTCTGGCAATAAGTGGAGAGTCCTGTGCAATGGAGATGTGAACCACCCAAAATGCCAATAGCCCCCTCTGCTTCCCAAGATAAACACTGGCAAAGACCAAATACCTTTTGAGAGGGAGCAATGGAGAGGAGACAGGCAGGTTGACAAGGACAGATCATGAAGTATTTTGACCTCTGGTCTGGGGACCGTGAACGCAATCGTATAGGAGCTGAGGAGTCCATAAAGGGTCCAGTAGAAGGGTGACATATAGCAAATATTATTTTTTGGAAATAATGTTTTTGGAAGATTAAACCTAGAAGATGCATCTTCATCCTCAGGGGAGATGGAGGCAGGCTTTTTGACATAGTCCAGGCAGGGGTTGATGAAGGCCTACTCACGTTTATCAGAGAAAAGACACAGGTGGATTAGAAAAAATAATTGATAAAACCCATCGATCACCAGCTAAGAACATTAACTCATCACTCAACTTTATTTAACCTTGGCCATCTAAACGTCTGTGCAAAAACTGGGGTCTTTGAATGAGCTTGCATGATTGAGCCTAATAATTATTGGTATTTTAAAATGAATGAGGCTTTCCATATATATTTGCCATTGTTATTTCAAATGCAAATTTATTTGGGGGAAATCCCCAACTTTTAACCCCCTGCCCCTTTTTCTTTCAGGAACAATTTGGAAGAAGATAGAAGGCTTGGACATTCACATCTTAATACATCTTTTCTTTTAAGTGATTGGGCAATTCCTGCTAGACTTTTGAAAGAGTGGGTGCCTTATTATGAAGAGGCCTAGAATACATGCAAGAGAACTTATCCGTGATCATACAATGCAATTGTTTCTGTTGTGCCTCTCTCCCTGACACCTCCTTGCCCACTCCCACCCCACACCTGAGTAAACCCTAGCTGTCTTTATCCAGCTCTGCTTGAAACATTTGGATTATGGAGCCTGCAACATGATAGAAGGGCACAAGAAGCTGGTTTGTTTTAGGAAATCTTGTTGAAAAGAAAACTGGATATTGGTGCCTCAACAAGGTTGAATGAATATTAACTATGGACTATAGTTAATGGTATAATTATAATAATATTATTTCATCAATTCTCACAAAGTTATCACACTAATACAAAGTGTTAATAATAGAGTGAATAATAATGTCAGAAACACAACATTTCTATTTCTACCTAAAACCTTAGACAAACGTTTGTTTTCTCTTTCCAAAGTTCGAATTAGCCAGGGACCTTTTATGAGAAGGTTGGCTGTTTCCCAATTATTACAGAAATTAGCAACAAGCCAACTAATAAAAATAACTTTGGATATGTACCAGAATACAAAACAACAATGGGCATTCCAAATATCAGTAAACAATAAGATGACAATTTCTTTTAAGTAGTAAATACCTAAATCAAGACAATGTACACTCAAAAATATATCTAGTTTCCTTCCTGATGTATGAGATTAAGCATGATACACCCTCTCAGTGTGACATAGAAAATAATTTATATTATTATGGAACCCTTTCTATATGACTAGAATAAAGTTATTTCTTTTGTCTGAGATGGATTCTTACCTCCACCCCACTCAAATTCAGATACAAAAGGTTTAAACGTGGCTCTATGCCAAGTTGTATTTTATTTGGTTTGGTGTTTTTATAAGCTTAAGCCAGCAGCTGTGCATATTTGTGCAATTCCAAATTGAGGATTTATATATGTAATTTTTCAGCTTAGGAAAATATTTAAAACTATCTTTAATGAATCACATGGAAAGCCACTAAGGCAAAATATATAACACCAAGGAGGATGGTCTCTTTTTTCCTTTGTTAGTCTACTTATTTACAAGATTTATAATGAAGTTGATATAGATTGCTCTCGAAATAAAGCTTACCTTCTGACAAACTAGGTTGAGTAAATTTTTAAAGGAGCAATTCAGGAAAGTAAGTAGGTTTTGGAAGGCTTATATGGTATCAAGAAGCAGATTTGACTGGTTTTCTTTTTTTAAAAAATCTTTCAAAAATTTTTGATAAAAACCATAAACTGTACAACAAAAACAGTGAACCCTAATCTAAACTATAGACTATAGTTAATAGTATAATTATAATAATATTTCATCTATTGTTACAAAGTTATCACTCTAATGCAATGTGTTATTAATACAGAAAACTATGGGGGTGGTATATGGGAACTCTGTGTGTTTAGCATGATTTTTCTGTAAACCTACAAGTTCTGTAGCAACATTAAAGCAACTTTCAATAGCCCTCCTCCAGGGACACACCTACCCCATTCAGAGTCCAATCCTTCCATGTCTAAAGCAGGGACCAGATGGTGGCATGAACTTTTCCAGACTGAAAAATATTAGAAAAGCAAAATTGCTAGCCTTGCAGAACCCCCTGGCATTGCCCGTATTTTGCAGGATCGGCAGTGTGCTTTTTTTTTTTGTTTTTCCATTTGCCTCTTATTGGAGTGGGTAATTTAGTAGGTTCATAAAACGCTGTTGTGTTCATATGGGAAGCACTATTAAGTGGATTTTCTCCTTGCATTTTCCTATGCTGGGATGGGAAAAGATAGTTCTTAGACCTCTCGTCCACTTTTCCTTCTGCATTCATATATTTCCCTTTTTCCTGCCTCTCACTCAAACCCTGGCTGTCCAGCAACAACCCTCTCCTCATGATGCCTCCACACAACCTGCAAACTAACTTCCTCTTTCTTCCTTCCTATTTAGAGCTTGCACCACAGGATAAGGTATCCCCTGGAATCCACACCAGATTTTGTACACACACTTAAAACTGTATTATTTGAAAAAAGACTTAGGGAGTTTAACTTAGTCCTACATAGACATTTAGGTCAATAAGATGCACTCGATAAAGCTGTTTATATCCTGAATCTCACTGTATTAATTCAAGGCTCTCAGCATCCAAAACTTGAGACACAGCAGTAGATTTGAGGATTTCTGAACTTCATCTTTCTTAAAATAATTTTTTGTCAGTCACAGAATGAAGTGCTTCCCTCCTCATTTGATATTTACCCTGGAAATCTGGCAGAGGGCACAAATTGTGCTCACTTAAACATTAGCTTTGCCCAGATTCACAAAATAATTTTAGCTTCAACATTCCTGAGAAGAAATGAAGTGAAAATGAATTAGTATGGTGAACTGTCCTTCTAACACATTGACTTTTCTTTTCTTTTTTTTTTTTTTAATAAATTTGGGTTCTATTGTCATTATTAAAAAAAGGAAGAAATACTTTAACTTCAACCTGCTTAGAGCAGTCAAAATCCAATTGTCTTCCACCTTCTACATATCCCATCAAGGAACAAATCCCTAGCAGGATTTCCTTGCCCACCTTTCTGTTTCTGAAGACATATAAATGTGCTCAGTCCATGCAGAGAAGAAAATGAGCACAGTGTCTAAACAGCCTGGCAGTGGTCCAGTACCAAGTACTACTACTTATCAGCAGCATTAACACTTAACATTTGTTGGATGATTTCTGCAGCCCAGGCATTGTACGCAGTGCTTTACACATACCATTTCATTAAATCTTTATAATAGCCCTATGAATGGGCGTGATAATATTGTTAACCCATTTTTCAGAAGAAAACATTGAGACTCCAAATGTAAGAGCTTGCCCAAGATGTGGAATTGTGGTATAACAATGACTGTCTTTTCTGCAATGGACACAAAATGGCTTCCAATCAAATAGAAGAGAATGAAAGGATAAAAAAGTAGAAAAGAACCAAAAGCACTAACCTTCATAGCACCAATAATGCTGTGATTCTTCTCGAACTGAAAATGTCTAATTTTGAATGCAATTCTTTACATATAATCTGTTCATTATAATTACTCTGAAAGATTAAGGAGTGACACTTTGAAGACACATATAGAACCAAGAATCAGTACCATACTAAAATATGTAGTCAATTTGAATAGATACACAGAAGCACGGCTCACTAACAGATTAATTCAGAGGCTCACAGAATGTCAATCTTCTCTGATTTTCAGCAATTCATGCTGGTTTAGTCTTTAAGTACTGAGATGCTCACATACAGAGACATTCAAAGAAGGCACAGCTTCTTTTTCTTCTTCTAAAATTCATGCAGTTATCCTGAAGACTCAATTTATCTACCAAGTATCTATTGATTTGATTCACAAAATAATACAATTCTAAAATTGAATTTAATTCCTGCAAGTCTTAAATGTAAGATATCTCCTGTTATTTTGACACTGATAAGAATTCCTAACTTAAAACTCATTTACACCATGAAATTTACGTCTAACTGACACCCATATTTCATACCACCTGGCTAATCCTTAGCTTTCCCTCAATGAACATCTGGAGATATGAGATATTAGGTCTATATGCAAAGGCAGAACATCCACAGCACACTGATTAATCCTTAATCCATGGATTGTGATTTCATTTCAGCATTTATTCCAAAACGTATTTGTTCAAATAAATTTGTCTCCTAGATAATAGCTTTTAGTGAGCATCATAAAAGGAAAACTTACTTTGTATTTCTCCATGGATATTTATGAGAGAATTTCTGAAGCTAGATGAGAACTCTGGAAGACTGGTTTCCAATTCCAGCTGTGTCATTTTGGACAAGTCACTTTACCTCTATAGTATTTAATACTTTCTTTCCTGCTAAATGATTATATTGGACTGGATGATATTGAGGATTCCATACAGCTCTAAGATCCTAGGATTTCAGATTTTGGATTTTTAGGAATTCAAATTTGGCATGTAATACAAGGGTAAAAAGTATCATCAACACTCTCAGGTACTCGTATATAAACAAGACATATGATTTCACTTGAAGAGAGAAAACAGCCATAGTTCATGCTTTTTCTTTTCATTGTGTCCTGTCATGGGTACCAGCTAGCATTTAGACTTTGTAAAGTAATTTTTATGGGTTTACATCAATCAATCTTTTCTCTCAATCTTTTGGACCTTTGAAACCAGCAAGTCCAGCTAACCATGACCATGAACTGCATCTTGTGACTATTCATTAATTGATTCATTCAGCTAATGTTTCTTGAGCATCTATGATCTGTCAACCACTAATCAAGGCACTGAGAACACAAGGCTGAACAGGTATGTTCCTTGCCCTCCTGGAGCTTACAGTCCAGTAGTGGAGACAGAAAATAAGTGAACAATAAATATTAAAGATTATGATGAATTTTTGGGAGAAAGATATTGTTACATAGAATAAGAGTCAGGACTGAGGTGGGAGTGAGGAAAGAGCTCATTTTAGAAAGGATGGAGGCCTACCTAAGGACAGGCATTTAAGTTGTACCTTGAGAAAGGAGAAGAAGCCAGCAATGTGCAGGAAAGTGGGAAGGGTGTTATAGTCAGGGGGGAAACATGGGAAGAGTTTCTGAGATGGGAAAGAACTTGGAATGCTTAACTGTGGCTGGAGAATAAGTGAAGGGGTGAATATCATCAGATGAGTGTCTAGAAATACACGGCAGCTAGCATTGACTAAGAGCTTACTTAGGCCAAGAACACTTCTGAGCTCTTTATATGGCTTAACTTTATTGACTTTTATAACAGAGACTACACATTAGGTATTATTATTGGTTCCATTTGACAGATAAAAAAAGGAAGACGTAAAAAGTTTGCAAAAATTGCCCAAGTTTACACTGGCACTGGCACTCTAATCTATGTAGTCGAACTTCAGAGCATATGCTATTAACAGAACATGGCATGGCCTCACAGGCAATGATTAGTTGACACAGGGACTTGTAGGCCATTACAAAAGGTGTTAATTGGATTGTAAATATAATGTATAGCCATTAAACAGTTGTAGGTGACAGAATAGAAGGTATGTTTTTAAAATATATATTTTTATTACAGAATTTGTGAACTTACAAGACAATCATGCACATGTCTAGAATTCTCATACAAACCCCCTTCACCAACACACCACACCATTGTGGAACATTTGTTACAGATTATGAGATAATATCATCAGACTATTACCACTAACTATGGTCCATTGCATACATTAGGCATATTTTTCCATACCCCCTATTATTAACACAGTACATCTTTGGCATTTATGTAAGAATATTACATTGTTGTAACATATAGTCCATAGGTTACATTAACTGTTTTTCCCATGCTTCTCCACATTTCCACCATCCTGCAATAGTGATGTACATCCATTCTAGTTCACAGAAGGACATTCTTGCATTTGTACTATCAATCATAACTCTCATCTACCTCTGGGTTCGCTATGTTATTCAGTCCCTAGATTGTTCTCTAACTATCTTTCAATTGACATTTACATCCCTAGACTACCCTCTTCAGCCACAGTCCCATTTATAAACCAGCTGCTACTCACTATAACATGTTACTATCAACTCTATCCATTTCCACACATTTACAGTCAGATTAATTAAAACTTCTACATACATTAAGCATGAGTACTCCTTCAAAGCCTTTTTATCTCCTAATAACCTATACTCTAGGTTTTAACTCCATGCGTTTATTCTTTGGATTTAGTTCATATTAATGAGACCATGCAATATTTGTCCTTTTGTGTCTGGCTTCACTTAGCATAATGTCTTCAAGATTATTCCATGTTATCATATGTCTTCCAATTTCATTTCTTCTTACTACAGTGTAGTATTTCCATTGTGTGTATATACTACATTTTGTTTATCCATTCATTGGTTGATGGACATGTTGGTTTTTTCCATTTTTTGGCAATTGTAAGTAATGCCCTGTTATGAACATTGGTGTACAGGTGTCTGTTCATGTCAAAGGTTTCAGTTCTTCTGGATATATTCCAAGTAGAAGAATTGCTGTATCATATGGCAGTTCTCTGTTTAGCTTCTTGAGGAACCACCAAATTGTCTTCCACAGAGGTTGCACCATTTTTCAATCCCACCAACTGTGAAGGAGTGTTCCTATTTCTCTGCCTCCTCTCCAGCCCTTGTTTTCTGTTTTTAAAATAATGGCCATTCTATGCAGTGTGAGATGATCTTTCATTGACATTTTGATTTGCATTTCCCTGATAGCTAGATATATGGAACATTTTTTCATGTGCATTTTGGTCATTTGTATTTCCTCTTTGGAAAAATGTCTATTTAAATCTTTTGCACATTTTAAAATTGTATTGCTTGCTCTTTAATTGTTGAATTGTATGATCTCTTTATATAGAATGGAAATCAAACCCTTATTGGATATGTGGTTTCCAAATATTTTCTCCCATTGTGTGGGCTGCCTTTTTCCCTTCATAGCGAAGTCCTTGGAATCAAAAAAGTGTTTAAGTTTGAGGAGGTCCCATTTATCTATGTTTTCTTTCAATGCTCATGCTTTCGGTGTAAGGTTCAAGAATCCACCATCTACCAGCAGGTCTTGAAGATTTTACCCTACATTTTTTACTAGGAGCTTTATGGTTGTAGTTTTTATATTAGCTCTTTGATCCATTTTGAGTTATTTTTTTGTATAAGATGTGAGCTAGGGGTTCTTTTTAATTTTTGTTGTTGTTGTTGTTATGGCTATCCGGTACTCCCAGAACCATTTGTTGAATAGACTGCTCTACCTCAGCTGGGTAGAATTGGCAGGCTTGTCAAAAATCACTGGACCATAGATGTGAGGATCTGTTTCTTAACCATCATTTAAGTTCCACTGGTCTGTGTATCTATCTTTATGTCAGTACCATGTTGTTTTTACCACCGTAGCTTGGTAATATGATTTAAAAGTCCAGAAGTGAGAGTCCTCCAACTTCGCTTTTCCTTTTAAAGATGTTTCTGGCTATCTGGGGCCCCTTACACTCCTGAATACATTTGAAAATTGTGTGTGCCATTTGTTTAAAAAATGCTGGTTGAACTTTTATAGGGATTACATTGAATCTGTATATCAGTTTAGGTAGAAGTGACATATTAATGATGTTTAGTCTTCCATTCCATGAGTATGGAATGTTCTTCCAATTATTTAGGTCTTTTTTTGTTTCTTTGAGCAATGCATTGTAGTTTTCCAAATACAAGTGCTTTATGACCTTGGTTAAGTTTATTCCTAAATGTTTGATTCTTTTAGTCACTATTCTAAATGGAATTTTTTTTCCTGACTTCCTCCTCAAATTGCACATTACTAGTGTATAAACTACTACTGATTTGGGGGTATTAATCATTTATTCTGCCAGTCTGCTTAAATCATTTATTAGCTCTAGCAGCTTTGTTGTAGATCTTTGGGACTTTCTAGGTATAGGATCATATCATCTTCAAATAGCAAAAATTTTCCTTCTTTTCTGATTTGGATGCCTTTTATTTCTTTTTTTTTTTGCCTGATTGCTCTAGCTAGAACCTCTAGCACTACATTGAACAACAGTGGTGACAGTGAGCATCCTTGTCTTATTCTTGATCTCAATGGGAAAACTTTCAGTCTTTTGCCATTGAATATAATGTTATCTTTGAGTTTTTCATACATGGCCTTTATCATGTTGAGAAAGTTTCCTTCAGCTCCTATCTTTTGTAGTATTTTTATCAAGAAAGGATGCTATATTTTGTCCAATGCCTTTTCTGCATCAATCGATAGGATCACGTGATTTTTTTTCTTTGATTTATTAATGTGGTGTATTACAGTGATTGATTTTCTTCTGTTGAACCACCTTTGCATGCCTGGTATAAAACCCACTTGATTTTGATGAATAATTCTTTTACTGTGTTGTTGGATTCGATTAGCTAGTATTTTTGTTAAGGGTTTTTGCATCCATATTCATTAGGGAAATGGGTCTTTAATTTTCTTTTTTTTTTTTTTGTAACTTCTTTATCTGGTTTCGATATTACGGTGGTATTGCCTTCATATAATGAGTTTGGTAGCTTTCCTTCTTGTTCAATTTTTTGGAAGAGCTTGAGTTAGATTGGTATTAAATCTTCTTTTCATGCTTTGTAGAACCACCTATGAAACCACCTGGTCATGGGCTTTTCATTTTGGAGTGTTGTTTAAAGACTGTTTCCATCTCTTTACTTATGATTGGTTTGTTGGGGTCTTGTATTTCTTCTAGGGTCAGGGTAGGTTGTTTGTACGTTCCTAGGAATTTTTCCATTTCATCTGCATTTTCTAGTTTTCTGGCATTCAATTTTTCATAGTATCCTCTTATGATCTCTTTTATGTCTGTGGGTTTAGTAATAATGTCCCCTTTTTCATTTTTTTATTTCATTTATTTGCACCTTCTCTCTTTTTTTCTTTCTTTCTTTTTTTTTTTTTTTAAAGATTTTATTTATTCATTCATTTATCCCCCCCTTGCTGCTTGTGCTCGCTGGGTCAGCTAACCACACCGTGCGGGCGGGCTTGCCTTCACCAGGAGGCCCCGGGAACCGAACCCGGGGCCTCCCATATGGCAAACGGGAGCCCTACTGATTGAGCCACAGCTGCTTCCCTCTCTTTTTTTCTTTGTCAGACTAGCTAACGATTTGTTGATTTTCTTGATCCTCTCAAAGAACCAACTTTGGGTTTTGTTAATTTTCTCTCTTTTTTTTTTTTTTTTTTTGTTGTTGTTG
>JAKSZT010054138.1:9516538-9728080 GCA_026826555.1 Tolypeutes matacus | reverse complement strand
TTTTTTTTTGTTGTTGTTGTTGTTGTTCTCAATTTCATTTATTTCTTCTCTGATCTTGGTTATTTCATTTTTTTCTCCTTGCTTTTAGAAGACTTAGCTGTTGTTTTTCTAATTCCTCCAGTTGTGTAGTTAGGTCACTGATTTTAGCTATTTCTTCTTTTTTATTATAAGCATTGAGGGCTATAAATTTCCCTCTCAGCACTGCCTTCACTGCATCCCATATGTTCTGATATGTTGTGTTATCATTTTCTTTTATCTCGAGATATTTATTGATTTTTTTCTAAAATTCTTCTTTGACTCACTGATTATTTAAGAGTGTGTTGTTCAATATCCATATATTTTTGAATTTTCCCTTTTTCCACCTCTTATTGATTTCCAAATTTATTCCATTATGATTAAAAAATGCTTGGTATAATTTCTATCTTGTTGAATTTATTGAGATCTGCTTTGTGACCCAATATATGGTCTATCCTGGAGAAAAATACATGAACAGTTGTGAAGAATGTATATCCTACTGTTTTGCAGTAAAATGTTCTGTATATGTCTATTAGGTTTACTCCGTTTATCATATTATTCAAGCTCTGTGTTTCTTTATTGATCCTTTGCCCAGATGTTCTATCCAATGCTGAAAGTGGTGTACTGAAATCTCCAGCTATTATTGTAGAGATATGTATTTCTCCCTTCAGTTTTGCTAGTGTTTGCCTCATGCATATTGGGGCATCCTGGTTAGGTGCGTATACATTTATGATTCTTATTTCTTCTTAGTGAAATGCCTCTTTTATTAATATAAAATGTCCTTTGTTTTATCTAATAAGCTTTGTTTATAGTCTATTTCATCTGATATAAGTATAGCTACTCCAGCATTTCTTTTTTGTCATTGCATGCCTGGAGTAACTTTTACCCAGCTTTCACTTCCAATTTATTGGTATCCTGGGGTGCAAGGTGATTCTTTTGTAGACAGCATTTGGATGGATCATTTTTTCTTATCCATTCTGCCAGTCTATGTCTTTTGATTGGGGGTTTAATCCATTAACATTCGATCTTACTACTCTTAAGGAAGTTCTTATTTCACCCATTTTGACCTTTGGGTTTTATCTGTCATATTTTATTTTCACCACCCTTTTTACACTTTTAGTTATTTTTACTGATATATTTTTCATTTCTAGACTCTCTTCCATGCCTCTCTCCTGTCTTTTCTTTTCAGGCTGTAGCACTCCCTTTAGAATTTCTTGAAAAGCCAGTCTCTTTGTTATGAACCCTCTCCATTTCCGTTTATATGTGAATATTCTAAATGCCCTCATTTTTGAAAGGCAGTGCTACCAGATATAAGATTTTTGGCTGGCAGTTTTTCTGTGGTAGTATCTTAAATATAACATACTGCTGCCTTCTTGCCTCCATGGTTTCTGATGAGAAATCGGTACATAATCTTATTGGGTATCCCTTTTATGTTATCTATCACTTTTCTCTAGCTGCTCTCAGAATTCTCTCTTTGTCTTAGGCATTTGCATTCTGGTTACTATGTGCCTCAGAGTTGGTCTATTCGGATTTATTCAGATTGGAGTATGTTGTGCTTCTGGGACATGGATATCTATGTCCTTCAATAGTGTTGGGAAATTTTCTACAATTATTTCTTCAAAGATTCCTTCTGCTCCTTTTCCTTTCTCTTCTCCTTCTGAAACTCCCATGACATGAATGTTTGCACATCTCTTGCTGTCATTTAGTTCACTTAAACCATGTTCAATTTTTTCCATTCTTTTCTTTATCTGATCTTTTGTATGTTCTTTTTCAGTGACCATGTCTTCAAGCTCATCGATCCTTCCTTCTGCCTCCTCAAATCTGCTGATATATGCCTCCAGTGTATTTTTAATTTCATTTATTGTGCCTTTCATTCTCATAAGATTTGCTATTTTTCTATGTATGCTTGTCAATTCTTCTTTGTGCTCACCCAGTGTCTTCTTAATATCCTTAATATATTTAGCCATCTCATTGAATTTATTAAAGAGATTTTTTTGAGCATCTATAATTCCTTCTTGTCATCAACTCCTTTATGTTATCTGGAGGCTTATCTTGTTTCTTTCACTGGGCCATATCTTCCTGTTTCTTGGTATGGATTGTAATTGTTTGTTGGTGTCTTGGCATCTGGCTTACTAGATTTATTTATTCTGGGTGCAGTTTCTCTCTTTAGTGTAGGGCTTTCTTCCCCTTTCTCCCTTGCTGGTTGTGTTGTAGGAGCCAATGATTTAGTTGGTACTGTATGCTTTGTAGGATGAACCTGCTCAAGTTGCCCCAGGGATCAATGAAACTTCTCCTACCTCTCTCCTCTGCCAGAGGTAAGTACAGTGCTGCAACTGTGTGTAATAATCCAAATCATGCAGGCCAAGACATCTATAATTGCCCTAAGGGACTGGAGAAGCTTCACACTCCTTCTTCCCATGCCTGGGTAGGGGCTGGAGCTGCATGGGTGGGCAGAAATCTATCCTGTCTGGGTCCAAAATGACCACAGTTACCCAAGTAGACTGACATAGTACTGTGTCCCCTCCCTGCCAGGGGTCGGGTTGGATCTTCTGGCATGCCCAGCAATCTAATCCGTGTGAGATGAATACACCTGCACTTGCCTTGAGAGGTTTAGGGAATTCTATCCCTTCTGCCCTTTAGGGTATGGGAATGCAACCACCAGCAACCAACAATTTAGTCCATGTAGGCTAAAAGTGCCTGCCATTGACCAGACAGATTGAGAAAATACCAGCCACCTCCTATCTTATTGGGTGTTGGGCATGGATCCACAGGCACCTAACTGTTCAGTCTCTGTAAGCTGAGCATACCTGCCATTGCCCTGAGAATCTACCACTCCCTTCCTATTCTATTAGGGTCTGGGGGTGGATCCACAGGTGCCCAACAGTCCAGTCTGTGCAAGCTAAAAGTACCTTCCATTGCCCAGAGATGCTGAGGAAAGACAGCTCCCCTCCTATCCTACTTCGGGGTGGGGATGGAGCTACAAATGTCCAACATTCAGCTTGTGTGGGCCAAAAGAACCTGTCATTACCCAGAGATGCTGGAGAAACACCACCCCCCTCTTGTCATATCGGGGATGGGGGTAGAACCACAGGCACCCAACAGGCAAAAACCACCTGCAGTTGTCCAAAGAGGCTGTAGAACCACCAGCCCCTTCCTAACCTAATGGGAGTGGAGGGGTGGAGATGGAATCAAAGGCGCTCAACAAACTAGTTCATGTGGGCTGAAAGAACCTGCAGTTGCCCGGAGAGGCTGAGAAAACACAACTCCTCTCCTATCCTATTGGAGTGCAGGGATGGAGCCTCAGGTGTTACTATTCAGTCTGTGTCAGTCAAAAGCACCTGCTGTTTCCTGGAGAGGCTGGTGCAGGTCCCCTGAGCTTCCTCCCTGCTGGAGGTGGGGCTGGGGCCTAGGCTAGGGCTGCAATCCAATCTGGGTGGAAAGAAGTCGGTCTCCACCTTCACTGTGATTTTCAGTCAGCTCCGCTTCCCCTCATGCTGTGGGTGGATATAAATGGTAGCTACTGGCCTCTTTCCAACTTGGACAAGTTCAAACTTTACTTGTTCTTAGCATTATGCTTTAGCCAGCAGAATTTACTAATCAGTAGCTGAAGTTGGTGCCCAATGGTCTCTTCCTTCCCCATTTTTGGGAAATGGAGCTTCCAGCTGCAGTCACAGAATAGCTCCCAAGGCAATTAGCGCTGCCAGTGGAGGATGGGCAGCAGCCTCTGTGGCATGGAGTGCTCTACTCATGAATCTTCTTTGCAAATGTGCAATCTCCTCCTTCCATTTTTTTCAAGGATGTTGCAGGATGCTCTTATGGTGTCCTGGAGCCTCCAAACAGGTACTTTAGATAGCTCTGGGTGATTGCTAACTGCCCTGTATTACGAACTGACATTTTTTTTTTTTTTTTTTAATGAACTGACTTTTGGAGCTCCTTACTCTACTGCTATCTTTCCCCTCCTCTAAGGTATGTTTTCAGGACACATTTCCACCTGATATGTGGAGAATAGAGATTGGGATGGAGGCTGAAGAAGAGTGGACATGAGGCAATCGTTATTTTGAGGCTTTTGGAAAGGCCCAGAATTAACAAATGCTCTTGGTCGCTTATCCTTGAGTTATTTCTCCTTTTTCTTCGGGCCAACAGGGCTCCAATTTTAATTCATTTGGGTCAGGGGTTCAGGTGTTTTTTAGTCTAAACCAGCAATTCTTAAATTCTTCATCTAAAGAACGCTTGACACTCTTAAAAATTATCAAAGACCTGAATCAGCTTTTTTTTTAAATCCATTTTTTTCTTTATTGGAGAAGTTGTGGGTTTACAGAACAATTGTGCATAAAATAAAGGATTCCTATATACTACCCCAACACTAACACCTTGCATTGGTTTGGAACATTTGTTACAATTGGTGATAGCACATTTTTTTTTAAATGGGTAAAAATCAAAATTCTCACAATACATACAAACATTTGCAAAATGATATATAAATATATATGCATATATGTGTATTTGCTTACAAAAATGTTATTTATATATATATATACATATATTTCAAGAGGTGCTTAGATTACCCAAAACATTACACAGAACCCACTGGGATTCCCATGTTGCCCACCTCCCACACCTCCCACCACATCCCACACAAACATCTCCCACAGTGTGGCCCACCACCCTCAATGAACTTACACATCCTGGAGCCTTGCCACCAGAAAAATTGGGAGACAATGGGGATTGAGAGGAGGAAGGTGTCATGGCACACCAGACATCCGATAACACAGTGATAAAGGGAAGGAAAAAAGGGAAAAGAGAAAAGAGAAAGGAAAAAAAAAAAGAATATATATATATATATATTTTAAAGGCATTTCCTTTGCTTTTTTGCCCATTTTTTGAATGTCCCAATCCACTAATTATATTTTATTTTGTTTTGTTCTTTGATTATTTGTTTTTTTTTTCCTTCTCTCTCTCTCTCTCTCTCTCTCTCTCTTATTTCCCCCTGAGTTTCCTTATGTTTGTCTCTTGCATGTAAGTTTATCACACTTGTTTCTTTTTCCTAGTAAGTGTATTTGATTATTTTATGGACTAAATGTTCATGGAGGATTTGGAGCACATTTTTGTAATTGTACTGTTAATTGAAGTCCATGGTTTAACTGAGGGTTCACTGAGTAATGTAGTTTCATGGATTTTTAAAAATTATATTCTGTTACCATATATACAATTTAACATTTACCCCTTTTAATCATATTCGGATATATATTTCAGTGCCATTAATTATGTTCACAATGTTATGCTACCATCACCCCACCCATCATCAAAATATTTTCATAATTCCAAATAGGAACCCTGTACATTTTAAGCCTTAACCTCCCATTCCTTATCCATACACTGTCTCCTGGTAACCTATATTCTAGATTCTGTCTCTATGAGTTTACATATGCTAATTGTTTCAATAGAGTAATATCCTACAATATTTGTCCTTTTGTTTCTGGCTTATTCCATTCAACATGATGCCTTTAAGGTTCATGATGTTGCATGTATCAAGATATTGTATGTATATTCTACATTATATTTATCCATTCATCAGTTGATGGATACTTGGGTTGCTTCCATCTTTTGGCAATTGTGAATAATGTCACTGTGAATATCAATGTGCAAGTATCTGTTCAAATGCCTGCTTCTATTATTTTTGGGTATACACTGAGAAGTGGGATTGCTGGATCTTATGGAAGTTTTATACTTAGTGTATTAGTCAGCCAAGGGGGTGCTGATGCAAAATACCAGAAATCTGTTGGCTTTTTAAAAGGGTATTTATTTGGGGTAGAAGCTTACAGTTACCAGGCCAAAAAGTGCAAGTTACTTACTTCACCAAAGTCTGTTGCCATGTGTTGGAGCAAGATGGCTGCTGGTCTCTGTGAGGGTTCAGCCTTCCTCTTCAGGCTCCATGGTCCCAGCTGTAGGCTGGTATAAGGCTCATCTCTCTCCCCAGGGGCTTGTTTCTTTCCTGGCTCAGTTTCTCTAGTCTCTCCACCAGGTCAGCTATAGACTATCAGGTTCTCTCTCTTCCAGGAGCCTCTGCTATGTTTATGGAGCTGTCTCTATTACTCTGTGTTCTTCTCCTGTGTATTTACTTCCTGGTGTTCCAGCATCAAAACTCCTCTACCGTGTTGTTTTCTCTATGGTTACCAAATATTTTCTCCCATTTAGTAGGTTTCCTTTTCACCTTCTTGACAAAGTCCTTTGAAGCACATATGTGTTTAAGATTGAAGAAGTTCCATTTATCCATGTTTTCTTTTGTTGATTGTGTTCTTGGTGTAAGGTTCATGAAACCACCACCTAAGAGTATGTCTTGAAATTTCCCTAACTTTTCTTCTAGGAGTTTTATGGTTCTAGCTTATATAATTAAGTCTTTATCTTTTTTAGTTAATTTTTATATAAGGTGTCAGATACGGGTCCTCTTTCTTTCTTTTGTATATATATCTCCAGTTCACCCAGCACCATTTGTTGAATAGGCTGTTCTGACCCAGTTGTTGAAAGCTTTGTCAAAAATCACTTGACCATAGATTGAGGGTCTGTTTCTGAACCATGAATTCACTTTAATTGGTCTATATGTCTTTCTTTTTGCCAGTGCCATGCTGTTTTTACCCCTGCAGCTAGGGAATATGATTTAATATCTGGAAATGAGAGTCCTCCAACTTCACTCTTTATTTTAAAGAGTTTTCTGGCTATTTGGGGCCCCATACCCTTCCAAATAAATTTGTTAATTGAAATTTCTGTTTCTTTAAAAATTTTTATCAGGATTTCATTGAATCTATATATCAATCTGGGTAGAATTTACAACATAATGATATTTAGTCTTCCAATCTATGAACATGGGATGTTCTTCCATTTATTCAGGTCTTCTTTGATTTCTTTTCGCAATGTATTGTAGTTTTCTGAATACAAGTGCTTTACGTCCTTGGTTAAGTTTATTCCTAAATATTTGATTCTTTCTGTTGCTTTTGTAAATGGAACTTTTTTTTCCTGACGTCTTCCTCAGATTCTCATTACTAGTGTATAGAAACATTACTGATTTTTTTCATATTAATCTTGTATCCTGCCACTTTGCTGAATGCATTTATTACCTCTGCTAGATTAGTTGTAGATTTTTCAGGACTTTCTAGGTATAGGATCATTTCATGTGTAAATAGCGAAAGTTTTACTTCTTCATTTCCAATTTGGATGCCTTTTTTTTTCTTTTGCTTGCCTGTTCACTCTAGCTAGAACCTCTAGAAGTATGCTGAACAACAGTGGTGACAACGGGCATCCTTGTCTTGTTCCTGATCTCAACAGGAAAGCTTTCAGTCTTTCACCATTAAGTACAACATTAGCTGTGGGTTTCTTTATCATGTTGAGAAAGTTTCCTTCAATCCTATTTTCTGGATCATTTTTATCAAGAAAAGATATTGGCTCTAACGAGACGATCATGTGACTTATTATTTGATTCATTAATGTGGTGTGTTATGCTGATTGATTTTCTTGCGTTGAACCACCCTTGCATATCTGGTATAAAACCCACTTGATCATGATGAATACATCTTTTAACGTGTTGTTGGATTTCATTAATGAGTATTTTATTGTGGATTTTTGAATCTATATTCACTGGAGAAATGGGTATGTAATTTTCTTTTTTCATAGTATCTTTGTCTTGTTTTGGTATTAGGGTGATATTGGCTTCATAGAATTAGTTTGGTAGCATTCCTTCCTGTTCAATTTTTTGGAATAGTTTGAGTGAGGATTCTTATTAAATTTTCTTTGGATTCTTGGTAGCATTCACCTGTGAAGCCATCTGGCCCGTTGCTTTTCATTTTGGGGAGTTGTTTGATGACTGTTTCAATTTTTTTACTTGTGATTGGTTTGTTGAGATTTTCTGTTTCTTCTAGGTCAGTGTAAGTTGTCCATATGTTCGTAGGAATTTTTCCATTTCATCTAAATTTTCTAGATTTTTGGCATACAGTTGTTCATAATATCCTCTTTTGATCTCCTTTATTTCTGTAAAATCAGTAGTTATGTCCCCATTTCCATTTCTGATTTTATGTATTTGCAACTTCTCTCTCTTAGTCTTTACCAGTCTAGCTAAGGGTTTGTCAATTTTGTAAATCTCAAAGAAACAACTTGTGGTTTTGTTAATTCACTCTATTATTTTTGTTGTCAATTTCAATAATTCTGCTCTGATCTTTGTTATTTCATTCCTTCTGCTTGATATGGGAATAGTTTGCTCTTCTTTTTCTATTTCCTCATGCTGTATAGTTAAGTCATTGATTTTACCTTTTCTTCTTCTTTTTTAAATATAATTTTCTCAGAGAAGTTGTGAACTTAAAAAGCAATCATGCACATGTGTGGAATTCCCATACAACTTCCTCCACCAACACACCACACCATTGTGGAATATTTGTTACAGTTTCTGAGATAATATCATCAGACTATAACCATTAACTATGGTCCATAGTGTACATTTGGCATATATTTTCCATATGCCCCTATTATTAACACAGTAAATCTTTGGCATTGATGCAAGAACATTACAATATTACTGTTAACTATAGTCCATAGGTTACATTAATTGTATTTTTCCCATGCTTCTCCACATCCCCACTACCCTGAAATAGTGGTATACATCTGTTCTAGTTCACAAAAGGATATTCTTGCATTTGTACTATTAATCACAATTCTCATCCACCTCTGGGTTCACTGTGCTATTCAGTCCCTAGATTATTCTCTAGCTTTCATTCAATTGACATTAACTTCCCTAGACTACCCCTTTCAGCTACAATTCCATTTTTCTACAAGCAGCTACTAATTATAATGTGTTACAATCAACTCTATCCATTTCCACACTTTTACAGTCAACTTAACTAAAACTTCTACATACAATAAGCATCAGTAGTCCTTCTAAGCCCTCCATTTATTTCATAATGACCTATACTCTAGATGTTAACTCCATGCATTTATTCTTTGTATTTAGTTCGTATTAGTGAGACCATGCAATATTTGTTCTTTTTGTGCCTGGCTTATTTCACTTAGCATAATGTCTTCAAGGTTCATCCATCTTATCATATGTATCTCAATTTCAATTCTTTTTAGTGCAACATAGTATTCCATCATATGTATATACAACATTTTGTTTATCTATTCATTGTTTGATGGACACTTGGGGTGTTTCCACCATTTGTCAGTTGTGAATAATGACGCTATGAGCATCAGAATGCTAATGCTTATTCACATCACAGTTTTAAATACTTCTGGATTTATTCCTAGTAGAGGGATTGCTGGATCATATGGTAGTTCTATATTTAGCTTCCTGAGGAACCACCAAACTATATTCCACAGAAGCTGCACCATTTTGCAATTCCACCAACAGTGAAGGAGTGTTCTTATTTCTCTACATCCTCTCCAGCACTTATTGTTTTCTTTTCTTTTTATTTTCATAATGGCCATTCTATGCAGTGTAAGATGATATCTCATTGTCGTTTTGATTTGCATTTCCCTAATAGGTAGTGGTACTGAACATTTTTTCATATGTTTTTTGGCCATTAGTATTTCCTCTTTGGAGAAATGTCTATTTAAGTCTTTTGCCCATTTTTTAATTGGATTGTTTGCTCTTTGACTGTTGAGTTGTATCAACTCTTTATATAGCATGGAAATCAAACTCTTATTGGATATTTGGTTTCCAAATATTTTCTCCCATTGAGTAGATTGCCTTTTCACTTTTTTGATGGAGTTGTTTGAATCACAGAACTGTTTAAGTCCGAGGAGGTCCCATTTATCCATGTTTTCTTTCATTGCACGTGCTTACAGTGTAAAGTTAAAAAATCCATCACCTATCACCAGGTCTTGAAGATGTTTTGCTATATTTTTTTTCCAGGAGCTTTATGGTTCTAGCTTTTATATTAAGTTCTTTGATCCATTTTGAGTTATTTTTTTGTATAAGATGTGAGATAGGGGTCCTCTTTCTTTCTTTTGGCTATGGATATCAAGTTTTCCCAGCACCATTTGTTGAATATACTGTTTTGCCCCAGCTGGGTGTGTTTGACATCCTACAGATGTAATTTATTGACCTATTTCCTTATTTTATATTGTAATTTATGTTGAGATAAATACCATCTATATCAGTCTTTTTCTATTGCTCTGAAGATTTCTTTAGATTAGATTCTCAGAGTTGAAACGACTGGGTCAAAGATATGACCAGTTTTAAATATCAAGATCCATACATATAGGACAAGTAAATTTTGGTGTCCCTGGCCAAACAATGTGTTATTTAAAGTTTAAGGTGATATTTCTTTTTGTATTATGGACCATTGAAAGACAAATGAGACTCATTTGCCTTCTAATGGAGCCTTTCTATGCAGGCTATAATTGAAGATTTCAGCTGACAAGAAAGCTAATTGACCAAGCTTAACTGAGTTAAAGTTATCATGACATTTGCACTTTATATTTGGTGCAAGTGAATTTTCACCCATTGTAAAAGAAGAAATGCTTGATAGGCAACTGTGACATTTCCATAAGTCAGAAGAAAGTTGACCAAGATGATAACTCAACTTTTTATTATTTTCCCTCTAAGGAGAAAAACTTAACTAAATTTAACTTAAATATAAATTAAACGATTAAATAAGTAAATTCTGGTTAATGAATTAAATTAATGTTGAATTTTAATTTAATTTCTACTTAATAAGAGAAATTAAATACTAAGGACTACTATTTTTTTTTAAAGATTTTATTTATTTATTCATTTATCCCCCCCTTGCTGCTTGTGCTCGCTGGGTCAGCTAACCACGCCGTGCGGGCGGGCTTGCCTTCACCAGGAGGCCCCGGGAACCAAACCTGGGGCTTCCCATATGGTAAACAAGAGCCCTACTGATTGAGCCACAGCGGCTTCCCAAGGACTACTATTTTGTCAGTCAGATTGAGATTTGGACATCCACAAATCAGATTTCTCCCCCACCCCAAGTACTGATTTTCACCCCTTTGGGGACAGTATTGCCTCTGTTGAAAATCCACATTTAAAAGGAAATGAGGAATGGACAACCACTGATGAAATGAAAGGTGCCTGATGTTGAGCTACTTGTCATAAGAGCAGGTGATCATAGTTTTCTATTACCTCAATATGGTTGGCAGAATCTTGAGATGTCTCCCAAGATTCCCACTCCTGGTGCACATACACCTTGTTCTAGTTACTCAACCAAATACTAATCTGGTTTTAAGTCCAAAATCACTTGATATTATTATAGGAAGATTTTTCAAGTGAGCCTGACCTAATTACAAGAATCCTGAAATGGGCCTGAACTTTATCTGGTAAGAGAGATTTTAAGTGTGAGAGGGGCTTAATGAGGAGGCCACAGAAGGATCTGAGAGTGACCTCTAAGAGCTGATGGTAGACTCCAACCAACAGCCAGCTAGGAAACAAGGACCTAACTCTTAGAACTGCAAGGAAATTAATTCTGCCAACCACCTAAGGGAGTGTGGAAGTTTATCATTCCCCAAATGAGTCTTCAGAGAGCCTTGTGAGGTCCTGAGTAAAGGACCTAACACAAAAATTCTGGACTCATGACCCATAGACAGTGGGATAACAACTGGGTGTTTTTTAAGTCATTAAGTTGGTGGTACTTTGTTGTGCAGAAATACAAAGTTAGTATACTCAACAATCATGTCTCTTTATTCACTACACTGCACATTCTTCTTTCCATCCCTTCTGAGAGACCTAAAATGAGCAACTGGGATAGGAAAAGGAAGTGATGACAGAGTCTTCTTTTTTCTCACACATATGCTAAAAATCAGAACAGTTGTGACAAGAATAAAATTTTTGTTCTTTGTAACATGAATGTCATGCAGTAAATTCAAGCTACTTGTATGATTCAGTGGTATTTCTTTTATAATTATAATTTAATGTTGCCTCCTATTTCTAAAACAGTACTTTTGCTGTAGATAACTTAGAAAATGAGAAGATAAAAATAATCTACAATTCCACCATCCAGAGATGATCTCTTTAATATCTTGCTAAATATTCTTCACCATTTCTTCTAGCCATATATGTCCATAATTATATCTCTATCTATAATAAAATGGAGATATACATTCATTCATTTACTTAACAAATATGCAGCACTTAATATGTGCCCAGCAATATTATAGAAATGAACAAAATCCATAAAATCCTTGCCCTTATGAGGATTACATTTTACTGGGGTAAGTGAAAAAAAAAAGACAAATAAGTAAAATACCTAAAGTCAGATGGAAATAAGTGATATTTAGAAAAATGGAAAAAGGTAAAGGGTAGAAATAATAACAGAGTCTGCTATTTTACTTCATGTGGTCAGGGAAGAGTTTTTTGGTTAGGTGATATTTGATTAAAAAAAACTGAAGACAATTATGGAATAAACCAGTTGGATTTATGGGAAAATTTTTCCAGACAAAGGGAAGAACAAGTGCAAAGGCCCTGAGATGGGAGTAGGGCAGGTTTGAGGATCAACAAGGAAGCCAGTGAGGTTGGAACAGTTTGAGTAAAGGGAGATAGAGTCAGAGAAGTAACTGGGGGATCAGATCAGTGAGGCTATATAGATCATGTTAAGTTCATTGGATTTTGTTTTAAATGTGATTGGAAGTCATTGAAAGTTCCAACAGAGTAGCAACACAATCAACATTTTTCAAGGGAAGAATAGACTGTAGGGAGCCAAATAATAGAATCTAGCAGACTGAGAGAGGGAAGAAAGAGAAGATGTGGTAGGAGATCAGGTCCTGAAGAAGGACCCATAGGCTATGGAAAGAATTTTGGATTTTATTCTGAGTGAGATGGAGAATATCTGTGACTAAAAATAGAATCAAGGAGATCAATTAAGCAGCTCTTCCAATAGTCCATGGTGGCTTGGACTAGTTGGCAGCCAATCAAATGTTGAGAAATGGTCAGTTTATGGAAGGAAAAGTCAAGATTTGCTGTAGTTTGCATGTGAGATATGAAAGAGTGAGAGGAATAAATATAATCTCAAGATCTTTGGCCTAAGCAACTAGAAAAATGAAGTTGTCATTTACTGAGATGGAGAAGACTGAGAGAAAAGCAGAGTTTTTCTGAAGATCAGAATGTCAGAGTAGGCAATTTAATATAAGATATTTGAGTTCATAGTAGTCTGGGCTGGTCATTGGCATATGTGTGGTCCTAAAAATCAAGATTTCTAATCATACTTAAAACAACCCAAACAACAAATGAACCCAAAGTTCTTAACTTGGCTTGTAAGACCAATTGGTCTGGTCCCCCAACTATTCTTCTGAACTCATCTACTATCCATCTCTGCTTATTCACTCTTTTCCAACCTTACAATCCTCATACCTCTTCTCAAGGGAGAGAGGGCAGAAAGAGACGAGGTGTGAGGACTGATCTCTGGGGCTCTTCAACATAAAGAGGTCAAGAAGATGAAGAATATTGAAAAATGAAATCCGAGTACACATGCCTGTCCCTATGGTCAAGAGGAGAAAGAGGCATCAAAATAGACCTCTCTTCAATGAAAGGAAGATGGGTAGTTCCTTAAAGGGAGTAGGAGTGCTAAGAAGATACAAGCAAGGTAGACAACAAAATTGTTGGTAATATTTTGATTTCATGAAGTGCGCTGAAATACATGTCATTGTAGTTGTATCTTTGAGAACTTATGTAATTATTTCTTTAGGATAAATTTCTTGAATTGGAATTTCAAAGCCAAAGAGCAATAAACATGTTTAAGGATTTTGTTATACCTATTGCCATTTTGCTCTCTGTAAAATAAGCACTGGTTTGCATCCCCACAAACAGTGTATAAATGCCTATTTCTTATATCGTAGCCAACAAAATTATTATTTTAAAAATCTTTGCAAATTTTTAGTTGAATAATATCCCACTGTTGTTTTAAATGACATTTTTTTGAATGGTCATGAAATAGTGCACTATTTTCCAGGTATTTATCAATCATCTACATGACACTTTTAATCAATTGCCTGTTTTCATCCTTTGTCTATTCATTTTACTCCATTAGATTTTTATCTTTTACTTTTTATTACACAAGCAACTCATGATCATTGGAGAAACAATAGACAATACAGATTATCAAAAAGAAAAGAGCAATTTTAATACCAATACACAGAAATGACCATTTTCTCCCAGTATAATTTTGTTTATTTTGCCAACTTCCTCCATGTTGCTGTATGATTCATAGGAGGGCAGAGTAATATATGTTTAACCTCAAAAGATAATCTATATTTGAATTAAGCCAATTGCAGTGGTCCCATTCTCCTCACTAGGGGCTGGCCTAAGCATAGGCAAGGCATTTGATACAATTGCAGCAGATGAGAATTTAGGGGAAGTATACTGGACTTGTGAGTGGGCTTCTGGGAAAGGTTTTGCCCACTGTTAAAAAATAATACAGTCCCTCTTCTTCCACTAAACCGTGTAATGTATGCATGTGACTCTTAAAATTGAGCAATATATGCTATAATAAGTAAAAAGGGATGGCTGGTACAGGGTTTGGAAATAATTATGCTACAGGAAAATCAGGGAGTGAATTCAAGAATGGGAACCATTGTGTAAGTCTGGTAAATATAACATTCCATGGTATAAAGAAACCCCCAAAACTATGCTTGGGTGCAAGCCTTTTGAAATTTCATTCACCTTGACACTCAGTTATTAAAAATTTTCAGTTTCAGATGAAGTTTAGAATAACCATAGATTTGCTTTGCCTGGAGATTGAATAATAATAATTAACATATTTAAATAACTGCAAAGATTTAATATATTATCTCATTGAATTTGCAGCACAATCCTATGATACAGAAACATAATTATCCCAATTTTAAAGATGAGGCACAGAGAATTAAAGTTAACTTAATCAAGTTACAGAGTTAGGAAGTGGAAGAGCCAGAATTTGGTTCCAGGCAGTCTTGGCATTTCCCCATATAGTAGAGAGGCAATTAAGGGATGAAGAGCATGTAGCGTTATGCTTTTCTTTTCTTTAAAGAGTTTCTTTGTTGAACTTCTTTTAGCTTTTTAAACTCCCTTCCATTATGACAACAGTGCCCTCCCTATGAGCCAGCTCTGAAAGGGTCTCTACCTTTACATATGGCACCCTTTACAGAATCCAAGATATAAGTAAATTGTGGCTTGATTCTCTGAACACCAGACCCATACACACTTTCTGAGATGCTTACAGGTTTAAAATTTATCCGACAACAACTCTCTCTCACCTTACATTTATCACTGGTACCTTCCAATTATAATTTGCGTGTGTTAGTGAGCTTTTACTCAGAATTTCCTCCACTTATTCCACAGGCATGCTTTTGATTTGAATGTAGCCCTTCCCTCAATCTAGTTGCCCCTGCACAATATTTTGCAGAGTTGATGTGTATTCCTCTCAGTTTGTTATCACTTTGCTCATTGTAGTGGAAATTTTGTAGAATGTCAATTTATATAAGTCATATTATTTATTATAATGACTTGCATGACTCCTGATTTAGGTTTAAAGAGCTGGCTTTCTTCATCATCATATATTACATTAAGTAGATTGCATAATATCAACTTGGGGGAACTGGAAGGGGCATGGTTTCATTCCCAAGAGACTCACAGAAATCTGATTTAGCTAAGCAAGGAGGCTTTGTACTAATGACAACCTATTTAAGGCTGATTTTGTCTTAAAACTTGAGGGAGGATCTTGATCCGCCATCCTTGGCTTCAGGAGCAACAATCTGAAATCACAGGATTGAAATAGGCTCTATAGATTCCTTGGTTGTTTTACAACTGTGAGGAAAAGTGGCATTTTGGCCTGAAGGAAAAAAAAAAACAGATCTTTTTATGGACAGGGAAAAACAATACCAAATAAGCGGATGTTTGTCAACCAATACAAGGTTAGTTTGGATAAATATGCCTTTTATTTGGGGCTTTATTCTCTTGTTTTTATGGAAAATGAACTGGGAAGTTTTCTACTGAATGCAGAAATTGCTTGGGAACAAATATCTCCTTCCTTGGAGCTCATTGGCTAAAATACAAGGATGGTTTGAACCCCTCCCCATCTCAATAAAATTCTTATGAGGTAATATTTTCTTAGATGTTCAGGGACAATATGGGAAGGAATAAATCCCAGTTTGGATTTTGCTGGCCCAGCATTTATTGACAAGCTAGAGACCAACAATTCTTAACTTTCTTTGCTTGCATATCCAGGTAAATTGGGAGATAAAATACTTCTCAAGCAGGATTCCTGGATATGTCTATGGCAATGTTTTGAGAACTAACCCTTCTTTGTGTTTTCATTGCTTCTCAATGTAGGACCAATTATGGACAGACAACTCCTTATCTGGGATTAATTGGCTAAGAGTTTGCAGATACAAGGTTTATATTTCTTTATATAGGATGCTTCTCCATTTGAACAAAGATGTTCTAGAGGGAAAATGTGGCCTTATTTGGAGTCATTTGTGGGAGACTATGGCCACATGACTGAAATACACTGTTCCATATTTCAAATGTTTTTTTCCAAAGATTGAGCGAACATAGGGACAATCTGGGGCTTATTTCTGACAAGTTGCTCAAAGAGTCTGAGGACAAATAAGTCCTCATTTAGGGTTTTCAGGTTATACCATATGTATAGATACTGTTTGGGGATGAAGTTCTCTCTGGTCCTTTTACTTCTTCATAGTGACATTATGGGAGAAATGCCACTTTGTTAGTGAGCAAGGACTTGGGGCCTGACACACAGAAGCCAAATACTATGATACTGGGATTTTGAGAAAAGAAAAGTTGTTTTTGCGAGGTCGACTGGCAAGGAGGCAGGAGGCAAGGCTCAAATCTGTTGGGAGATTTTATGGGAATAAGAGGTGAGAGATAGGGATAGCAGTGCGGAAGTTTGACATGCCATAGTCTGATTGTTTAATTATAGAGCTGTCCATTTGTGGTAGAATGGCTTTTAGGCCCAGATCTTACTTATTGAAGTACCACTCGCATTTGATTTGCTTATGATGTTTGTTTCTCCTCATAATTTTAGTTCTGAGAGAGGTGACCTCTGTTCCTGGTTGTCAAAGGACATCTAAAGGACAAGAGTCACATGCTTAGGTTATATGACCTGCAGTTAAGCTTGTTTGCCTGCAAAACAATCTCAGAATAAGTTACAGGAACAGAGGACATCCCTATAAACTGGTTTTGTCCTGCTCATGGTTTGAACTTTAAAGGCTGTTATTTTTCCACACCACCAGGGAGTATGGGTGGTAAATAATGCCTTATTCTTGGACTTATTTTCCCAAGAATGCTCGAACAGTTATTCTGTTCTCTTTTAGAAAACCATACATGCAGGGAAATTTGAGGAATTATTATTCCATATTCACTATCCAAGTGTTTAGGGACAACTAAATGGGAGACCTCCTTAATTAGGGTTCTTTGTCCTAGTAAGGAACCATTTGAGGACAATGGAGGGCATACCTCTATATGTATAACTCTAAGATTACAGCATTACAATGGGGGAAAAATACATTTGGGGAGCTCTTTTTTCATATGTTAAGGAAGAATCACAAATGGATCCTTGCATGGTGCTTTTGCCTTTGGGTGAAGCAACCTCATTTGAACAAATAATTCTCTATTTGAAGTTGTTTGTCCAAGCTTGTAGGAGTGGTATGTGGCCAACATCTTACTTATCATGTTTTCTCTGTCCATTTGTTCAGGGACAATTGAGGGATAAAGAATTCTTCATTTGTAGATCTTTGCCTTCTTCTATGAGGGTACTTTGGATATAAAGTAGTTATTCCAGGGGCTTCTTCATAGATGTTTACAGGTACAGTTTACTTGGACCTTCTTAGGTTGGATTATTTGGCCCAGCAAGCAGAGGCAGTTTTGAGCAAACAATTCTGTATGTGAGATTTAGTTTCCAAGAAGCATGTGGCAACACAGCGTGTAAAAACACTTCCTCCTTTGTTATTGCTTAGTGGTTATAGCTCAACAGAGCTGGGTTCAAGTCTCTCCCCGTCGTTTAATACCTATGTGCCCTTGGGCAAAATTATTCAATATTTCTGAATCTGCTTTCTCATTCATAACATGGGGAGACTAACACTACAGAGTTATTGTGAGGAATGAAGGAGCCATACATGTAGATTACTTAAAACTGTGCCTACCGTATAGTAAATGTTCAATGAACATTAGCATTCTCATGATAATGAAAAACCCTTCTTTGTATCTGGCTCTTTACAATTTGCAAGTTACTTCCCATTCAGACTGCTTAGGGATTTTACTAAAAAACTGGATTTTAGCCCAACTCCATTAACAAATAGCTTTCAAAGTGACTTTGGCAAGCTGCTAAGCAGGTCTGTCTTCCCTGTTCTTCATCTGTCAGCTGACATGATGATAATGAACAGCCTATTTCATATTTGTGACGATCAAATTAGGTTCTGTGTGCCCTTTGAAAGTTTAATATAATAATATCAGGGAAGGTGCTTTACCTCCATTATCTCAGTTAATCCACCCAGCAGGCCAGCCTGTTAAGTATTAATACTTAATTTCATTCATGAGAAAGGAGGGTTTCAGAAGGGTAAAGTAACTTGCCCAAGATCACATAGCTGGTAAGTGATAGAATCAAAACTTTAATTCCAGTCTGTCAGATTCCAGAATCATGTTATTAACCACCATACTAAACTATACCCCACCCCCCAAGAAATGTAAAAGTAATGTTGAGTTATAGTGTGCTATTAGTAAGTGGGCATAAGAAACAGAATATAAAGGTGATTCTGGGTATGACCAACAAGATAGTAGATTGGATAGGATTGGGTTGGAATGAAAGGGTAATATTTTAGAGAAAAGATAATAAATTCAAATCTCAAACAGTTGAATTTTCTAATAACTTGACTTCCACAAGTTAAAGCAACTAAGAAAGTTGGCTAATGGTTAAATATTTCCAGGCCATGTGATGCCATACAGTCACTGATGTCAGTAAGATCTTCATTTACCTACTTAACCATCTTATATTTGTGATAAGACATTCCAGGGTGTACAGACTAAATTTGTCTCCCTAACTTTCAGATCTTCCAAGATCAGGTCATGTCCTGTTAGAGAAAGAGTTTGAGTCTTAGTTCTGCCATATCTTATCCATGAGGCCTTAGCCAAGTAATTTATTTTCTCTGGAATGCCTTTTCTTCATCAAGGTATGCTTAATAAGTCTAGTATGAAGGTAAAATGAGATTACAGATACAAAAACGTTTTGAATACTATAAAAATCCTTAGAAATTATAAGGAATATTATTAAAATCTCATGTCTTCCATTATACCCCGTAGCAGTTTGGCATTATTTATGAATTCTAAAAATAGATATTGGATTATGCTTGTAAACTGGTCTGTTCCTCTGGGAGTCATTAAATTATGATTAGGGCTTTGATTGGGCCACGTCAGTAGGACATTGAGTCCCCGCCCCTTGGTGGGTGGGGATTCAGAGATAAAACTACATGGCAGAGCAGAGGAGTTGATTGGAGTTTTGAATTGGAGTTTTGATGCTGAGTTTTAATGCTGGAGCCCAGGGAAGTAAGCACACAGAGGAGCTTGGTCGTGAGGAAGGAGAGAAGGCCCTGGGAAAAGAGACAAGCTGTCCACCTGATAGTCTACAGCTGGCCTTGTGGAGAGACGCAAAGCCTAGAGAGCCTCATAGTCTACACCTGACCTTGTGGAGATAGTAGAGGAGCTGAGCCCAGAGACAAGCAAGCCCCGGGAAGAGAGGAACCCAGGAAGCCTGAACTCTTGGCAGACGTCAGCAGCCATCTTGCTCCAACACATGGCAACAGACTTTGGTGAGGGAAATAACTTATGCTTTATGGCCTGGTAACTATGGGCTTCTACCCCAAATAAATGCACTTTATAAAAACCAACTGGTTTCTGGTATTTTGCATCAGCACCCCTTTGGCTGACTAATACATACCACAAGAAAAATTCCCATACAGATTGGTATCAATCTGACATCTCTACCTTTGCTCACATTTATCTTCATTCTTCCTAGATTTTTTATTCTCCTCCTCTCCTCTTATCCAAATTCTTTTAAACCCCTAGTGCCCAGCTAACTGTGCAATCTTCTTCTGACAACTCTTTAGGAAATATATATGTATAAATTGTCTTTTGTTGTTTAACTGTGTCAGTTTGCTTTGCTCCACTCTTTTGCTCATCCACACTTAAATTACAAAGCACCTTAAGGATAAGATTGCCTTCTCTGTCCTACATAGGCCTTACTAAATACAGATGGAATTGAATTATATCTCACCTAGATTTCTCCTTATGTTTCAAAAGATTACATTTTGCTTTGCCTTCAATAAATGGAGAATGTGATGCTACTAGTGGAATCCTTTCCTACATTTGAGAGTTAATATTTAACCCTAAGTGCCTTTCTTCACAGAGCTGTGTTCATCTAGGATAAGTAAATAAAGATCCCCATTACATTTTCTCATTAACCTTATTTACATGGTGGGCCATTAATGGAGCTATAACAATCTTTAGCAGGAAATTTTCTACATGCCATATATGTTGATGCATTTTCCATTTTGAGTGGCTATTGGAAGTGTTTTGGCCATTACCATAAAAGATAATTGCTCTCCTACTAGATATTACTTAGTAGACCCCAAAAGAGATTATGATTGGAATATTTCATATAAAATTAAATTTTCTTTCAATAATGGAAATGGATCTGTAGTCTTTCTATAGCATCTAATTAATTCAATATAACGGTGTGATGAATTGATTCACTTTACTGGTAATTGCTACAGATTTATGAGAACTAAGATGACTGAAAACAATATCCTCTTCCTGTAGGAATGCTGATATGTTAAGATGTTAAAACCATCATCCAGAGCCAGGAAATATCACTATGAGATAGAAATCAAGGCAATTAAGGTTGCTTGCAGCAAAGGTTAATGTGGCTAATCTTTAGGCTCCCTCACCATGTGATAAATAAGAAAAAAATGTTTGCAGCACACCCAAGATATTATGAAAATTACTTTTTGAGATCTTTATATTTTAGCTCTTTCCCTGTACTTTCAAGGTGCTCAGTGTCACTCTTAAGATAATTTAACTGCATTGTACTGAACTATGACATTTTCAAGGATGGCTCTTCTTTCCTCTACTAACCACATTACAGTAAAATTCATATTTCGGTAATTTTTGATGATTTGTGGGCTTTGGTGTCTTGCTTCCTTCTTAATATGCACATTGTTAAAGCATCATTTTCAAGGTAATTGGCTTTTAGGCTGAGTACTAACCTTAACCTCTACGTGGTATTAGAATCCTCACTCATGATGAATACAGTGTATATTAAGACACACATGGGCATTTCACTGAATTGAAACTGGGGCTTTAAAAAATCACCTGTCATTTGAGGGAATATGTCGTTTCAAGTGTGAAAGAATGGGCTAGTTTTATTCGTTTGTCTTCCAGGAGTCTTGAGTTTCGAAAACAGATAAAACAAATGGCCTGTTCCCTTCACCAAATATATGATAGTTTCACTTAAAAAATACCTTTTTTCCGTTTGACATTTCAGTTCAGAGGTCTAACCTTACCAATTAATGTGTCCAGAGCAGGAGCTTAATAGTTTTTCACTGAGGTTTCCAGATTGATTTATTCCTCAATGAAGTTTAGAGTTAATGAGGTAAATGTTAGGGAAAACAACTCGATCAATTTTAGTGTTTGGTCTGATTTTTAGCTTATTTTACTATTTTGGAGATTTTGTGTAGACTGGTATGTAGAGTATTTGTTGGTAGCTCTTTGAAAGATTGTGAGAATGAAATGTTTAAACAATATAAAACATGAGCATATGTTGTGTAATAATAAGAGTTATGCAAATGTTGATATTATTCTTAATAATGTTAAAATAAAATATTAGACAAGTTATTATTTATGTGAGTTTGAGCAATTTATGATTTATGAATTGGGCAGCATCCAAACTGTATTTGAACAGGAACTCCACCAGGGGAATGGAAAGGGGGAACCAATATAGAGTAAATATGGAAACAAATGAGGAAATGTACTGATTGCCTAACAGTTAAGTTTCCATTTTACAAAGAGGGTCTTACAAAGTGGGTTGTATATATACATTGATTAGTATGGTATGCTTGTCCAATCTGTTAAGCTGTCTCTAATGGACCAAAACTGGTTTATTAGCAGGTGTTGCTTATCTGTAGTTCTGTAGGGTCCCTTACATTGTTTCATTTTTTTGGAATGCTCCTGCAGGTCAACTATTGTGTCTTATGGAAAATCCTTTCACAGAAAAGGGCTCCCTCCCAGCAATGCCCAGTGCAAGCAGCCATTTTTTTTTCTTAACATTTCCCCTTTCCGGTCATTTTTCCAATAATCTCATTGGAAACTTGACCAAAACACTCCAGTCACAACCATTGGTTTATTTTCTTGTCAGGCAGTAGAGTAGACTCAGCTATTCATTTTGTTCTTGTTTTTTCTTTTCCTTTTTTTGTATTTGTTTCTTTTCTTGATTGAAGTGAGGTTCATTGGAATTATACTTAAGACACTTAGAGTGGGATTACTTACACAGTTGAGTGGATTATGGGTATAGCCCTCTCTCCTAGTCAGGGTGTCTCTTATTTTTACTTTTATTTTTAGTCTCAGTCCTTTAGAAACAGTCCTATTTCTACCTCAGTTTACTTTTGGTTAGCTGTCTCAAGAATAATATCTGTCTTGAAGGTGATAAGGACTTTAAACAGAATCTAGAAACATGGTTTGTACAAAAAGAAATAAAAACATATAGATTGATAATCACAATTAAAACCATAAATCCAAAACATACTTCTTGTCCCCATTTTCCATTAAACCAAGAACCTAAATAAGGAAATAGGTCTGAAATATTTGAACCTGGCTGATATCATGAAGCATCTTAACTTGGTCCTTTAAAATACTTAGGTTATTTGTCACTATGGCAGACTTATTAACATAAAAACAATGTTGTTCATGGGCAGCCAGGGTATCTAGAGCCATTCTGTTTTGCAGGTACACTGATTATAAGCTGAAGAGCATTAAATGTGGTGTTAAAGCTCTCCTGTTTCACAAATTTAGATAAATTTATAACTGCTCTCTCCCGGTCATATGTTCCTAGGGAAGCTAAGATGGTGGGCATGAAAGAGTAGAACACTGTTATTTTACTTTGCTAAAGGCTGAAAAAAGCAATATACCAGGAATGGTTTGGCTTCGACAATGGTAAATTATTAGATTGCAAGCTTAGAGATCTGAGGCTGTGAAAGTGTCCAAATCAAGGCATCATCAGGTGATGCTTTCTCCCCCAAGACTGGCACATGGAAGCATCTCCTGGTCTCTCCCTTCACTTCTGGGTTTCATTGATTCAGCTTCTTACTTCCTCTCTCCCAGGTTCCATTGATTTCAGCTCCTTGCTCTCATGGCTTTCTCTCTCAACTTCTGATGGTTTGTCTCTGTCTCTCTCTCCATATTTATCCTGTTTATAAAGGACTCCACCCTGGGTCATGCCTTTACTGAGGTAATTTAATCAAAATGCCCTTAACTGAAGTGACTTAATCAAAAGGTCTCACCTACAATAAGTTGACACCCACAGGAATGGATAAGCTCTAAAGACATGATTTTCTGGGGTCCATCCAGCATCAAACTGTCACACCTATATTATGGTAGGTCAATAGATTGGGGGTATTAACCCATTTTTTTCAGTTTGAGGCCTGATGTGCACAAGATCCTAAGTTAGCTTTCTGGCTGGCATTTAGGGTAGATAATATATGCAAGATCACGGGATCCAACCCAATTTAGGGGGAGCTGACAAACCCATGCAGTTATCTGCAGTTTACAAATAGTATGCAAAATAGTTCAAAGAATAAACAGGAGCAGAATTTGAAAACCCACTGGAGTGTGCTATAGTTTTCCATCAAAAGACAAAATTTCTCTCTATAGTCACCCTCCATTTTATTAAAGATAGCCTCAAAGAAATATTACTTTTGATCACAAAATTACATTTGGTCTGATTATTTTCATAGATACAGCAAGAAAGATTTGCCATATAGGTTTTTTGGTTTGCTTTATTAGAAATTTTCATAACAAACCTCAGATTGGACTTTTAAAAGCCTCGAACTTGACAGCAAATTTAAGTGCGGTACCTATATATTCATGTGAATTTCTCTTTCTCAAGGCCCCAAAGTATCATATGGTTATATGACGCCTGCCAGAAAGTGACTTTCCTTACTGACCTGTAAGGCTGGAAACCCTGGAACCAGGTACTAGACTGGTTCTTCCAAGAGGGTTTTCTAAGCATTAGCTCTAGTTCCTTAAAACTCTCGTCTTGTCTGATTAAATGAACATCATTCTCAAACATGCCATTCCAGTCAAAGCCTTGGTTCTATAACCAATGTCTCCAGTTATGTCCGGTTAACCAGGAGGACATGTTCCTATTGAATCTTTGCAAATGATTATATTGCCATAAAAATAAGAATATTCAATACAAGTTTCTAAATTTTTGAGGGATTAGACAGAGAGAAAAAGATAACTGTTTTATGAATTATAAATAGTTTAAGGGGGAGTAAGGGATTCCTTGTATCTAGAAAACAGAACATTAGAACACCAGCAATAATCCAAACAAAACCTATAATCATTCTTTATCAGTTCATTCAGCCCTAGGTAATTAATCCTTCTTCGGTTTGATCTTTTGGTTGAATTCATTAGAATTCTGGAGATCTTGGCTCACTCCAGACGTATGGTCTCAAAGTAAATTAAGCACTGTCTTTAGAATTCTGCGCCCCAGAGTATCTGGCATTATCCTTTCCATGGGTCACTGAGACAGTCCCTTTTGTTGAAGACAAGCATTCTGGTATGTAGGTGATCTTCCCTGCAAGAGTTTTCAGGGAACATCAGAATGATAATTATGTGTAGATGACAAAAGACTTAAAATGTCTGTGGTTGATTCATTACTGTTTTACAAAAGTGAAAGTTCTGAGGAAAGTTCATTACAAAAATAATGCAATTTGGAAGAACATTTTGTTGTTTCTGTGACATTTAACTTTTAAAAGAATAACTGAAATTAACGCTATACTGTTGTCTAATATCAGGCAGAGAAGTACTGGGACCTATTATGGACAATGAAGATACTGGCAAATCTCTAGGAACTTTTTATATAATTTATGAAATATTTATATTAATAATATTTCACCCATACAAATTTAGCCAACATAAGGTTCGAAACTCCTTTTTAATTTGACAACACTTCACATGTAACTCCTAACATATCAAATAAACCTAACTATTTTTAGCACCACTTTTTACAGGGTGAAAGAACAAATCCTCTGTGATTTTCCAGGGGCCCTCTGGAAAATCAAAGACAATTTGAGATCAATTAGAAAATTCTGGTTTTGTGCGGCATGTTCTGGGCAGATAGAACAGCAAGGACTAAAGAACTTACTATGTTGCAAAGAGATAAGCAGACATTCCCTGCATCACGTGTCCCCTTTTTGCAGACTCCTAATAAATACGGTGGTGAAACCAGAATCAGGGGTCTCAGTCCTTGAGACTTTTAGTTCCCTGGTCCCATCTTTTCTACAAAAAAGAAAAAAAAAGAAGAAGACATCGTGTTAGGGTTTAGTTTTGGGAAGGCAAAATGTCAATGTTATCAAGTTTGAGCAATTGGCTCCTTATTTAAACAAAGTTTCAAGAAAAGGAGTTAACATGATTGTAAAAAAAAAAAGACTTAATTCTTTTAAAAGTGAGAAGACATCATTTTCTAAAACAATAAAGGGTGATAAGGTTAAAATAAAGCACAGGATGTTATTCTGATAAGATACAGAACTTTTGCCTTCTAGGCAGATTACTCAGATGGTTAAGAAAAACTTTTTACAACCTCTCAGAGCAGACCAATAATCCAAGAAATTTTTGTCATTTTACAGAAAGAAAACCAAATTCTAGTTCTAACTTATTTAATCAGTGAACCTATATAAATTTTGGAAGACTATACCCAAGTAGAATAAAACTGTATGCTTTGTATTATACTTAACATTGATAACTCAGAAGACAGCTGTTTTTATTTAACTAGCAATATCAAAGTAGCCCAGCTTGCCAAAGGTTTGCCTAAATTATGTGAACTCGAATTAAAAACCAAAACCAAAATCAAAAACATTTGTTTATTTCTATGAATACTCTCATTTTTTTCCATTGGAAATATTAGAAATTCAGTTTTCTTGATTTCTGAGACTTTAGGAGCATTAATTTATAAATAAGTGCTTATTTATCTTTATGCCAAGTTGAACAGAGATCTTTTAAAGAGTTTTATAAGTTAATTTGGTAATACCTTCTGGAGGTGAGAAACTATCATATATCAAACATACAAACAGACACAAATAGATTGCTTATAACTTTAATTTAAAAATTTTCAGTCATGAGGCAGACATAAAAACACAAGAACACAGAAAACATAGGAATACAAAATTCACAACTTTATATAAAAGAACTGTTTTGTTATACTCATATTTTTATTTGAACTTTGTTCTTGGCCGATGGTACATGTGGAGGTTAATTGCTCAATATAAGGCTTTCTCATTGATATTAGTGGAGGAGACTTTTAAGATTTTCTTTGCCAAGATATGTAATCTTGTAAAACCTTTGTGATAGCTGGAAAATGTGCTGACTAAAAATCTCTTTGTTTAAGCAGTTCTGGAAATTGTAATACCTTCCCCAGATCTAGTTGAACTGGTTTCCTATTAATCTAACACTCTGTTCTTAGTTCCTAGAAGGACTATAATCAGACCCTCCCAGTTCTGCTTAAGATAACATCTCAAAGCAAAACCACAGAATGCCATCAAGAACACCTTATAATCCAGTAAATCTGTAATTTTCCTTGGAGACATAAAGCTTGATATCCTTGACTGATCAACTGCTTACACAACAATATCCACCTATAAACTTTAACCAGTAAATCTCTGAAACCTGGACAACAAGCAGGAGTTTGGCATGCTTTAGATAGCACAGTGAGGCAGGTTAGTATAGAAAAGGAGGGAAGGCAGCCGGTCAGAACAAAGCCAAAGCCATCACAGCTAAGACCCTGCCAAGAACATGGCCACAAAACCCCACCTGGAAACCCCCTGAGGGAAAGCAGCTGGTCAGACCAAAGCCATAACCCGCACAGCTCAAAACCCACCTAGAACCTGCTCATAAGGTCCTGTTTGAAACTCCCCAGCTCTGGATTATGCCCTGGATAATTTCAAATAGAAGGCATCCCTATTGGCTCCTAAGAGCTAACAGGTGCAACCTGAGTCGTCTACAGTTTAAACCAAGAGAAAGGCAGAAAAGCAACCAATCAGCACTGCAAATAGCAAAGATCCCTCCTTAATGTGAGGAAGGGGGAGGAAGAAAGGCCAGCCTTAAAAAGACTCCAGCCCCAATCCCAGGGCGCAACTCTCTCTTGAGCATGTCCACACCCATGTCTCAGGTGTGCACTTTCCCTTTCTCTCTTTTCTCAATAAACTCTTTGCTTACTTGCCTGCCCTATGGTGTGTCCTTAAATTCCTTTATGGGACGTAGCCAAGAACTTAGAAACTCAACTGCCAGCAACACAGGATTGACAAGTTTGTCCCCATTCTCCTCACCAGACCCTTTGAAAAATCCAGCGTCATCACCGACATGGCAAGAGTGCATCACGGGGTTATCACTTGATCCTTGACCCCTATCACCTTTTCTTTGCCTATAAAAACCCCAGCTTCCATTCCCAACTTTGAACTGGTTTGGGGAAGATGCCCCCAGTTCCTTGCTTGTGCACTCACCATAAATCACATTCTTACTGAGAGACAAGTTTCTCCTTTTTGGCACCAGATCAGGTGGGCCCTTCTATCAAAAATAGCTGTACTGGGGGAGCAGATGTAGCTGTCCAACACAGATGTTTTTGCTCCAACCATCATAACTTCATTCCAGCCCTTGGAGTCTGAAAAAACTGAAGGGGAAGACAGATCCCTTCTCTTTAAGGGCATTTCCTTTAAGGATTCTTCTGAAATTTAGTTAGTCACAAAACTAGTCAAATAACCACACCTTTCTGCAAGAAACGCTGGGAAAAATTGTCTTTACCCCAGCAGATATGTCTCCAGCTAGAAATGATTTTACTGTGGAAGAAGAGGAGAACGGCTATTGGTGGGGGAGGGTAGTTACCAGTCCCTGCTATTCTGTTTAAATTTCATAAGTCAAGAAATAGAGATATAAACACATTATTCCGAGTTGTGGAGTCAACCAAAGTCAAACTAAATCCAGATGAGGGAGCAGATGTGGCTCAATCAGTTGAACACCTGCTTCCCACCTGAGAAGTCCCGGGTTCGGTTCTCGGTGCCTTCTAAAAACAAACAAGCAAAACAAATGAAAAAACCAACTCAGGGGAGCTGATGTGGCTCAGTGGTTGAGTGCTAGCCGCCCACATACGAGGTCCCTGGTTCAATTCCCAGCCCCTGGTACCTCAAAAAAAAAAAAATGGTTACCTCTGAGGAAAGGGACACAAAGGGAGAACCATATTTTTATTTTTGCACCTGTTATTTAAGAATAACAAGAATTTATTTTGTTATTTAAGAAAAATAATCTTAAAACTATTTCCATATGCTTTTAAAATGATAGTACAATAATAAAAATATGTAAATGCATTTAAAAAAGCAGAGACCTAGCTTTTTTTTTTTTTTTTTTTTTTAAGATGGAAGGGAAAATGAATATCCATACTGTAAAGACAAACTATCCAATTTAGGGAAAATCTCAAAAACTTTAGGTAAATTCCCCTTCGATTTTTATGACTCATTTCACTCTTCCTATTTTCTCCTATTTGTTCACAGAAGGGTGTTGACAATTGCCGTTGAGAGGTGAAAAACCAAATGAAAAGATAGTTGGCATAATTTTGGATAAATGGAGCTACTCAAGAGAAAGAATCAGAGAAAATGGAGTTTAAACACATCCTGGGCCGTTTTGTCACCCCTTGGACCTGGGCAGTACTTCTGTTTCAGGGCTTTGACCTGTATCATGTCACTGTGGGCTGAGTTTTTAATGATTTTACTGCCTCCCTTAGAAGATTACTTCCAGGCTAATAGATTTCATCCATTGAAAATTGGGGGCTTATTTTCTATTCAAGGTGCATTTTCCTTTTCTCAATTTAATCCCATTATTTTTAATTATACCCTTCAAACTGCCTTTATAATTTCCATCTCTTATTAGAATTTTCAAATACCTGTAGACAGTTTGCATAGCAACTCCTTAGTCATTATTTAGTCAAGTGCACCTATTATCTCTTCTTTGATCTTTTCTCTTGAGTAAATTCCTGCAGCCACTCACTGCCCATGCTTTCAGGGATTTATTTTCCTGCATTTCCCCTCAAATGGACCTACGTTTATTTCTTCTCAAGAATAGCATATAGTTTTCTTTTATTGTTCTATTTATTATAGAAATGAATTATTATATATATTTTTCTCATATCTTGCATGTGTCTCAGTGCTTATGCACACACATCTCCTGTCAAACCTGAAGTATTAAAGCTGATGGACTATGATTTGGGGGTGGTTCAAGGGATATATGCCTAGATGGCCTTGAAGGTTCTTTTCAACCCTGTGATTTTACAATTTTATATAAACAGTTGTGCATTGTTTTTCATTTCTAAGTTGTGAGGCTATATATGAAAAAATTAACAAAGACCAAATGCAAAACTTTTTCTAGACCATCTTCTAATCTTCATTAATGTGAATAATATATATTTGAATTGTGTATATAGTGCATAGTTATATTCTATTTTGCTTCTGTAACTGAACATTATTTCATAGATAAATGTCCATATAATCTACTATCCACCTTCTTGTCTTTTAAAATACTTAGGCAGTTATCTATTGCATTACTATATCATAGCTTGTCTAACCATTCAAATATGCAAATCTTAAATGCCATTATCCCTGAGTTATAAAATGACATCAATATGTAACAGGTGACTGATTCATTAAATAGAGAAATAAACTTGATTTTAGTACTGAGCTCAGCACTAATAATTCAGAGGGTACCCGTGGAATACAGACATGACATTTTATAGTCTTAAATCCTTTTTCTTATTTTGGGAAAACACATCAGAGTTGCATGGTTGACTATTTTGCAATGATGCGCTTCAGTATTTTATCTATTATCACTTTTTTTATTTAACATTTTAATACTTTTCTGTAAGGCATATTCAATGTGTTTGACTGTATATCCCTTTGTATGAAAACTAAATTCAAGAGGAATCTTTCTTGCACTACAGCCTCAAGGGAGCATTTAAAACACAAAAATTCTCCTATTGGCTACACCTCCTGCAGTTCCCAGTGGCCCATATTTTTGAAGATGTGAAACGTGCTTCTAGTTCTTACAGTGACAGTTGCTAATAAAAGCATGGCAAATAGGTCTCAAAGTTAGTGGAGAAATATATGGATTCCCTTTCCAATTCTGTAATTGTCTTTGGCGTATTCCATTTTGTTACATGTCCTTTCCACTAATGGGTGCCAGTACATTGCTGAAAGTACAAAGAAGAAAAATAATTTCAGCTATGTGTGAGAGAAGCAAACCATTTGGAAAATGTGTATACTAATGATGAAAAGATTTAGACTCATTTACTCATGAAGTAATCAGAAGTATGAACCTGTTTTAGTTTTCCTTGGATTGCTCAAGCAAATACCATGCAATGGGTTGGCTTAAACAATAGGAATTTATTAGCTCATGGTTCTGAGGCTAAGAAAAAGTCCAAATCAAAGTGCAATCAAGGCGATGCTTTTTTCTCAAAGACTGGCTTTCTAGGGCTGGCTGCCAGTGATCCTTGGTCCTGGGATCCTCTGTCACATGGCAATGCATATGGCGGCCTCTTCTGGCCTCTCCCTTCTCTTCTGGTTTCCATTGACCTTCAACTTCTTGCTTCTCATGACTTTCTCTTTCTCTGTCTGAATTTCATTCTGCTTATGAAGGACTTCAGTAAGTGGATTAAGACCCATCCTGATTGAGTTGGACCACACCTTAATGGAAGTAGCCTCAACACAAGGTCCTATTTACAATGGGGTCACACCCACAGGAATGGATTAACTTTAAGAAAATGCTCTTTTGGTGTACATACAGCTCCAAACTACTACAGACCCTTACTCCTGTGATGCAATCATTATTTAACTAAGGGACAGGAATCCACTGGCAGGATCCTTTGACTTCTACAGCATAGCACATCCTGGCTGGATACCTTCCTTTGTCTCTAATTCCTCCCCCCTTCAATGTTTTTTTTTTAGTCACTCATTCCCTAAATCCTGGTGCCCCTCAAAGTTCTGACCTTGTTTGCCTTGTTTTAACCCTCTACCCAGTTACACTTGAAAATCAAATTTAAAACCAAGGTTTATGCTATACATATTTTCCAAATCTCTAGTCCTAATCACCAAGTCTGCATTTTTCACTGCCTGTGTGTTTTTTTATCTCAAAATGTTGAAAACTGAAATCTTCCCAGGCTAAAAGATGTAGAGTAATCTTGTAGTCACCCCCTAACTTGCCACTTACTCCATTCAATTCTGTTGCTTCTACCTCTGAAATATCTTTTATATCCATCTTCTCATCTCCATTTCTACCACCAATGGTCGATTGCAGGCCATTGCCATTATCTTTTATGCCTATTACAATGATCTAGCTGACTTCTCTGAAGCCAGATGTGAAGTTGTCCAATAATCCTGTCCACTGGTCCACACATAATCTGTTTAAGTGCTATTTCCAAATCTGTTCTAAATAATGATAATCCTAAGTAATATTAAATAGAAGTTCTGTTTTATTTTTTTTTTAAGTGAGGTCATTGTCAAAATGTAATTAAGAAACACTGGGTTAAATAAAGTAAATTTTATTACAGGAAATTTTAGAGCCTCTAAGATATTAATCTATATTATGAATCTTCAATATAAAACAATCTCATGGAGGTAAGGATTTTCTTTATCTTCTTCACTGCTGTATTCCTGGAATAGGCATACAATGCCCATCAAATAGTAGATGCTCAATAAATATAGTTTGAATGACTAAAAGAATGAAAGATGGTGTGTTAGTCTGTGTAGCAGTTTGATATGGTTTATGAATTGCAAAAATAGATACTGGATTATGGTTGTAAACTGGTTTGTACCTGGGCGTGATTAAATTGTGATTAGGACTTTGATTGGGCCACATCATTAGGCTGTTGATTCTCTGCCCCATTGGTGGGTGGGGACTCACAGATAAAACTATATGACAGAACAGAGGAGTTAGTTGGAGTTTTTGATGTTGGAGTTCTGATGCCGAGTTTTGAGCTGGAGCCCTGGGAAGTAAGCACACAGAGGAGCTTGGTCGTGAAGAAAGAGAAAAGGCCCTGGGAAGAGAAGAGAAACAAGCTGTTTGCCTGGTAGTCTACAGGCGGGCTTGTAGGAGAGTAGCTGGGCCCAGAGAGAAGCAAGCCCCAGGAAGAGAAGAACCCAGGAAGCCTGAACCTTCACAGACGTCAGTAACCATTTTGCTCCAACACGTGGCAATAGACTTTGGTGAGGGAAGTAACTTATGCTATATGGCCTGGTAATTGTAAGCTTCTACCCCAAATAAACACCCTTTATAAAAGCCAACAGATTTCTGGTATTTTGCATCAGCACCCCTTTGGCTGACTAATACAGAATTTGGTACCGAGGAGTGGGGAAGTGCTTTTGCAATTACCAAAATGTGGAACATTTTTATAAATGGATAAGGGTATTTTTTGTAGGAATTGTGAGACGCTTGATGGAAAAGTCCTAGATTGCTTTGAAGAGACTGTTGTTAGTAATATGGATGCTGAAGAGACATTTTATGATACCTTGGAAGTAAATGATGAAACTATTTTTGGAAACTGGAAGAAAGGCAATCCATGTTTTAAAGTTGCAGAGAACTTAGCAAGATTAACTCCTGGTGTTTTATGGAAAGCAGAATTTGAAAATGGCAAGCCTGGGCATTTAGCTGAAGAACTTTCCAAGGTAAACTCAGAGAATGCAGCTTGGCTTCTCCTCACAGATTATAGCAAAATGCTGGATGAGTGTTTAAACTGAGGACTGAATTATTGGGCACAAAAACAGCAGAAACTGAGTCCAGAAATGCCAAGCTTCTGGAAATTGAGCTCCCAGACAATAGTGCCCCATTTGAGGATATACCTAAATATGGAACTTGTAAATCAGGATTGAAGATGCAGCTATCTAGGAAGGACTTGTGGAACATCTTACTGTCTGATGGCTTGGACCCCTGCTTCATGCATGCTAAACTGACAAGCTTTTTGAGAGAGCTATATGAATAAAACCACTGTCAACCTGGATGAAAAGGGACATGGAGGGTAGATGTGCAAGGAAAAACTCATTTAAGAGGAAAACCATGGAAGTTGAGATCTGGAATTAAGACATCTCCTTGGGCCAAGAGGGGAACCCTACCCATAGATAATTACACTACCCACAGGATACCCATAAAACTACCCATAAAACTATCCATAAAACTACCCATAAGGTGAGTTTGCCCCAGCATTTGAAGAGGGTGAATGTTCCAGCCTGATGTTCAGGGAGAGTTTTGCCACCCCAGGGTGCAGAGAGGGTGGAGCACATTCCTCAAGGATTAGGGAGGTTGAGGTCAGTGCCCCATAGATCTGAGAGGGATGGGCCTGTCCCCCATGGATTAGGGAAGGACAGGAGGTCAACTCATTGCTCTGAGAGGGTTGAGCCTGTATGTCAAAGGTTACAGGGAATGTTGTCTTCACCTCACTGTACTAGGGGGGCTAAGACTCTAACCCAGAGATTGGGTAAGGTGTGGCAATCACTCCAACACTCTTGGAGGGTGAGGTCTGGTGCTTGGTTGACACCCAGATGCTTGATGAGGGTGGAACTAAGAAAATGGCCATTGGGCAAGCCTGTGGAAAGGGTGGGTCCCCATGAGGCCCCAAGGAGAAGAAACCATCTTCTTAAAAATGACTCTCAGACTTTGAAATTGAATGGAGGATGCCCTACAGGTTTATTGAACTGTAGAGGACCCTTGACTCATGTTTCCCTCCCAATTACTCCATATGGTAATGAAAATGTTTATCCTTTGTCTGTCCACTTGTGTATTGGAAGCAGATAAATGGTTTTGTAAGTTTCAGAGGTCTACAGCAGAAGGGACTTTGCCCCAAGACAAACTGTGTTTCTTTAAACTGATTATGTTATGATTTTGTACTTGCATTGTTACTGATTTAAGGTTTTTTGAATATTGTAATGTATATTTGGAATTCAGAGGGTGGAGTGTAGCAGTTTAATACAGTTTATGAATTCCAAAAATAGATATTGGATTATGTTTGTAAACTGGTCTGATTACAAACTGGTACCTTGGTGTGATTAAATTATGATTAGGGCTTTGAATGGGCCATGTCAGTAGGATGTTGAATCTCCGCCCCCTTGGTGGGCAGGGACTCACAGATTAAACTACATGGCAGAACAGAGGAGTTAGTTGGAGTTTTTGATGTTGGAGTTCTGATGCCGAGTTTTGAGCTGGAGCCCTGGGAAGTAAGCACACAGAGGAGCTTGTTCGTGAGAAAAGAGAAAAGGCCCTGGGAAGAGAAATAAATTGTTCACCTGGTAGTCTACAGCTGGCCTTGTAGTAGTATAGCTGAGCCCAGAGAGAAGCAAGCTCCAGGAAGAGAGGAACCTAGGAAGCCTGAACCCTCACAGACGTCAGCAGCCATTTTGCTCCAATAGACTTTGGTGAGGGAAGTAACTTACGCTTTATGGCCTGGTAACTGTAAGCTTCTACCCCAAATAAATACCCTTTATAAAAGCCAACAGATTTCTGGTGCTTTGCATTGGCACCCCTTTAGCAGGTGCCAAAGCTTACAGTTACAAGGCCCTAAAGAGACCAACTCAAGGTTGCTTTCACACCAATCAGTTGTTATGTGTTGAAGCAAGATGGTCACTGCTCTCTGGCTGGTCTCTGCCTTCCCCTCTGGGCTTCCTCTTCCTCTTGTGGTTCTGCTGCTCTGCTTCTTCCCAATCTCAGTTACAGGCTGGCATAGGACTTCTTATTTCAGGCTTGGTTGTTCTTCCCAATCTCAGCTGTAAGCTATCAGCCAAAATGACTCATCTTTCCCTGGGGCTTCAGCTCTTTGAGCCTTCTTTCTGTCACATGGTTAGATAAAAAATGACAGTGCTCTCTCTTGCTGTGAGTCTGTCTGTCTGTGTGTTTCCTTTTATATGAGACCCAGCAAGGGGGCGGAGAGTCAACCTGAGTCACACCCACTGACATAGTCAAATCAAAAGTCCTAATCTTTACATGTAATCTAATCAAAGACAACTCAACTGATAGAGTCAAAGGGGGTTTCACACCCAGAGGAATAGATTAGTTTACAAACACAATCTTCTCTTTTGCGGATTCATAAAATAAACTCAAACTGCCATAGATGGGTATATTGTAAACAACATTTTTGCATTTTTACTTAAATATGGAAATCTTTATCTCAAGTTGCATATCAAAAGAAAGTAGTGTTTTATGAAATATTTTGTGTGAAACATTAGTCTAAAGCTGGTTTTCTCAATTTTGGAACTAATGGAATACTTCTTTGTTTTGGGGTGCCTGTCCTGTGCATTGTAGGATATTTAGCAGCAGCCAGAGCCCCTAACTACTAGGTGCTAGTAGCACCAATACCCACAATTTTGAAAAACAACTATGTTTCCAGACTTTGCAAATTGTCCCCTCAGGAGCAAAATCATGCCAGGTTGTGAGCTACTGGTCTAAAGTATAGTATGAGCCTATTGCTCCACTGCTCAAAAATTTTCGCAGTCTATTTGCCTGTGAAATTAACTCCAAATTCCTCAGACTGATATCCAAGTTCCTTCTTTAGCCCTTACCCTACAGGCAATTGTACACACACACCCATACACACAAACACACAGAATTCACTGTAGGAGCCAGGCATTGAGAGAGCTCATGGTAGAAAAGGATAATTCATTTCATGTAAACCAGGCAGGATCTCAGCCTATCACATGTTCCATCCCTCCTCTCTTTCTCTATCCCATGCCTCCAGCTGGCCAAATGTTTATTCGACATCCTTCCCTCATTTTTTTTTTTTTTATATGAACTACTACTCAAGGCTTCCCTTTATATCCTCCATAGTTCTTATTTCACCTGAGTACAGACATTTGGAGGAAAACACCATGATATACCCTAGGTCCCATACCTCATTAGGGGAGCCCAGCCAAATTTTATTTATGACACAGATATGTATTTATTTAATCAATATGCAAAAATGTACTGAATGTCTGTTAAGTGCTAAGTACTATGCAGTCTTCTGGGGTTCCAGCAGTGACAATCACCCATTTTTTTCCTTCAAGGAATTTACCTACTAGCAATTAGTGATATGAGCTAAGTCTTGTATGAGGGGCATATGCTAAGAGCTAGAGAGCTTAAAGAGGAAAAACAATTCACTACGTGTTCAGAATTCTGGGCAGGTATTATAGAGGAAATAGCAAGTATGCTGAGTCATGAAAGATGATTAGGTGTTGATCCAGCATTCAAAGAGGTGCCAGTCATCTCAAGCCTTGTGAAGAGTATATCCACAACCAGGAAGGCAGGACTTTATTTTATACAGTTGCTTCTGTGCTGATGGTTTTTAGTCCCTGCAGTATTTCTCCCATAAAGTGAAAAGGTGACTTAATCTCCATGAAGAATTATTGCCCAACCTTGTCTTCATCTCAGTCATATCCATGTAGTCCTTGTCTTTATGCTTGCTAAAGCGGAACACTGTTGGACAGAACCTCCAGATATATTGCTAGAAAATGGCCAGGGAGGATGCCCTGGTACAGTGGGGTTGATTCCCTGGGTACAGTGGGGTTGTAATGTGAATGAAGGTGTCAATGATGATGGCAAAATTGAGGCATTTTGCTCAAAAATTTGCGTCCTGTCCAAGACACCAGGAACCATCCTTCTCCTCTCTTCCTGGATGAAGTTGGTAGCTCAGGGACAGCAAACCACTTAAGTCTCTTGTCAAGAGACTTAAACAAAAGAAAATAATCAATATACCACAGAGGTTTTAAAGGTCAAAACAATAACAAAAGAGGTTTTCTCTAGCCCAACCTTGAGGGAAAAACCATTAGTGGATGTTTCCACACTGGAAGCAATTTTCAAATGCTCTTTAAATATCCTGTCAATGGTAGCTGCAAACACCTATTTAATCCAAATGAATTGTTCACTGAGGTAGTGGAAGCTGTATAGGCAAAGAAAATGAAATATAGAATTTATGAAGCAGCGCTTACTCTGTTTTCTTTATTTAAATTTTTTTTTCCTCCAAAATGCTCAAAATGGAAATAGACTTGTACTTGCCAAAATCTTTCTCAGCTTAATTATGCCTGGATAGGAGGTTGACAGATCTATTTGGAAAACTACTTGACCTAAAGGAAATGAAGCTGTGGGTCTAAAGAGAAATGGTATCAACTACTTTTCTTTTATGTGGGAGATTTCCCCAGTGAATATCTGCTAAAGAGAGCTGTCTATCGGTTGTGGATGGCACAGAGGTTTCATCTTGTGTGATCATTCTAAATTATTGATAGTGGCTCCTGGGAATGCTGTGTAGGTGTGGAAAGAGGGCCAAGCTTGAACAGTGATGCCAGTCACGGGCACAGGCTTGGCAGTGGTGGCATGCCGGCCAGATGAAGGCCCTATCAGCTATGTTTTCCCAATCTATGCTACACTCAGAGCTAGTCTTCCCCCTTTGTCCACTTTCCAACATGATGTTTGTAATCATCAACCAATTTGTTATTATTTGTCATGGGAAAAAGCATAACAAATAAAAATCTAGATTTTTTTTAAAACCCAAGGATCATACATAATCTCATAACCTTATCTTCTAAAATTATACATTTCTTTCTAGTAGTTGTCTATATGTCGATATTTTTACATAGCTGTATGATTATATGTATCACTTTCTATGCTTCATTTTCATATATATTTATATGATACACATTTCATTTGTCAAATAGTGTCCCAAACCATCATTAAATGAGTAATTTTCCACTTTCTAGTTGGTTGTTTTGTCGTTAGGCAGGCCCATCTAAAGAAACTTTAGGATGGTTTTACTGAAAATCTTAACCAAAAGCATACAAACTTTTCCTTCAGTGTTTACACTTACTTCATTTGGTTTCTGAAACTCAATGAGGTTTCTTTATAATATTTGAAGAAAAAAAATCCATTTTACCCAATCTGAATTAACTACTTCTGAACAAATGCTTGTATTTATTTATGTTTATATATAAAGGGTTGATAAGTCCATTTACCACAATTTCTGCACCTAACATTCTCATTTTCAAAGTTTGTAAGAACTCCTCTGTACAAAGCAAATGTAACATCTGCATTTATAGGTGTTCATGTTCTGTTTTCCTCAACTCTAACCCATCCTTCAGACAACCACTAGACTGATCTAAACAAACCCTCCACATTGTAGAACCCCAGACTTAAAACATCTTGTGCAATTCCTGACTCCAAACCAAGCCTGGCAGTTGTGGTCTTCCATAATCCAGTAGGAACCTCCTGCTCTCACCTGGCTCCCAAGACTTTTCTCTATGAATCATCCACTCTTGATGAAGAATCTTATTCATTGCCCTCCCATCCTCACTGCCTCTGCTTATGCTGTTTCTCCTGCCTTGAAATTGCCCCTGTCCTGCTTGGCTTGTGAAGGCTTTCCCCAACTAACCTAACCCTTGAGGACTGTTCCACTCCCTTAACTCTTATTTGCCTCACTGGGAACTACACTTTTCTTGCTTTGCAGTATTTTATTATTTTTTATTAGATCACAACATTCTCAAGGGCAAAGAAAATGTACAATACATTGCATAGATCTGTGCTGTATTAGTGGTTTGCTCCAAACACCCAAGTAGGATCAATGAGTGTACTTCCTGTCACCAACTGGGAGGGCATTTTCTTCAACCATTAGGAGCGTGTCTTAAGCTTTGTGGGCCATCGACCTCCTACTTCAGAGGGATTGTAATATATTTTGTGCAGAGGCACTGCAGTTGCCTATGTGTTGGCTGTTCTGTTATTGGCACTCAGGGGACTGTTATTCTTTCACTACCAGAAGCTGAAGAGAAAAATCTATGTTTTCTCCCTTGCTTTGTAATGAGGGATCTGGTTCCAATAAAATGACAGCATGCTTAGGCAGCTGAACAGCTGTTATGGTGGCCAAATGCAGATAAAATTTGCAGAAACTAAGAGAACTTAAAAGTACTGCCAACAACTTAGGGCTCAACAATTTGTTTTAGACCTGATATTCTCTCAGTGGAATTTTCCCTTACCTCTAAATGTCTTATCCATAAAATCTTTGGGGATTTTTCCTCTTTTGCTTATTTACAGTGACCGATACTCAGCTACAGCTTTTCTCTCACTATGGGATTGGCTGTAGGACGCTAGCATTGAGTTTATATGACTGTTTATGTGAAGTTGACTGACTTGGGTCAGGAAGGTGTAGGGAGTGTTTGCGTGTATCTTTTCAGAAAAGCTTGGATTTGTCTGCAGGAAACCACACCCATGTATTGCTTTCACTGTGTCGATTCCCTCTCACTGTTTTATGAGTTTCACGGGGAGGACTAATTTGTTAAGTTAGTTCTACTTGCTTCTCTGAACCAACATCCTTGGTGGGACATGGGAGGCTTGACAAGGAAGTTCCAACAGTGATTTTTTAAAAATGGAGGGTACTGCTCCTTTCTGTGAGTGAGTGTTCCTTCTTTCCTACATTTGGAAGTTCAAAAATGTTTCATTGAAAAACTGTTATGATGCCAAGTCTTGGTTGACTGTTTCTCTAGAAATCACTGTAAAAAGGGGCAGTGGAGGTTGCACTGGAAAACCAGAGACCTGTTGCAGCTTCAGGCCATAGTTTATTGCCCAATAAAATGAAGGGACTGAATTAGATCTCTCAGATTCTTTCTTTCTCTATTATCATAGCATATATTACAAGGGAGGATTTAAGTATGAAAAAGCTTTCATTGTAAGTTATAATGGAGTCATCACTACGAGAAGGAATCTGGGTATATTCTGTACACTATATTTTGATATATATAAAAATATTACATATGTGTTTTACTTGATAACCTTGGCATAGTGGTGTGTTTCATAAGTTATCAAAGTTATGAAGTGTCACTCTTTATGGTTTAATATATAATGATAACATTCTTTTTTTTTTTTTTTTTACTTTATTGTATCTTGAGGGAAGAAGTAGAAGAAAAGATGGTCTGCAGATACGGCCAGATGGCCAAGAGACTTGAAGCATCCAGTGTCTTTGTTATAAACCAGAGGCCTTAAGTTAAATACTTCCAACTTTGAGGCCCAGAGCTTATATGCTATCTAATTACATAATAATTGTATCATTTCATGTTATGATGCTTGATTAATTGGGATATGAATAGAAAAATCATCAAAACTAACAACATTAAACACATTTTGCATAGCGACACCAAATATTTAAGCTCAATGAGAGAACTGAATATGTAAGAAATCTAATTTTCGTGCAGTTCCCAGGGCTAATTTATACTTATTTCCAAATGCAGCATGTAGGCACTAGGTTTTGCTTATTTAATTGGGAAAACAAAGCAGAAAATTAGGAAAGATGAATAAAGCAGAGTTTGGAAAATTATGTGCTACAAATAATATTTATAAATAAACATTTCAGCAGTTTCTTTAAAGTTTATAATTTTTTACCTCAAATGGCTAAAAATGAACTTTGACTAATGTCTACTTTTTACTATACACTAATGGAATTAATTGACAGCATGCTGGATGCCTCAAATGTATATTGATTGGATATAGAATCAAAATTGCTTTCCTGCTCTGTGTAGTAGAGGAGTAAGGTAATACAGATTTTTTTAAAAAACAAAAACATTCACGCATATATGAAAGGCACATTTATCCTATCAATCCACTGACCTCTTTCTCAAGCATATTCTCAGATTGTACATACTCTTTGCAATGACAGAGTCATCAGGCCTTGAATTGCGGGTATAATCCCAGTTTCTGAAAGGTTCCAAATTCATTACTTCTTACTGTTTTCATCATGTTGTCAAATGGTAAAGCACAGCATTATAGAAGCATGACAACAGCCCTTGGAAGACATTTGTGAAGTAGTCCCAGTTTTTCAGATTTGTCTGACTTCTATTGCAGGGCCTTTTCCCTTACCATAATATGGCCTATGTCTCCATGGAACTCATATTTTTTTTTTTTTTTAAAGATTTTATTTATTTATTTATTTATCCCCCCCTTGCTGCTTGTGCTCGCTGGGTCAGCTAACCACGCCGTGTGGGCGGGCTTGCCTTCACCAGGAGGCCCCGGGAACTGAACCCGGGGCCTCCCATATGGTAAACGGGAGCCCTACTGATTGAGCCACAGCCGCTTCCCATCCATGGAACTCATATTATGACAGAGCTTAATAGTTCAGTGAATATCCTATTTGCCCAATTTATTATTCAATGAACTGAACAGTTTGGAATTTGTATTGACATAGCTTACTTTCAGAAATTTAAAACAAAAGCCATGTTCAGCTCTGGAATGAGCTAAATTGGCTGTCTTTACTAGTTGAATTCAAAAGCTACCATTTCAACCATCTGTTAACTCTGTGACCTGATCTGCACAATTCCCTGTTCCTCTATCATTTTAGAATGGTTCAAGGAGAGATAAACCCCCAAAGGTGACTTTAATGTTTTCCAGCTTCATTGTTTTATTTTGCATCACTTCTGAAGAGATTGTTGGACCTTATAAACTACTTAAAAGCATTTTTAATTCTCAAAAGACAAATTGAAGATAAGATGTTTCCGTGATGGAAAATTGCCAAATGTTTCCTGAAACCATGTCAGAGTTCACTTTCATGTTAGTTCTTCAGGTATATATATATATATATATATATATATTTTTTTTTACTGGGAGGTACCGGGGATCGAACCCCGGTCTCTCCATATGGTAGACGGACGCCGAACCTTTTGAGCCACATCCGTTTCCCTTCAGGTATATTTTTGAATCAGGGCCTCTAAGTATTTTGTTTGAGTATGTAAATAATAAATGGTACCTCCTTCAGCATTCAGCATGCCAAATGTATAGAATTCATTGACTTACCCATTCAGTCAGGCAATAAAAATCTACTGAGGGTCAATTATGTATGGCCAAGAAACTCATCTTCCTTCATCCTAAAATCTACATTAAGGAACATGGTACATGCTGGATAATTCATCTGTAAGCAGTTCCCATAATTCATGAAAAAATCTCTGAAGTCAGCTAATGAGGCACAACTTTTCATATAAAAACCAGACAGGCAATTTTAGGTTTCGTTACATTAAAAAACATAGAACTTACTTGAGTTTTAACAAACTGTCTCTGTGTGTGTGTGTGTGTGTGTCTTGCTGACCAATGTAAATAAATAAAATATAAATAAATAAATAATAAAATAATAAAAATAGGATCTTTTCTATCTGGCTGGTTATATTGGACACTTCTGGTTAGAGTTCTTTGCAAGCAAAGTGGAGAACTAAATATATATTTTAAATATTTTTTGACTTCTCTATAATTTCAGGCAGCCATGCTTTTCCAAAAGTTCTCTGGGTTAGATATGAAGGATTTTGGTTTATTTTTTTCTTTTTCCCTTGTCTGTAAGAAGCAGTCTACTAATAGCTTCATGAATTCTATAACGTTCTGTACTGATCCCCAAACCTTTTATTTTGGAGAGGTCAGTAATAACTGCAAATCTTTTCTTCAAGAGGGTGATGCAGTGTCATGTGGTGATAAGCATCAGGGATTTGTGTCAGACTAACCTCCCTTTAATTAACTACCTGTATGAACCTTAATGTCTCTGGCTTTCATTTTCCTCAAGTATAAAATGAGGAGGTTGAAAGATAAACTAGGTAACCTTGGGCAAGTTTACCTTACCTTTATTTGCATCAGTTTCCTCCTCTGTAAGATGGAAATAATAGTATGACCAACTACAAGGATTTTTGCGAGAAGCAAATGGAATACACTTCAATTGATTTGGAAAGTCCCAAATCCCCTTCCATATATTTCTGCAAACTTGTGTGTCCTTTCTTGGTCAACCCCAGTTTTGATAGCTTTTTTTTTCACTGAATCAATTCATTAGAGAATGTGTATTGTCTTTGTTCCATGACATATCTTGGCTGTGGAACTTAGCCCTTTCCATGATTTCTTCAAAATGAACAAAGAACACACTCCCCTACACAGACACACTTGTTTATCGAAGGTTGTAGGAAGCATAGGGTTTTATACAACTGAGAATATTAATTTTCCATGTTTCAAGAAAAATCCATCCACCATTTCTACTACTTGAGCTGTGTTTTCTATTCTGTCTTTCCCTCCGGTATTATTTCGCACTCTGTAATGCCAAAAAAAAATTGCTTTCATTGCCTCAGCTACTATCTGTTCCCAGTTTACCATTGCATATATCTTTTACTGCCTTCAATAGAAGGGCCTTCATTTTAAGAAGTCCAGCCTCTTTAGAAGTAACTGTGGCTTCAATCCATGTGTGCAATGCGTGCTATGGGCTCTTGAAGAACAGAGTTTTTGTTCTATTTTTAAGTCTCAGTATTTAGCACCATGTTTGTCATATACCAGCACCTAACACATTTTTTTTTCTTTTGTGAATAGACTATATACACTTAAATGGATTATTAATACGTGTCCTTCACTTGTATTTGAAGTATTAGAAAACACATATATAGTAGTTACTATTTGCCGGACACTGTTCTAAGCGTTCCACATGAATTAGCATATTTAATCCTCATGACCATTTTACAGACGAGGCAACTGAGGCACAGAGAGGTTGGTAACTTGTGTCAGATCACACAACTTGGATTTGAACCTAGGCCATTGAGTTGCGGAGTCCATGATCTTATATATTAGGTTACGCTGTTGTCTTAAAAATTCTCGCTGACCAACAAAGTGAAATACGTTCACAATTTTGTGAGCTTGGTATGCCCCAGGATCTACCATTCTGATTAAAATGGAGCTTCAACACATTGCATCCAAGTACAAATGTTTGGATAAATGAAGGCTTATTTGGGCAGCTGGAAGGGGCCATAAAACCATGTCTCACAACCCTTTTCCATTAAACTCGTGTGAATGAATTGTACTTTGTATGGTGAGAACGACCACTTGTGCTATCTCCTTGGATCTGGACAACTACCCCATGCCATGGCTGCAATATCAATGTCAGTTTGGGCATGGTGTTACCCTAGAGTGTGGTAAGAGGACTGTTGCATGGAGGCAAGACCATTCCATATCTCTTCTCTGAGGCATTATATTAATACTAAGCCAAAAGTTTGGTGGTTTTTGTCATGAACCATGACAGGAGTAAGAAAGGTGGAAACCTGAGATTGTGGCTCCATTTTGATTTGTACGTTTCTTTTCTCAAATGTGAAAAGCTGTCAGTTCTTAAAACCACCGTTAACACTGAGAAGCATCATAGTATGGCAGTTGAGAACATGGCCCCTGTTCTGGGCCCAGACTGCCTGGATGTGAATCCTGGCTCTACTATTTCTGGGCTGTGTTACTTTAGACGATTAGTGTAACCTCTCTGTGCCTCAATTTCATCAGCTGCAAAATGAGGATAACAATAGGACAAATCTCATAGGGCTGTTTTGAGTATTAAGGAAGGTGATACATGGATAGTGCTTAGAACAGGGTTGGAAAGGAGCAAGTTCATAAGAGGTCTTTGTTGAATGAATAAAATATCCTACCTGCTCCACGCAATCTCCCTAGATATTTCTAAATCATCAAAGGTTCCAAAATGCACTTGTTAAATAGTGATGTCATGAGCTCAGATTCTCTTTCTTTAATAAAAAACAAACAAACATGTTTGATGTACAGATTCAAAGACATGGAAGCCTTGTTTTATCTCAAAAAGGAAAGCAGTTATTTTAAGATTAACAGTTAAGACTGGTTGGAACAAATATAGAATTTTTTTAAAATACAAGCATGAATGTATTTTTAAAGTACTAGTTTCAAAAAGGTTACTTATCTTTTTCACAGAGGAGGGAAGGGAGGGGCTAATTTAAGTAAACATTCAAAAGGGGAAAATTTAGGGGGAAAAAGTCTATTTCCTCAGCTGGAAAAGGTTTGCAGATAGAGTGAATACTTAGTCAGCAGATCTCTATTTTTATTCGAGCAGCTTGCCAAGAAATACAGTGGCTGCAGTTTTCTCCCTCCTCTCTAATGCAAACTGCAGCTCAGCTAGGAATACTGAAAATGGATGCTCATCTTTTAATGTGCCTGAGTGGGCGCCGGGTAGCATGCAGGTCAGCAAATTCTCCTCCCGCTTTCTACTGTGGGAATTGGCCCAGTTAACAATGGCAAACTGGGTTAGGTCTGGGTTGACAACATCCTGTTACTGTTTGAGTATGCTTCAGGAACCACACGCCTAAGCTCTCTGGCAAGGATAAGTGGGCATTACCCTGGTTTCCTATCTGTCTTAGAAAGCAATCACGTACGTGAATGATGTTTGTCTGTGAGAGCTAACAGATTCAAGCTTTAAAATGTGGACATGACAGCTTTACAGTTTCTCTGATGGTTTTGTGTGCACACCCTGTCTTAACTACTTTCCTGTTTTTCTTCACACTGCCTGGCCACCAGGAACGGCCTTGGCCTTCCCTCCAGGTTTTCCATCTCCAAATCCTTACTATCCTTAGGCCCTGAAGCAAACACGAGGCCCTCCATCAAGCCCCTATTGATGAACTCTTGAAGTGTTTCATTTGTAACTGTTTTATGACATGATCGTTTTCTAACATACATTCTACCAGTTTATTTTACGTCCTTGTTTTACCTTTCCTGTAATCTACGTGAGGGCATTTCTGCATCATCTTGATACTCTGCGCTGCCGTCTTGAATGATGTAATAGGTGCTTAATGGATATTGACATTTGAATGTCTAAACATCAGATCATTTCATCTTGATGACAATCTAGCAATAGGGTAGATCATATTCCAGTTTTAAACATAAGGCAATAAAGATAATAAGTGTAGCTAACATTAGGAGTTTTGAATGTGCTAAAAACTCATCTGTATGTTTTATGCATATCATCCCATCTCATCCTCACAACAATTGTATAATGTAGGTACTATTATCATCATTCCCATTTTACAGATGAGGCAGCCAAGGCACATAGCAGAGTAACTTGCCAAAGCTGCACTTTACGGAGCCAGGATTTGAAACTCAGATGATCTGTCCAATAGCCTGCTCCCTTAATCATTGCACTGTTATACCCATAGTTTCATAGTAAGTTGGTAGAGGAATTTAAATTTGAACAGAGGACTTTTTCTTTGCTAGTTCAGTGCTTTTTCTATTGCAGAGACCTAGTGCCTGGCATGCGGTAGATGTTCTAACCATTTGACTCTACCAAGGCCCTCTCCCCAGTTCCTACCACCTACAGCTGAATCTACTGATTTCATCAGGAGCTCCTCCTAGTCTTCCCTAGTCCACTAACCCTTCTAATTGCAGCCATGTCATAAGCTAGAACCTAAAAGTACAGAATCCCTCTAAAATGTCAAGGTAATGTTTGGGGGTGAAACTAAAATGTCTGGTGTGCATTCCCCTGAAACTGAGAGCTTCCCAGGCTACCCTAAATTCTCATTTTCATTTGAAAATTTCCAGAGACCCCAAAAAAGACAGAACCGGCTATCATCAACAACCCTATCAGAATATCCTGCAAAGTGTGTTAAATTCTGATTCCTGGCCCTCACGCCTAGAAATCAAAATTTGACTTACAACCTAGTCGATGTTGTTTGCCAATCGCTGATTGTACCGGAATGGTATTGCTGTGTGCTTAATTTAAATAAAAAAGTACCTTCATTATGAGACGAATTATTGTGTAATAAATAACCTGCATTACTATTAATAAACTGTACCTAAATTAAATACTTTTTAAAAATATATTTTTATTACAGAAGTTGTGAACTTCCAAAACAATCATTCACATGTTTAGAATTCCCTTACAACACCCCTTCACCAACACACCACATGGTTGTGTAACATTTGTTACAGATTATGAGATAATATCATTAAACTATTAATTACCACTATGACCCAAAGTGTACAATTGGCATATTTTTGCCATAATCCCCATTATTAACACAATACATCTTTGGCATTGATCCAAAAAATTATAGTATTACTGTTAACTATAATCCATAGGTTACATTAATTGTATTTTTCCCATGTTTCTCCACATTCCTACCACCCTGCAATAGTGATGTACATCTGTTCTAGTTCAAAGAAGGACTCTTTTTAAAAAAAGATTTATTTATTTACTTTATCCATTTTAACCCCCCCCTTCCCCATTTGCTGTTTTGTGTCCATTCGCTGGGCAATTCTCTGTGTTTGTTTCCTGCCATCTCTTCTCATCCTCCTCCTCCAGTCTTCACCAGGATTAGATCCTGGAGATCTCCGATGTAGGAGAGAGGCATTCTGCCACCTGCGCCACCTCAGTTCCTGGTTTTCAGAGCTTTCGGAGCATCTCGTCTTGTCTCTCCCCTGCGTCTCTCTCCTGTTACGTCATCATCTTGCTGCATGGCACCCGGGGCCTGGTGGCTCACCGGCACACAGAGCCTGGCAGCCCATGCACCTTCTATATATATATTAATTTTACCGGGAGGTCCCAGGGAACGAACCCAGGTCTCTCCATATGGCAGATGGACGCCCAACCATTTGAGCCACATCCGCCCCCAGGACATTCTTGTATTTGTACTATTAACCAAAATCATCTGCCACCAAGTTTACTATGTTATACAGTCCCTAGGTTATCATCTAGCTTTCTTTCAATTGACATTTTCATCCCTAGACTACCCTCTTCAGCCAAAATCTTTTATATGTTGCTGGATTCAGTTTGCTTATGTTTGGATGAGGATATTTGCATTAATATTCAAAAGAGATATTGGTCTAGAGTTTCTTTCCTTGTGATAAGTCTGTCCAAATTTGATATTAGTGTAATACTGGCCTCATAGAGTTGGGAAGTGTACCTTCATTTTGTATTTTTTGAAAGAGTTTGTGAAGAATTGATATTAATTATTCTTTAAACATTTTGTAAAATTCACCAGTGAAGCCATCTACATCTGGCTTTTTATTTTTTCTTATTCTTAATTAATGTAACAGATAAATGTTCAAATTAACAATAGCAATAATGCATACAGAGATTATATTTTACGGACAAGTGAAATGCATGACAGCAATGTTATAAGGGAAGGGAGGGGGAAATTGGAAACAGTCTGAGTTAACTGCACTTCCTCTGAAGCAATATAGTGTTATTTGAAAGTGGATTTAGATTAATTGTAAATGTATACTGCAAGCTCTAAGGCAATTGCTAAAACAATTTTTTTTTATTATGGGTAAAAATCAAAATTCTCACAATACATACAAACATTTGCAAAATGATACATAAATATATATGCATATATGTGTATTTGCCTATAAAAATGCCATTTATATATATATATATACATATATTTTAAGAGGTGTTTAGATTACCCAAAATATTGCATGGAACCCACTGGGATTCCCATGTTGCCCACCTCCCAGGCCATTTTAAATCAGCTAAAACAAATTTTAAAGAAGTATAATTAATATGCTAAGAGAGGAGAGAAAAAGGAATCATATAAGATGTTTAATTAAAATCAGGGAAGGCAAAAATAAAGTGAAAGACAAGGAAAAAAGAGAAACAAAGAACAAGGGAAATGAATACAAAACAGTTAAAAATATGGCAGATAAACACCTGTATCAATAATCATTTTGTATGTGTGAGGGATAAATGCATTAAAAGATATACACTGTCAGAGTCGATACAAATTTTTTTTTAGAAGTTCCAAATGTATATTGTCTACAAGAAACCCACCTTAAATATAAAGACAGAGACAGGCTAAAAGTAAAGATATGGCAAAAGATGCACCATATTAATACTAATCAAAAGAAAGCTATGTCAACTTCAGACAAATCTGACTTCAGAGCAAGCAAAATTATCAGGGATAAAGTAGGGCATTACATAATGATAAAAGGGTCAATTCTACAAGAAGACACCCCAGTCATTAATATGGATGCACCTCACAACAGAGCCTAAAAGCTCATGAGGCAAAAACTGATAGAACTGCAAGGAGAAATAAACAAATTTACTACGACAGTTTGACACTTAACACCCCTCTATAAGTAATTAGCAGATCTAGCAGGCAGAAAATCAATATGAATATAGATAAACTAAATAGCACCATAAACTAACTGTATCTAATTGCCATTAAAGAATACTTAATCCAAAAACAGCAGAATATGCATTGTTCTCAAGAATGCATTTAACATTCAGCAGGAAAGACCACATTCTGGACCATAAAACATACCTTAACAAATTGAAAAGAACAGAATTTGTATAAAGTTTTCAGACAACATTGAAATTAAACTAGAAATCAGTAATTTACAAATAAATTGAAAATCCCAAAATATTTGGAGATTAAACAACACAGTTCTAAATAACATACTAGTCAAAGGAGAAGTCTCAGGAGAAATAAAAAAAAATACTTTGAACTAAATGAAAATGAAAATACAGCTTATCAAAATTTGTGGGATGTAGCAAATGTAGTATTTAGAGGGAAAATTATAGCATTGAATGTGCATATTAAGAAAGCAAAAAGATCTAAAATCAATTATCCAAGCTTTAACTTTAGGAAACTAGAAAAATAAAAACAAATTAAATACAAAAGCAGAGATCAATGAAGCTGAAAACAGAAAATCAATAGAGAAAATCAACAAAACCAAAAGCTGGTTCTTTGGGAAAAAAATCAATGAAATTGACAAACTTCTTGCCAGGGAAATCAAGAAAAAAAGAGAAAGGACACAAATTACCAATATCAGAAATGAAGCAAGGGCCATTACTATTGGATCACATGAGCATTAAAGGGTAACTAATGGAATATTAGGAACATTTATATGCCAAAAATTTGATAACGTAGAAGAAATGGAGCAAATCCTTCAGGCACACTCTACAAAAATTCACTCAAGGAGAAATAAGAACCTGAATATGCATATATTTATTAATTAAATTGAATCAATAATTAATAAACTTCCAAAACACGAAGCACTCGGCCCAAATGGTTTCTTTGGTGAATTCTATGGATCATTTAAGGAAGAAACAATACCAATTCTCTGTAATCTCTTCCACATAATAGAAAAACAGAGATTACTTCCTCACTCATTCTGTATGGGTACTTTTGTTTTTCCTTTCAGGTGCTATATAACAAAGGTATGTCACTAGTACAGGGTGTTGATTGTGGGTCTTTCTGCCCCCCGAGAAGGCTCCCTCATCTGTTAGCTCATTGTTTTGTGCTCGTTATCTGCTCATTTTGTTTTTGCTCATTGTCTGCTTGTTGTTATTTTTTTGCTCATTATCTGTTTGTTTTCTGTTTTTTCTTTTGGAGGCACTGGGAACCAAACCTGGTACCTCCCGTGTGGGAGGTGGGCGATCAACTGCTTGAGCCACATCTGTTCACAGCTCATTTGTTTTTGCTTGTTGTCTGCTCACTGTTTTTGCTCAATGTCTGCTCATTGTCCATTTGTTTGTTTGTCTTCTTTAGGAGGCACCAGGAAACAAACCTGGGACCTCCAATGTGGGAGGCAAGCATGCAACTGCTTGAGCCACATCTGCTCCCCTGTGGGTCCTTTTTCAATTATTAATTCCATCACTTTATTTGTTATAAATCTATTCAGATCATCTGTTTCTTCTTGAGTTAGTTCTGGTAGTCTGTATCTTTCAAGAACTTCTCTAGTTCATCTAGATTTTCTAATGTATTGTTATACAATTATTCATCATATATTCTTATCATTCTTTTTATTTCTTTAAGGTCTGTAGTTATGTTCCCTCTTCCACTTATGATTTTAATATTTTGAGCCTTTTCCATTCTTTTCTTGGTCAGTCTAGGTAGCTGATTTTTCAAAAAGCTGGTTTTTAAAATTTTCTCTTCTTTTCTATTTTCAATTTCATTTATTTCTGATCCAATTCTTCTGACTTCCTTCCTTGTGCTTGCTTTGGGTTGAGTATGATCTTCTTTTGTTCTAGTGTCATGAGGTAAAATATTGGGTGATTGATTTGAGATCTTCCTTCATTTCAACATAGGCATTTAAAGATACGAATTTCCTTCAAAGCACTGCTTTAGATGCTTCCTACAAGTTTTGTTATGTTTGTCTTCATTTTCCTTCACCCTAGTATATTTTATAATTTCCTTTTTTCACTTATTCTTTGACTCACTGATTTAGCACTGTAGTTTAATTTTCACATACTTGTGAATTTCCCAAATTTCTTTCTGTCCTTAATTTCTAATTTTGATACATTATGATCAGGAGACATACTTGGCACAATTTGAATCCTTTAAAATTTATTGAGGCTTGTTTTGTGGCCCAGCATATGTCTATCTTGAAGGATTTTCCATGTGCATTTGGGAAGAATGTGTACTCTGTTGTTTTGGGGGGAATTGTTCTCTAGAAATCTGATAGATCTAATTGTTTTACAGTGTTATTCAAGTCTTCTATTTCCTTGTCGATCTTCTGCCTAATTATTATATTCATTTTTTAATGTTGGGTATTACGATGGTTTGAGGGTTTTATGTGGATCCCAAAAATTACATTCTTAAATTGAACCTATTGTGAACTTTAGATTAGATCACTTAAGGGCCATTTGATTAGATTGCTCCAGTAGGACATAAGCAAGGGTGGACCTTTAATCCTCTTACTGGAGTCCTTTATAAATGGAGGATAAAAGCTGTAGATACAGAAAGAAGTCTGCAGACACAGAAAGAAGCCTCCAAAAATTAATGAACCCAGGAAAGAGAAAAGCCACACATGGAGCAGCCCAAAGAAGAACTAGCAATGAAGCCAAAGAAGAGGGGAGAGATAAGCTGACACCACTATTATGCCCAGCCATCTGCCTGATTGCCCACAGCTCAGCTTGGAGAGAAAGCCTGAAGGAGAAGGCAGAGACCAGCAGAATCACCATGTGCCTTTCCATGTGGCAGGAGTCCAGGATTACAGGCAGCCAACCTTCAGGGAGAGAGCTTTCCCTGTCAAGAGACACCTTTATTTGGACACTTTCAAGGCCACAGAACTGTATTCTTTTAACACAATAAATTCCCATTTAAAAAGCCAACACATTTCTGGTATATTGCTCCCAGCAGCCTTTAGCAAACTGGGTACTGAAGTCTTCAACTATTATTGCTGAATTGCCTATTTCTGCCTTTAACTCTGTCAGTTTTACTTCATGTATTTGGGGCTCTGTTGTTAAGTGAATGTATATTTAAAATTGTTATATCTTCCTAATGGATATGTGCTTTCATATTATAAAACATTCCTCTTGTCTGCATTAACATTTTTGTTTCAGTCTGATATTAGTATAGCCACTCCAGCTTTCTTATGGTTGCTTTTTGCATGATATAATATTTTTCTATCCTGTTACTTTCAACCTATTTGTAACTTTGAAATCAAAATGTTTCTTCTGTAGACAATATATTTTAGATATTTTAAAAATATATTGTCAGGGAGTCTCTGCCTTTGGAGTGCATTGTTTATTCCATTAACATTTAATAATATTATTGATATAGTTGGATAAATGCCAGCTATTTTACATTATAGTTTTCTGTTTGTCTCAAGTATTTTGTCTATTAATCTTCTATTGCTGTCTTTGGTATTAAGTGGATATTTTTCTAGTTTAACATTTTAATTTCTTTCATAATTTTTCACTATACTTTTTTAGTTATATTCTTAATGGTCGCTCTACATCTTACTATATAAATTTTAAATTATCAGAATATATTTTTTATTTATACTAACTTAATTCCAGTGAAATATAGAAGTATTATTTTTCCATAGCTCTATTCACTTTTGCTCTTTTTGTACTGCTATTATACATATTAATATGTTATAAACCCAACAATACATTGTTATAATTTTTACTTTGCTGATTTATGTCTATTGAAAAGGTGATAAAAGAAAGGAGAGCAAAAAAACTTATATTAACCTTCATATTTATAATTTCTGATTCTTATCATTTGTTCCTCTGGATTCAAGTTACCATTTGATGTCATTTCTTTACTCTGATACAATTTTGTGCCCAACCACCTTCTTTGTGTTGTTATTGTCAAATATATTACACGCCAATATATGGTTATAGCTACAGCTATAGCTAATTTTATACAATTGCCTTTTAAATCAGCTGAGAGAAGAAAGGAGCAGAAATATACATTTAAACTCTCTGTTGCATTTGAATAATTACATTTACTGGTACTCTTTGTTTTTTTGTGTGTGTTTGGATTTAAATTACCATAAGAATCACTTGCTTTCAGCTTGAAGAACTTCTTTTAGTAGTTCTTGTGAGGCAAGTCTGCTAGAAACACATTCTCTCAGTTTGTGTATGTATATATATTTGTGTGTGTAGGTTATGTCTTTATTTCACCTTGATTTTTGAAAGATAATTTTGTTCGATATAAGATTACTGGTTGACAGTTTTTGTTTTTTTTTTCTTTCATCACTTTATATATGTCATCTCACTGTTTTTAAGCCCCTATTGTTTTGGATAAGAAGTCAGCTGTTAATATCTTTGGAATTCCCTTGTTCATGAAGACTAATTTTCTCGCTACTTTCAAAATTTTCTGTGTTTTCCTTTCAGAATTTTTACTATAATATGTATAGGTGTAGATCTCTTTGCTTTTATCCTATTTGGAGTCTGTTAAGCTTCTTTTATGTATAGATTAGTGTTTTTCATCAAATTTGTGTTCAGCCATTATTTCTTTGAATACTTTTTCTTCTCATTTCGCTTTCTACCTTCTGCTACTACCATTCCATGTATGTTAGTGTGCTTAATGGTGCCCCACATTTTATCTTAGGCTCTATTCCACTTTATTCATTTTTTTCTCTGTTCTTTGGTTTGCATAGTCTCTGTTGATCAGTGTTCAACTTTGCTAACTATTCTCTGACAGTTTACATCTACTGTTGAGCCTTATACTAAATTTTTCATTTTGGTTATTGTACTTTTCATTTGTTTTTAAATATAATTTCTATCTCTTTATTGATATTCTCTATAAGATGAGACATTGTCATCATATCATAGCTTCCTTTACTTCTTTATGCATGATTTCTTTTATTTCTTTAATTATAATGGCTGATTTTAAGAGTCTCGCTGTTAAAATCTTGTGTCTGGACCTTCTCACAAGCATTTTGTATTGCCTGTTTTATGTTTTTCCTGTGTATGGGTCACATTTTCCTGTTTCTACACATGTCTTGTATTACATTTTTTGAAACCTGGAAATTTTAGGCAATATATTGTAGCATCTTTAGATACTGATTCCCCTCCCCATTCTGGGGCATGTTTTTCTTGTTGTTTGCTGATTCAACTTTTATGAAAAAGTCTAGCATTCAAAGAATAATCCAAGAAAAGTTAGAACGTTATAGTGAAGATTCTTCATTTGACAGGACCTATAGTCAAATTTTAAAATATTATGGAAGAATGTTTATGCAGAATAAAAGCATCTATATCATATAATATTATACTGTTTGGGGCTTAAAACAAAACTAAGTAGTAAAATGTAATAGGAGATGAGAAGACTGAAATAATTTTGAGTAATTTAATAACTTAAAATTTATTCAATTATTTTGTATATAATCTCTTATTGTAATTAATATTGAGTAGACAATAATTATTGTTATATTTGTGGATTTCCAAATAACACATATTTCCTTATGTGATAATTTTTGGACTTTTTTGTCCAGGAAATAAAAGAGCAGGAGAAGGATTATACACAGGTCTTAAGACTACTTCCGAAGAGTCAATCTGAACAAACCCTCTTTGTGAGGTTAGGAATTTGATACCTTTTCAAATATGTACAAAAAATAATGGGTTATAACAGATTATGCTTGGGTAAAAGTGTAGACCCTAAAGTATTCTGTGTTCTCTGTTATGCACATTCTGTCTACACAGAGTGGATAACAGAGAATTTCTCTTGACACCACTAATTTTTAAAAATAATCCAAATAAACAACTAATTTTCAGATTTTTAAAAATAGATTTATTTATTTATTTCTCCCCCTGCCCCATTATTTTTGTGCTTGCTGTCTGCTCTCTGTGTGTTCTCTGTGTCTGCTTGTCTTCTCTTTAGGCGGCACCAGGAACAGATCCTGGGACCTTCTGGAATGGGAGAGAGGCACTCAATCTCTTGTGCCACCTCAGCTCCTTGGTCTGTTGCATCTCTTGTTGTCTCTCCTCTGTGTCTCTTTGTGTTGCATCATCTTGCTGCTCCAGATTTCTGCTTGGGCCAGCACTCCTGTACGAGCCAGCACTCTGCACAGGCCAGCACTCCACATGGGCCAGCTCTCCACTCGGGCCAGCTTGCTGCATGGATCAGCTTTCCTTTCTCCAGGAGGCCTGGGAATAGAGCCCTGGACCTCTTAAATGTTATATGGGAGCCCAATCGTTTGTGCCACATCCATTTCCCTAATTTTCTGTTTTAACAAAAGGTGGGAAGGTATTTCAAAATGTTTACCCCACATAAATATGAAGGCGTTGTCAAATACCTGATGGGAAAGTGAAGTTGATTTTGTCATGCTGCTAAAAATTCAATTAGAAGCTGTATGCAGTGATTTTTTTTTAAAAGACAGAGTTAATGCTATTAATAGAGATATAACACCCTAGATTGGAAGCCAAAAGTATACTTTTGAGCATATCTGCTTTTAATTAGTTTATTTAGTACTAATTTAGTTCAGTGTTTTAAATAAAATTAATATTTTATTAATTATTAATATTTTATAACTAAAATTATACAGGAACCCCAAATCTATATATATAATGCTCTTAGAAGCATCAAAGGAATTTAAAAATTATTTGAAAAAATGTAGTTTATGATGTTTATGAAAATACATTATTGATTTTTAAATAGTTGCACATTCTTCTGACATCAACACCAACTCCTTCATTGTATAAAATTCTAGAATATGAAGGAACAAAGTTAATTTGGTATAAATCTCACAATCAGCCCATATATACCTATTTCAAAACTAAATATCAAAGTCAATTTCTTTTTTCATTTCTCCTACTTCAAGGCTCATAATTGGTTTGTACTTCTCTACTCCTTTTGAAGATAGGCATGGTCAGTGACCAGCTTTGGACAATGCATTATGATATTCCATGCAGAATCCTTATGAGGCAGTACATGATTTACTACATTTCCTATTCTTTTTGTGGAAGCAAGGAGATAGGACTTTCTTCAACCTGGGTTCCTATGTGAAAATAATGTAGAACAGATATCCCCTACATCCCACCCACTGGCCAGTCTGATTTGGACGTGGAGTGTGAACCAGAAATCAACCTTTTTTCTTTTAGCCACTGAGGTTTGCAGGCTCTTCATTACTGCTGAATAACCTAGCCCATCCTGACTGATATATGCTCTAAGTAATATTTAGTAACATATCCTTTAATTGATTTGCTACCTCTTGAGAGAGTAGAACAGAAAAAAAATCAGACAAGAATTATTAAATAAGGAGGAATGTAAGCACAATTCATTGAAATCTGTCTTAATAAAATAATTTTGCAATGGTTTGAAATGAGCTTTCAATAGATGTGTCTCTATAATGAGGTTTATATAAAAGTCTTAAGGACTACTCAGGCAAGTTAGAGAAGATAAATTTTATTGGGGATCAGATTTCTGGGTTTTGATATGCAAATTGAAGATCATCCATAAACCTCTGTTTATAATGAAATAAAATAATTTCTGACCTATTTAACCCTCAACACTCCTACATGGCCATGAGAGAGCTTTCAAGAGCTGTTGAAGAGCTCAAAGAAGAAAACAGCCATTAAAATTAGGGCTTTAAAACAGGTGTAATACAGGGGCTTTTTCGGGACTTGGAAATCATCCTGAATGACAGTACAATGATAGATATAGGCCATTTTATATCTTCCCATAACCTGCAGAACTGTGTTGGAGAGAGTGTAGACTACAATGTGAACTATGGTCCATGCTTAATGGCAAAGCCCCAGGATGCGTTTATCAATTGCAATTAATGTGCCACACTAATGAAGGATGTTATTTATGTGGGAGGGTGTGGGAGGTGTGGGGAGCAGGGCATATGGAAATCCCTATATTTTTTGTGTAACATTTATGTAATCTAAGTGTCTTTAAAATTTTTTTTTTAATTAATAAATGAGGACTTTAAGGAATAAAGGAAATGATTTCCATTTATTGTTCACTGACCTAGTGTATATGAGGAATTCTGTTTTACATGCATTATGTCATGTAACTGCCACAATAAATATGGGAGGTGAAATTTTTTACCTTCATTTTTCAGATGAAAACACTGAGACCCTTTCAAATAAAAGTTAGTGTGGCAAATGACACTGATCTAACGCTGAAGCTTTTGTGAAATAAAATTTGTCATTTAGACCTCACATCCACATGTGTTGAAAAATAAGCCTAGGTATAACCAATTCCTAATCAACATAACCAACAAAAAGCTGTGCATTTATTGAACACATACTCTATTGATGGCACTTCTCTCTAAGAAGATCAGCAGGTAGTTGGTGTAACAAGCCACGGATATAAATACAAGTCTAATAATATGAGCTAGTGTAGGGTAAGGTTTTTATGAGTTTAATACATTATGAGGACCACAAACATCCTTTGACAGAAATCAGTGGCAACATGAGTGGCCTAGAAGTTGCAAAGAAAAAGGCACAGCGTGTGAATTTGAAGGTGGATGATGGCAGATGAAAAGCACAGTGGTGGAATTGCCCGTGCTACATCTGTGTATTAGAGAGAACCAATTGACCTGGAGCATACGTTTCCTTTCAATTAATTTGTAATGCATTAATGAAATCAAGGAATATTCCATTTGGAACAAATTATGAAACCCTTCCTTTCCAATTCCCTACCAAGTGAGAACCATTCCACCAAGTCCAGAGAACTGTTTCTCCAGCATCTGCATGAGTATCTTCAGCAGCGATTTCCAGCATGTGCTGTACATCACAAACCCTTGGGTAGCTTGTTAAAATCAGATGTCCCTATGGACTATCTCAGAACTACTGAATCAGTCTTTTAAGGTGTGGGCCAGGCAGAGGAAGAGGGAGACAAGCAAGGCTAATAATATTTTACCTCTTACAACTGATATTTTAAAATGCATTCAACATTTATTTAATGGAGAGACAACAGTGCATAGAGAAGGGCAAAGGAGGGAAATGGCTAATGACTGTCCCAAGAAATTCCACTGTCCACTCTCTCAAGAAAGTCTTCCCTAATCTCGAAATATGCACATTTAGATGTGCATATCTCACACATCTAAACAAAAGTTCTGCAGCTAATTGGATCCATCTTCCACAGAATGCATGAGTGACCATTTAATAATACTTGAGGATGCACGATGGCTGCATCACACCTATTTCAAGAGGAAAATCAAAGAATTCTTTTCAACCACACAAAATAGTCTGGGAATCTTAGTGGGTTCCGTGTAATATTTTAGGTAATCTAAGCACCTCTTAAAATATATTTATATATATATATATAAAAATAACATTTTTGTAAGCAAATGCACATATATGCATATATATTTATATATCATTTTACAAATATTGGCATGTATTGTGAAAATTTTGATTTTTACCCACAATAAAAAATAAATAAATTAAAAAAAAATAGTCTGTCTCTGGAGAGTTTTAACAGACCCCCCACAATATTCCTTATGCAAAGGCAGGGCTAAGAATAAGTGGAAGAGAACTCACTGCTCTGGGGAGGAGTCCACTTTTGACTGGCTTTAATTGAAGAATGTTCTTCCTTATCTAGGTTGAGATCTGTTTCTCCATAGCTTCATCTAACTGAACTAAATCTATCATATATTTTCTGGCAATTTTAAAAACAGCTGAAGATCAGTGCAATGCCTGCCCCACGAAAACCTCGCGAACTCCTTTCTCCAAGGTAAACAGCTTGTTTCTCATACAGCTAGGATTTGCTTCATGGGTGGGTGGCTTGTGTGGCTTCATAAGTCCCCATGCACAGAAGGACCCTACTCTTGGTATAATATTTTACTGGTATAATGTTTAACAAAGAGCCCCACATTTCTCTTTTGTACAGGTCCCACAAATTATGTAGCTGGCCCTGAATACAGCAGAATTTCAAATACCCTCAATAGTCTGGATATTATTTTCTGAGTAAATATTCATTTTAGTCCATAACACTCAGAAATGAGAACTATCTGCCCAAAGTAACCTACCTCAATAAAACACAACCGAGAGTGGCTACTGTCTCCCTTGTTCTGGAGAATAAGTCCCTATTCATCCTGTGGCAGCTATACCACACTGTTGAATTAGATTGAGTTTGCAGGTGTTAATGATGCACTGGTTCCCTGTCCAAATCCATACACACTCCACAGCTGAAACTGTTTGGTCTCATCTTCAGGCTCATTCTCACCCCAGGCTCTGTTTCTAGTCAGATAATATTTAAAAAGCCCCAGGTTAGTGCCTTTTTCCATTGTCACTGCATGATTGCTTTGATAAGCTGCTTTTTCAAACCAACTCAAGCAAATTTGTTCATGCACAAAGCTTGGGGGCTTTTTGTTTTGTTTTTTTTTGGTGGATAAAAATAGGCAACATTATTTAGAAGTAAGTTGTTTTCATTTCCTAGGCTGCTCAAAGCAAATACCATGAAATGGGTTGGGTAAAACAATGGTAATTTATTCATGCACAGTTTAGAGGGAGGGAAAATGTCCGAATCAAGGCGTCATGAAGGCAATTCTTTCTTTCCAGAGACCAGCTGTCTGCCGACGGTCCTTGGCTCCTCTATCATATGGCAAGGCACAGGTGACTTCTGCTGGTCTCTCCCGTGTCTTTGGGGTTTTGTTGATTGCAGCTTCTTGTTTTGTGGCTTTCTCCCTGTGTGTGTGAATTTCATTCTCTTATAAAGGACTCCAGTAAGAGGATGAAGACCCATCCTGATTGAGGTGGGCCACACCTTCACTGAAGCAGCCTCATCCAAACGTCCTACTTCCAATGGGTTCACACCCACAGGAATGGATTAAATTTAAGACCATGTTTTTCTGAGGTACATGCAGCTTCAAACCACCACATGAGGTTTTACTACCACCCCAAAAACTGCATTTCCAGATTATAATGGGAGCTTGTCTTGGACCAAATTCTGCCAATACTCCAATATTTATTAAACAATCATTTATTACCAAGCATGAACAAATCAGTTCATACAGTCTGTTTGTAAACTCAATGAAATCCTGCACCTCTGTGTTTTACATGCTCTGAGGACCCTTTCCTGAAACGTTTATTGAGGTGGGGTCCAATAAGGTAGGTAGAAACCATTGTGATTTTTAAAAACAGGCATTTGAATGCATGGATTTGGTTATGGTGGTGGAATAGCTGAGATGCTAAACGGGACTGGGAGCAAGCCAGGCATTAGTGGAAGTTATACTTAGCAAGACCCTTTGGGCCGAGGAGTAAAGGAGGAGATTTTGTGTTACTGGAGTCCAGGAGGTAGAATCACCTGGTGGTTGCAGGAACCCCAGCAGGAGCAGGAACCCAAAGGAAGACAGAACCATCACTGGAGAAACCACAGGCCTCACACAATTTGTAAGCCTTGTTCAGGTACTGTGCACATTGCCCCTAAACTACTTTATCCAATCCACATATCTTGAGTGCAACTAATTTCAACATCAAGAGCCCCTTTCTAATCTCTATTCTGCTAATTAATCAAGCTTCTGGATCTGATTAGAGATAAAGATACCTGATTTTCTTATTAGAACTCTGGCTGGCCAGTATCTTTGAGGCTTGAATTCCCCCCCACCCCTACCCCTGAGATGGCTCCCTTGTCTGTTTGCACCTTGTTTTTGCTTGTTGTTTTTGCTCATTGTCTGTTTTTTCTTTTGGAGACACCGGGAACCGAACCCGGGACCTCCCATGTGTGAGGCGAGTGCTCAACTGCTTAAGCCACATCCACTCCCTGCTTCTTTGTTTTTGCTTGTTGTGTGCTCGTTTTTTTCTCATTCTCTGCTTGTTGTTTTTGTTCATTACCTGCTCATTGTTTTTGCTCTATGTCTGCTTGTTGTCTGCTCACTGTTTGTCTTCTTTAGGAGGCATCGGGAACCGAACCCGGGACCTCCCATGTGGGAGGCGGGTGCTTAACTGCTTGAGCCATATCTGCTCCCTTGAGTTTTTAATTAGGATTGCTGACTGCACCCAAAGTGTGTAGTTTAAATTAAATAACAAGTACATGACATCTCACAGCTTATGTTGAATTATTTTAAAGTAAATTAAAGGACATGGTAATACCCATCTAATATTGTATTCCCTCTTGAATGGGGCCCCTAATTTTTTCAACAATCCTTTGGAAAACTACAAGAAATTGAGTCTTGCTTCTAAATACTTACTTCATCCATTTACACACTGTAGCCAGAACTCATTGAAGTCCACTCATTTCAATATATCCAGTTCTCCACGCAATGGTGGCTGGCAGGTGTCTTAAAAGATATTTTTCTCAAAGGCTGTACGCCTGGCATTTACCTCTTTTAAGACCTTCCTGTTTCTCTAGTCCAGTCTGGATCATGGCCTATCACCTCCCAACACCTTTCCAGACCTCATGCTCCTTGTGCCTGAAACACTTTATCATGAAGAAATAACATCGGTAGATTTGCATTTATCAAGAAAAGCACCATAACCAGACAACAAACAACATAAAGACTCCTAGAAACAAAAGGAAAATCAGACAGAAATCCAGTTGGTTTGCTGCAACTTTAATATGCCTCTCAGTTTTTGACAGATCAAATAGCCAAACAAAGACCTAGAGAATCTGAATTACATAGTTAATAAGGTTGAAGGGAATGGATATGTATCAAACTGCATACTCCATCAACAGATAACACAAATGACCAACTAAGATGGCATTTGATTGGCAACTTCCAAACCACAAAAAGTAACAGGGACATATTTTGGCCACAATACACTCAAACAAAAAATGAATAACACAAATTTAAACATCGGCCCTTGTTATCTTTGTGTTTGCTTGGTAATTTTTTTCCTATTCTTTAATTTGAAAACTTTCTTATTTTGGATTAAATCTGTTTTTATAAAGATGTAATATTGAATTTTATTTTTTAACTAAGTATGAGCGTCTTTAAATTTTAATGATGTAATTTAACAGGTCAAATAATATTTTGACTCTTCCAGCATTCCAGAATAGGTAGGTCCTAATCCCCAAGAACAGCATCCAGTTGTAAGAAAGACTGGGAAACTTGCCTTGAAGTGATATTCACATAATAAGCACACTGTTTTAAATTAATAATTTTACATATCAATAAAACTCAAAGATTTCTAAAGATGTCTATATTGATACTTTATATGAGATTGGACAGCCTTAAATATCCAACTAAATATTATGTTTGTTGTTGTTGCTGTGGATTTTAGGTGGTTTGTGGAAATAGATATTAAAGGAGAAATCCTAAAGCTACCTACCCCAAACCATCCCACTTGTCCATCATTGATTACTGTTACTTGAGTTATATGGTTTTAAATATTCTGTTTGTAGACATCTCTTAGTTTTGTTCTCTAGCCTTTCTTGTTGGGATTGTGTTTCCTTGAAAAAATTTTTTTAGAGATTTGAAATGTATACTTATTTCTCTCTCTATTACTGTTCCTTAAAATATTTTTCAATCTATGTATTCTCCAGGTCTCATATTAAAAACAGCACGATAATTTTTACCACACAAGTGATGATATTATAGGCTAACTGTAATTTAGAATTGATCTACACCCGGTATTGTCCTTCCTAACTCCATCTTACTCTACTTCCATTTATCCATTTATATTATTTTTAAACATACAGCTGATAACTCAAGAATAATTTTTCCTTGCTGATACCTTCAACTGTATTTCCACTGTCACACTTTTTGGATGAAACCCAGACGCAGAGTGCTGAGTTAGTCACACTTCTCAGCATATTCTGATCATTGTTCTGGCAAAGTCCTTTCTCTTAGAACTTCTTCCCTTGTGTATTAGTCAGGGTTCTCTAGGGAAACAGAATCAACAGGAGATATCTGTAAATAGTATAAGATTTTATAAAATTCTCTCACATCACTGTGGGGATGCACAAGTCCAAATTCTGCAGACAGGCTGCAAACCAAGGGCTCCGATGAAGGTCCTTGATGAGTTCCCAGGAGATGTTGGCTGTCCGAAATCAAGCTGGAAAATTCTTTCTGAATGCTGAAATCATTTCCCATTCAACTTATTGGATAAAACATCACTCATTGCTGACTGCAATATCCTTGGTTGATTGTAGATGTACTCAGCCATCTATGCAATAAACTCATTAGTGACTAAAGTCCATAAATGTCCTTGAATTACAGTTAGCCCAGTGTTTGCTTGACCAAACAACTAGGCACAATACCTGGCAGAGTTAGCACATTAGCCTAACTATCACACCTTTGTTTGGACTTCAACTCTCTCTTAAATAAAGATTTTCATTTTCTTTCCTTTCTGAAGATAATTTTTGTTGAGAAAACAGAAACAGGATAGAATTTGAGAAGGTTCTCAGTAGAGATCTAGTGCCTTCTTTGTTCTTTTCCCTGAATATAATTTTAAAGGCCATTTGACAGTCTTTTGGCTCTTTTGAATGTATCAGGGTTATTCCTACAGGTTTGAGCTACTCCTCTGGGTCTCCCTTTACATATATACCACTCAATCCATCTTTTGTTTTCTTAACAATTTGAACTAATGAGAGGACAAGCTTCAGGGTGCTCCCTGTGCAACTCTGTGTTCCTCTTTCTTTACTGCCTGCATTTTCTTTCTCTTGGGAATTATTTTCTATTGCAATGTCAGAATGTTTTCATGAGTCTCACATCTTTCCTTATAACATGTTATTACCAGCAACCATAACAATTCTCTGAGTATTTTAGAACCTGCTTTCCCAAATTTTAAGATTTGTCTTTAACTTTGAGAAGTCGACAAGCACCAATCATGAAGGCTGTCATAGAAAGTAAGTAGAGACTGCTGGTTGTCTTCTGGACCAGTATGTAACTACGTAATTATAAGAGTTTTGCCTTTCATCAGGGTGCACCACTCCTCAGCTAAAAGGCTATGTACCCAAACTCCACCTTTCAGCTCGGTGTGAGCATATGACTAAGTTTTGGTCAATGAGATGAAAACAGAAATGCTGCATGGTACTTCTTTGAAGCCTCTTCAAAAGGGAGAGGATATTTTTCTTCTCTTATCCTCTATCTGGTAGTGTTAAACTTCGATATGATGGCTGTTCTCTGGCTCATGAAATCATAGGCCATACCTTATTGTTGGCAGACTGGTGAGTTGGAAAGGCCTGGGTCTTCCCTCTGGATATATATTATGTGAAGTAAAAACTAATCTCTTTCTAAACCACTATCATTTTTAACTTCTCTGTTATTGATTGCTGAATCTAGTCCTCGGTGTTACACTGTGCTAAGGAGCTTGGGCTTTCATTTTATCTGATTAAGCCAAGTGTTATTTTGGAAGACTAATGTGGAGAAGTAAATTTGGTGAATTTGTACTAGAAGGGAATGAGGGCAAAGAAGTCAATTATGAGATTGACACAACAACCCAGGCATGAAGCTATGATGGCAGAGGTTATGGTGGTGGCAGTAGGGTACTGAATGTGGTGATCAGGGGTTCTCAGTAGGTAGGAATTCTGGAGACAAGAAGGACTCAATAAGTATAAGTGCAAGGTTTATCAAACTACTGCTTATTCCCCCTGAATTCTAGAATGCTCCCCAACATGCATATCAGAGAACATCCCTGAAATTTCTAGGTAGGTAGAGTGGTACACTGAAAAGAAACAAAACTCTTATGTTGCACAATGCTGGGTTGAATCCTGGATTTACCAAGCTAACTATGTGACAAACAGTTACACTTTATGGGCCTCATTTGCTGAAAAAATGGGGGTAATTACAGTACACATCCTATTCTGTAAGACATCACTTAGCACAAGGGTACATGGTAAATGCTATATAAATATTAGTTGCTGCAATTATTAAAGCACTTAGCATATATTACTAGGCAGACAATGAATTTCTGTTAAATCCAAAAGAGAATGGGGTGAGTATATAGCTTATACCTTCTTCAAACCAGAGGGCAATACTGAAGATACTTTTCAAAGCCATTAACTGCTTTTATTTCCTTACCAAGAAAAGCCTTTTTGGAGTGTGGACAGCAATTCTCAGGTACACCACAATCATACCCCTTTTAGGAACTGGGCAGATAATTTTTGGCAATATCAATGGCAATACTCAGAAGGGGTTAGCATCACTGAAAGGAGGTAGACCTGAGGAGATTCAGATTGATCCAGCAGTGCTTTTACAATATTGCCATACTCAGGAGCCCTATATTAATTACCAAGGAGATAGATGGGGATGACTTTTTAGGGCTGAGTTTCTGGTTTCCTGTCCTGAAATAGAATATGCAGACAATTGTCACTAAATATCCCTAAAAACTATTTCTTTCAAACTCTATTGGTTCTAGCTCGAAACAGGAATCTAGAGCAATATAACACGTTACTGGATAAAGCCAAAATACATTTCTTGAGGATTACTCACTGCAGAAACTGAACCAACAAAGAGCCAAACATTCAAAGGAAGACAATTTTGATGGGAGAAAAAAGGTGGTGGATGTATAGAAATACCAGTATCCCACTAATCAGCAGTCATCTTGACTGAATTTAATTACTATGTATAGTGAATCAATGTTCTAGTTCTTTTGGGGCTCCTTAGATAAATTGAGAATGTACAAAATATACAACAATCATTGCAATGACAACACCCAGTGGAACGGAGCTAACAGTGTGATCTCTATAGGGATTATATTAGTCAGGGTTCTTGTGGGAAACATAATCAACAGGAGACACCTGTGAATAGTATGAGATTTTACAAGAGTCTCTCACGTGACTGTGGTGATGCACAAGTCCAGGTTCCGCAGGCAGGCTGCAAACCAGGGACTCTGATGAAAGTCCAATGAAAGGTCCTTGATGAGTTTCCGGGGAACGCTGGGAAATTCTCTCTGAATGCTAGAATCACTTCCCCTTTTAAGGCATTCAACTGATTGGATAAAGCTTCACTCATTGCTTTATCTCACTCATTGGATAAAGTGTCACTCATCTCCCTAGTTGATGCAGATGTAATCAGCCATCTATGCAGTAAACTCACTGATAGCTAAAGCCCATAAAAGTCCTTGTATTATAATTAGCTCAGTGCTTGCTTGACCAAATAACTGGGCACAATTACCTGGCCGATTTGACAAGTTAGCCTAACCATCACAGGTATTGTTTTGAGAAAGCTGCAGAAGACTATTAGGTTTTTATTATCTGACTCAGCTTTCACCAGGATCCCACTTACAGCAATGCTGATAAATAGAGAGCACACACAGACACACTGCTCTTTGATACTATCTTCCAGAAGTACCTGTTTCCTTCCAATTCAGAGCTCTCAGCACTCCTGCTGTTCCATTTTACTACTGTATTTAGTCTCTCTGGGATAATTCGTATTGTTCCAATCAACCTTTACCAGCACTGCTTCAGTTTTTTATTTAGTCAGATGACATTGCCTGTTTTTAACCTTGACATTTGTCTGACCATATCAAATATAGTCTATCTTTAATTTTCTTAGTGTGCCTATTGTATTGATACTTTTAAAGTTCACTATAGACTTAAGGGGCTTTCATATCTTTATGCCTTTCCCACCAGCAGGTCAACTCACATCTGCCAGTGTCATTGAAATCTGGTTAAAACGGCAAGGAGACATCTTTGACCCTTCATCTATGCCTCTTTTGTCTCAGTATCCGAAGTAGGTTTTTAGCAACTTCACCTCTTTCTCTTCATATTGTGGCAATATGAAAAAAAATTTTTATGCTTTTATACTATGACTATCATTACTACAACAACAATAATAATAATTGCTGTAATTCACCCAGCTCTCGTGCCAAGTGTAAATTCTAAGCACATATGTAGTTGGAGTTCTTTAGTTTGTAAGTGACAAAAAAACAATTTTAATTAGTTTTTTTTTTTTTAAACAAGAAGCAGAATTTGCTGGTTCATGGAGTTGAAAAGTCCAGAAGTTGATCTTGCTTTAGACATTGTTTACTCTACGTGCTCAAACGAAAGAATCAGCTCTGTGCCTTTCTCCAATTTACAGGTAAGTTTTCTACTCCATTACTTTCCATCTTAGGGAAGCTAGACCCTTTTAGTGACAAAGATGACTATTAGAAACTTCACGTGCATGTTACTTTGTGGCTCCCTATAAATAGGAATCTCAAAGAAAAGCCATTCTTCCCCAAGAGTTGTGACAGAAAACTCTAGGATGGACCCTGATTGGCTCTGCTTGGGTTATATATATAATCTGAACCAATCACTATTGGGAAGGGTGGGAGGGCACAAACGCATCATATTATAATCTGATTCTTTGTGACAGCCCTGTGAGAACTAGATATTATTATTAATTGTAAAGATGAGGAAGCTGAGCCACAGAGGAGTCAGCTAACATGCCAGAGGTCACATAGCTAATAAGAGTCATTTCTGGGATTTGGCTTCTGGTCTGTCTGGTGCTCTAGATGTTGGATTTTTAAAGTTTTCACCAACCCTTTTGTTGCTATAATTAGTTATTTTTCCCTTTCAACAAATTCAAAAGTGAGGCTAATTCAAACCTCCTCTACTCTATTCTCCTCATAACTCTTATTCTGCACCTCTCTCCTTACTTTCAACAGATTCAGTGGCCTGTTACTTATCAGGAAAAAAAATAGAAGTCTTTCAGTGGTAATTCCCCCAATATTCTGCCACACCACTTAGAGACATCTGCAACTGCACACATCCTTTCTTCCTTTTCTATTTAAATTGAAGAGACAGCTTTTTTTCCTGGCTGTGCTAATCTTACACATATATACTCGATTCCATCCCCTCCTTACTTCTATTTTTTTTTTTAAGTTTTAACTTATGTGTTTAACTGGTAACAACCTTAAACTCTCTTTTTCAATAAGTATTTTTTTTTAATTTTCACAGATGCTTTAGATTACATAAATGTTACATAAAAAATATAAGGGATTCCCATATGCCCCACTCCCTCCCCCTCCCACACTTTCCCACATTAACAACCATCCTTTATGGTGCATTTGTTACAGTTGATGAACACATATTGAAGCATTGCTACTAACCATGGTCTACAGTTTACATTAGCGTTTACACTCTGCCCTGCACATTTTTGTAGGTTATGACCAAATATAAAGTGGCCTGTATCCATCACTGCAATGTCATACAGGACAAATCCAATGTTCTGAAAATGCCCTCATATTACTCCTATTCTTCCCTCTCCCATCCTTCAGAACCTCTGGTGGCCACTGTCTTTACATCAATGATAACGGTTCTTCCATTATAAGTCTATAGCAGAATAATAATAAGTCTACTTTAGTCCATTGTTCATTCCCCAATCTTGAGGATTTTGGATGATGATAATTGAGAGAGGCCTTAGATACCATGGGGTAGATGGATGGAGCTATCTTGCTTGCAGTTAAAGTCACTCTTTGTTCCTTGGGAACACCCTCCTTACTTCTTGAGGTCTTCACGCAATCATCCTCTATTTCTCTTCTATCTTTAATCTCAATACTAACTCCTGATCATTATCATTTAAATTCAGCTTTAAAAATAGTTCTTTCTTTACTCCATGGCCACCTCCAGCTATAGCCTTATTTATAGGTCCCTTTCTCAGTTAGAGTTCTTTGGCATTTTCAACATTGGCTGTTTCTGTGCCCTCCCTTCATAGGTGTTCTTCAATTTATCTGTCTTTCTTCCACCTATATCACTCTACCAAACAAAGCTCATTGTTATCAATTACATGCATGTTGATGAATCCAGTGGATTCCTTCTAGGCCTTATCACACCTGATTTTTTACAGATTTTGATACAGTTGACCATACCCTTTTTTGAAACCTCTAAATTTGAAGTTCCTTGGACATTTGTCTCACTTTACATTTCTTCTCAAGTTTACCTCATATATTCCAATGTGTTTCATTTACTTACAGATGCTGATGACTCCTGAATTTAGATGCCCACTCTCTAGATTTCTATATCCAATTGTGGTTGTCTATCTCTGATTGGATGCTTCAAAACACTTCCACTTTATCACATCCAGTACTCAAGTCTGGAATTTTCCCCCTAAACTGAATCCTTCTGTAGACTTGCCTATTTCCATAAATGGCACCTCTATTTATCTAGTTCCTAAAGCCAGAAATACAAGTGTTCACTTAAACATCTTTTTTCTGTCAACAAACACATTTCATCTATCAATGTCTTGCCAGTTCTAAATAAAAGTATGTCTTGAATTTGTCCAGTTCCATCATTTTTATTTCTACTTCTATACTCCAAGCCACTCTCTTTTCTCATCTGGCCTGCCAGGATACTTTCCCAACTGGTTCCTTGCTTCTATTCTTGAACCATACCACCCATTCTCCATACAGCAGCCAGAGTGATTTCTCTCAAATCTGATTCCTTTGCATAAACTCTTTCAATCCTACTGGCCTGAGCATCATCCCATAGCGATTACAAAGGGCCCACAGTTTTACAAAGCTCTTTGTAATCTCATCACTGCCTATCTCCACTACCTCTTTAGCCCCACTTCTTCCTTTTGTCTCCAGAATCACCTATATTGAACTGCTTAATGTTCCTTTCATGAGCTATATTTTGCCTTCAAAGAAACTTCCTAGTTCCCTAAAGATTCTATCAAGTGTCCCTATTATATGTTTGCAGATCACCATGGGCTTATGATCTGGTCTTCCAATTGCCTGCTATATCAGCCAGGGTTGGTTCTGGAGAACAGACACCATTGCAAATATTCCAATAAGAAAAGGATGTAATATAGAGAATTAGGTGATTACAAAACAATTGGAAGAGCAGGAGGAGAAAAAAATTAGATTTCAGGTTCACTTTTAGCTTTCAGAGATCACAAAGTTGCTGCTTCCTCTCCCCATTCTCTTCTACTCCTCCCTGCAGGTCAGGAAACTGCAAAAATGCAATATGGTCACAACTACCCTGCAACACCCAGGCAGGTTACTCCTGATGAAATACCTAGAGGCTGCTGCAATAAGCCAAGTCTACCTGTTGCTCCCAGAGAAAGTAATGTGGCTTCTGATTCTCTTCTGCCTTACACATTTCAAGTTATGGCTCACATGGCAGAACCTAATGTGTATCTTGAATCCTCTGGCAAGGGAGAGTGGGAAACATAGTTTTCAGGCTTCTAGCCCTGGCAATTTAGGGGGGAGTAGAGAAGAACATAAAATGATGCCAAGTTCTAATATTCAGCACAATTGTTCTCCTGTCAGAATCCTCCACTGAAATGGCAAGCTTGTTATGGTGGGGACTATGTATTTTCCTCTATTTGTTTTAACTTCTGGACTCATCCAAGTGCCTGGACTAATGAGTATTCATGCAATGGAAAAATAATGAGGTCTTTATATTTCACAGATATATTAGGGGCATTATTGTTTATAAAATGAAAGTTAATTACAGTCCAAATTCTGTCATAAGGATATAAAGCTCTCCAATATTTTTTATATTGATGTTTTAATGTACTATGATTCGCAGACTCTGTGCTAAGGTTCGTTAACTGCATGACTTCATTTAATCCTTAAAATAGCCCAGTGAGGTAGATTCTATTCTCATCTAAATTTTATATATGGGAGAATTAAGGCTCAGAGATTAATTATCAATAGCATATATGAGGTCACACAGTTACTAAATGGAAATGCTGGGTTTGAAACTCAGGGTTGTCTTATTCTAAAGTCCAAAATCCATCCCTTCTCCACTATATTACCTCCAGGTCAGAGAAGTAGAAGAACTTGCCCTGTTGGCAATTCATTGGGCATTAGGATACATTCATGATCTTTTAACTCAAAAGCTAGTGCTCCTTCCACATCATCATTCCACATTACTTTAAAAGGTTTATCTCTTGTGTTAACAAAGAGGCTCTAGATTTCTTCAAAAAGGCCCAAGCATACATGGCAGCTACCCTCTTAACAGCACAAAGTGGTTATAACACCATTTATAGGGTTTTCAGGTAAAATACATGATGCCCAGTTAAATTTGAATTTTATATAAATAACAAGTAATTTTTTAGTGTAAGTATGCCTCAAATATTTGCAAGACTGAATATACAAATGGATAATGGGCAGACCATACGTAAAAGTAGAATTCTGACCCACAGTTTGCAGCAACCAGTCCAGGAAGCCAAACCACAACCGCTGCAACAATTGGCCTAAAGTGCTCAGGACTTAATAAGTGGCAGTTTCCTTAAGTTTTTCCCCTGCTTCTAACAAATCAGAGACAGCCAAATATGCTCCCCCATTCAATCCCATAGGATGCCCCATTTCTAGTTAGCATGCTTCCAACTTCCTCATGCACTCAACCTCCAATACAGGCACACCAGAAACCATCCCCTTTTTCACTATAAAGCCTTTATACTACCCTGCCTGCTTTTGAGTCTCTGCCAAACACAAGTGGCAGTGGCTGATTCCTTTTGCTAAATAGCCTTTGCTTGTTCTCATTTGGGTGGTCTTTGTTATCTTCCTCCACATATTGCTTGGAACATACTTACACCCAAAATTATTCATTATTTATCTGAAGTTCAATTTTAATTGGATGCTCTGTATTTTAATTTGATATATCTAGAAATCCTACATTATTGGTAGCCACATTAATGAAGGTGACCTTTCATTTTTGCCAGAAATAAATTTCTCTGCATAGGATGGTAGCAGAATAATGGCACCTCAAAAGAGGCCCACATCCTAATCCCCAGGACTTGTGAATATGTTACCTTACATGGAAGAAGGAACTTTGCAGATTGTGAATTAGCTTAACGATATTATGATAGGAGTATTATCCTGGATTATTCAGATGGGCCCAGGCTAATCACATGGATCCTTAAAAGTGGGGAACTCTTCCCAGCTGTGGTCAGAGGAAGATACAACAATGGAAGAAGAGTCAGAGACATGCAGGTGGAGGAAGTGGCTCACCATCCAGGGAATACAGGCTGCCTCTAAAAACTGGAAAAGGTAACAAAACAGATTGTCTCCTAGAGTCTCCAAAGAGGAACTCAGCCCTGCAGACACCTTGGTTTTAGCCCATTGAGAACTATTTTGGATTTCTAACCTCCAGAACTGTAAGAGAATATATTTGTGTTTTTTTAAAGCACTACGTTTGTTAATTTGTTAGAGCAGAAATAGGAAACTAATATAAGTAGAAACCATGTCTTATTAACTGCTGTATTTGTTAAAACTAACAAAGTGCCAAGCACATCATAGATGCTTAGAAATGGTTTGAATGCATGAATAAATGAAAATTGTACCACACCCTGCTTCATGATCACAGTGTTCTGGGGGAAAGGCAACTCAACTTGGGTATGGGAAAGAAAAATGATTTCTGATTGTCAACTTCTGAGCTTATGTGAATAAACCCTATCATCTCTATTTCTTGGCCCAATAAGTCATTAACTTAAATACAGAAAAAGAGGTAAAAATAAGTGATGACTCCAGAATGAGACTTTACATCTTCTTAGCAGTGGATATGAGATCCTGAAGGGAGACCTCCCCCATAGTTCTTATAATAACAATAGTACAATTTCCTGGTTAAACATCTGTGTGCTGGGGCACTTGTTTACAATTGCATATTCCTGGCTCTAACTTCCCAAGATTCTGATTCAGTGAGTCAGGGGTAGAGTTCGACAGGATCCAGCTCCCTTTTATTAGAGGAAGTGGTCAGGGTGACCAGTGACCTCATCTCGATAACATCTCCTCACTCCTGGGAGCTCACATGGGGAAGTAATTTCTACTCTTGTCCTTGGTTCTGAAATCAAGCCTGGCGACAAATTTTGTTCTTAACTAAGTTGAAGAACAAAGGTAGGAGGAATTGCTCTTCCAGTACATTAAAAAAAATACATTTCCCATCATGGAAGTATCTGAAGTTCAAAGTAACCTAGGAGAAAATACGTAACCACATTTCAGAAATCATCTATTAAGTCAGTTGGCATCAGAATCATCAAATGCAAGAAGAATTTCTCTGACGAGTTCATTGTGGAATCTTTGACTCAGGAAAAAATAAAGGAGGAAATCTCTCTTCTCTGTAGACAGACTAAAGAAAGGTGAACTTCAATCTTTATCCACTGAAAATAAAAGGTTACAGTTATGGAGAAATGATTTTAAATCATTTTTCTGATTTAAATCGTTTTTCTGATTATAAATGTAGTACATGCTAAAACTAAAAAGAAAATTAAAAGCCCAGAAAGATACAAGGAAGAAAATAACAATTTCCTATAATTTCACTGCCTAAAGATAAACTGTGTCTAAAATTCTGGTTTGTTCTCCCTAGTGCTTTAACTATACATGTGTGTATTAGCTATTTGAGATCATGCTATACATACAATTTAATATCTTGCTGTTTTTTCACTTAACATTGTAGGATACACCTACTCTTATATGGCCAACTTATTTTAATAAGATTGTTGCTTAACTCTTTTCCTTTAAGAGAATTGAGTGATTCTGAAATCTTAAGTATAGTCCAAAAAATAACTTCATGCTCAAAGTCTCTACATAATATTCTGGAAGAGAAGCAATTAGGTCTTCCTGGAGTGTCAGAGGTGCTGAGTCACCTGCACCTGCCGACTGCTAATCATATTAGACAGAAGTTAATTTCGAGGTAACTTGCCCTCTGGCACCCCTCATGTCAGGGAGTACAGTAGTTTCTTTATTTACAGTGGCTTGCAAGTGGGCAATGCCATGTTTAGAGAATAATGTTCATTCTAGGCTTGCCATCCCCAAATGATTGCAAAGCTTTTATGGAAAATACAGAATTCTATAATATTATGAACATAAATCACATTGCTGGAAATTGTCTTTCTCTAAAAGTTTATGGTTATGGTGCAGTGCCATTTTTTTTCTGTGCTTGAATTTGATGAAATTCATATTGTCATTACTAAGAAATGTTTTATTTTCATTTACAATTCAGTCATAAATTGCTGAAAACATTCTCTCAAGAGGTAAATGAGAGTGTGGTAATAGCCCAACTAAACCTTAACAGTGAAAAACAACTCACTATATTTTAAATATACGTGGGGATACTTAAGGCAAACATGATTGCATTACAAAGTACTGTTAACATTGTACCAATCTTGATGCCAAATTAAAATCTCATGAGTCACCTAGACATCTGGGTCTATTGTCAAAGAGAAAACTATACCCTCTGGTGCTCAAGAAAATCATTCACCAAATTAAAGTTGTGAGGCCATATCAAGAAGGCTGAGTTCTTGTTAGGGTTCTCTTATCTACACACACTGAAAGTGGTCATTTATCTGGTCAAAGTGGTCATTTCATCTGGTCTTATCAATTTTGGTGGGTACTTGCAGAAGCCTTAGTGTAAGCTTCTCCAACCTGATAACTCATTTTCAGTAGCAAAATCAAAGGTTATATTTTCCCTTGGTCAAAAGACCCAGTAAACTATGTGGTTGATACAAGATTTCAATCAAGAGTAAGTTATGTTAACTTAAATTATACTTGGGGGTTCTTATTAAATTTTTAACATGGTAGCATTCAAATACAGTGGACATTGTAGAATTCTTAAGGTAGAAGTATGAAAAGTTATGTACATTAAGGTATCTGTAAATGGTCAATAAAATTGACTGGCAGGGTTGATTGGATTTGTAAAATTTTACATTAAGATACAAGTAAAATAGTGCAAAGAGCACTGGGGATATGAGGAATGGTTTCTAGTGCTCACTCTGCCACTAATAACCTGTGAGAGTTTGAGTGAGTCACTTTAACAATCTGTGTTGGAGAGAAAAACTGATAATAAAATATATTACCATGAATAAAGTAAAATAATACTTTTAAATTAAATAGGGTTAACACTTTGAACAAACACAGGCTTGCACCAAAAATCAGAACCCAAAATACAAGGGCAATAAAAAAATAAGCCAAGTTAACCCCAACTGGCATCTATAAAATATAAGTTAAAGCAAACATCTGGTTATTTGCATAGTTTTGGTCATGGAAACAAAATATGGTTGGTAAACACTTGAAAGAAAAACTAGTATGAGGGTTGTCACTCTTCAGGAAGGCCTGTAGCAGACTCCCTAAAAAGGTAGCTTTAGGACTCTAAATCATACCTCATAGTGTTATGGCATGATGGTAAAAGCAAGAGTGTGTACAAGTCTAATTTGGTTAAGAAAGCAGCATTGTGGGACTGTTCTGAGGGAAGAACTGCCTGGAAACCTGGGTGGAGTCTAAAGAAAGGATAAGGGGAGTTTTAGGTGTTATCTAAATGTTTGAGAATTGCTGCAATACTTCAGCCCTGTGCTTCTCCCACTGACTCTTGTTATGTCACTCTGGTTGACAAACCATGTGCTTGTATGGTCATGTTGCCTCCCCTGCTTTGCTTTGCAAAGGATACAGAGAACTGTGAAAAGGTGGCAGCACACTCTTGGTGTCCTTCCTTTGCAAATTGGCTTGGGCTAGGCAATGAATTTGAATAAACCCTTTGAAGTAAGGTAGACCTTGGTTTGAATACTGGCTTTGCAACTGATGAGCTTTGTGATCCTGAAAAAATTTTCTTATCTCTCTGAGCCTCAGTTTCTTCATCTGTAATCATACATCCTATAATTATTGTACATGAAAAGATTATCAATCTGTCTAGGTTCATAAAGCTGGTCCTTGGTTGGGCCAATGCTGGCTGACTTCAAGCCTTATGCCCATAGAAGTGACCACCTGCCCAAGACCACGGAGCCAGTTGATGATGTAACTGGGTATGGCAGACACTGCTGCTTGCCTACCCAACTTATGTTCTCTTTGTTTTACTTACTAAAGAATAAGTTATCCTCCAGGGTAGAAATATGGACAGCTAAACATTTGACTTCTTAAGCTTCCTTGGAGCTTTCACTAGCTATGTGACACAAATCTGTCCAATGTGATGTGATCAGAAATATACTGGGTAAGATTTCCAATAAAGCTAGAGTTATCCTGACAAAAGGGCCAGATTTGGCTGACATGCACTTTTGTTCATGTTTAGACTTAGACATAATGCCATGAGGTGGAACAGCCATCTTTACAACCATCATGAGACCAGAAAGACAATAGCTAAATACTAAAGATGGCAGAAGGCAGAGCTGAAAGTTGGAAGGAGTCTTTGTGGAGAAGCTGTAGCAGCCCTAAACTGTGTATTTCCAGACCCCTTGTTGTATAAGAACCACCACTATTTGCTTAAGTCACTGTAGTCTGGTTTCTGTTACACAGAGCTAAACACAATCCCAACTGATATGAAAGGATTCATACCTCCAGGAACTGGACCAGCACATATTTTCTTTTGAGGTCTCTAGAGACAAAGCTCTCTTCATACCATCTTTAATCTTGTTTGTCTGTAATAGTTATTATTCTGTCTGAGGTCTTGACCATCAGTTCATCAGAGACAAGTTCTTGAAATCCATGGTAATATGCAGTCAACATCCATGACTTAGGGAAAGGGAAATTGGGGCCTGGAGAGAGATGCTATTTAATGATGAAGTAGAGGCCAATACTGAAGACTTCTGATGTTAAGTCTTGGACTTTTGCCTTTAGGGCCATACAAGACACACAAAGGTGAGATTTTCCACCCCACTAATGTTCACCATAAAAGTATTGGGCATAGGGGGAAAGCATAAGAGCTTGGGCAACAAGGGAAAACTTTTCCTATTTTATCATTTATCTCTGGACATTCTTGTTACTCATTGCGTTAGCAAGGCATGAACCTGTTTCCTCAACTGCAAAATGGGCATATTAATTGTCCACTACATAGGGTTATTGATAGGATCTAATGAATGAATATAGTCAAGTCCTTAGAACAATGATTGGAATATAGTTATTGTAAACTAATAGCCTTTAGATCTAACATTATTATTATTATCATTACTATCATTATTTTTATTAATTCTGAAATGTGAATCTTTTCGATGTGTTGCTCTGGTACAAAGGTTCTGGAGTCAGACAAGTGCAGGTTCCAGAGCCAGGTTTGTTACCTATGAATTGTGTGGCAATGGGAACTCTCCAAGTCTCAATGTCCTCGTCAGTAAAACAGGATATTTTTGTAGCTACCACACTGAATTGTGAGGATTACCTGATATAATTTATGGAAGCACTCAACATAGTGTAAACATTCACTAAAGCATTGTATTATGATAATAATAATATAATAGCCTTTATTTAGAGTACTTCTGCTAATCTACTTTAAGGTTTTTTCATCCCTCCCTGAGCTTACATTGTGTGCCCATCACCATCATTAGCCTGGTCTGGCCCATTCTTCTCTTACAGCTGCTTTTGGGAATCTTTTAATAATGTTTCCTTGGCTTTTAACTTGTACAAAATGAGGTCTAGGGAAAAATCACTCTTCTTTGTTTATTTTAGAAATTCTTCTATTGAGATCCCCATCTTAACTTCTGCCATTTCTTCTGACTAATGCGGGATCAGCAGAAGCTCTATAGGAGAACTGGCTGATGCGTTTGCATTTCTGTTCTAGTTTTCTCTTCTGAAAACTAGCCCTCCATTATCCTTTCACAGTCAATTTACTATTCCCTAAAGCCTTTCACTTTATATTTACCACTCATCTCCACATACCTTCTGGAAGTTTCCACTCCAGTCACCCTCTTTTCTTTCTCATCGCTCCTTGTGGCTATCTTGTCATGACCACTCATTAATCATGGACATCATTTTACAAATCAGTCTGGAAGTAACCTCTCAGTCATTGGATACAGAGCAGTGAAAACCCAATGTAAGATCTTTACAGCAAGTCCTTGGAATATTGTATCATAGATCTTCTATACCCTAGACAATCGTGAAGAAACTAGAGATTGATTGACAACCTGAAGGCATGTGGGGAGGTTCAAAGGCTTACATAAAGGGCTGTTGGAAGTCCCTAGGGTCTGAATAAATATGCCTGCCCCCTCATTACAGCAGGAGCTGTTATCAGTTCTCTTCCTGGGAAAAGTGCTTGATTGTTTACCCATAGATATTGGTGTACTAAGAAATTTTCATCTTCTCCAGCAGGCACAACTCAAAGAAGCCAATTAATTAAACTAGTTTTCCAGCTGATAGATTGATGCTTTACCACTGTTTCAACAAAGCACAAATTAGAAGCATATTGTGCCTGATGGCCTGGTCATCTCTCACTGTTGACTCTAATTTGCTAGAGAGTTAAGTGAAAGGAAGAAACAAAATGAGAAGTAAACCTGGAAAGAGTTCGGGCAAGAGATTTGGGAATGCTGAGAAAGCATTTATTGAACACTGTGTGTCAACCTAAGTTGACATGTTATCTCATTTTATGCTCATGGAAACATTGTGAGGTAGATATTAGTATTATCCCAATTTTATGAGTAAGGCAAATGGCTCAGAGAGGCTAGGTCACTTTCCCAAGGATGTATACTTATGTTATTTAGTGGCAGAGCAGTGTGTAGTAGTTTGGTATTATATATGAATTCCAAAAATAGATATTGGATTATGTTTGTAAACTGGCCTGTTTGCATATTAGATTATATTATATTCAGAGGTTTCACTTTTACTTGATTATATATTGATTAAGGCTTTGATTGGGCCACGTCAGTGGGACTTTGAGAGAAAACTACATGGCAGAAGAGTTAATTGGAGTTTTGATCTTGGAGCCTGGGAAGTAAACACACAGGAGAAGCAGATACATAAGGAAAGAGAGAAGGTCCCCTTAGACATGGCAGAGGCCCCAGGAAGAGAGATGAGCCGTTCGCCTGAGAGTTTACCGCTGACCTTGTACAGAGAGAAGAGCAGCTGAGCCCAGAGAGAATTGAACCCCGGGAGAGAGACGAGACTTATCCCAGCCTACAGCTGATATTGGAAGAAGCTGGGACCGTGGAGCCTTAAGAGGAAGGTTGAACATAGGCAGCCATTTTGCTCCAACACTTGGCAGCAGACTTTGGGTGAGGGAAGTAACTTATGCTTTAATGGCCTGGTAACTGTAAACTTCTACCCCAAATAAATACCCTTTGTAAAAGCCAACAGATTTCTGGTACTTTACATCAGAACCCCTTTGGCTGACTAATACACAGGGGTTCAAATACAGGAAAATAATAACTAATAGTAATAATTCTGTTCTGACCCTCTGTGCATTTAGCAGGTTGAATCTTTATGCTCATCCAGTGATTTTTCCTATGCCCTCTTATCCACTTCCCTTTTCACTTATCTAGTCTACCACACCTCAGGAAGCCTTTCTCTGTAGCTGTGATAATGGATTTTACTCTGTTGATCTCTGTTCATTTGTTGTCCATCCCAATGGCTAAAGAATGCCATCAAATCACAGTGATAGCAAGATGTGTGCCTTTGCAACCTACCTGTAGTGCACAAGGCATGATCCATCATAATGAAGGCACCAGATGGGTTTCTATCTGGTTCCTTGGTTGCAATTGCAGCTGATGAAGCTTAAGACTTTGAAGTTCAGCTGCTTTCATCCCAGCTGCTCTGTAGCTAATCCTGCCAGGTTGCTTTGAAGTGAAAATACCTACTGTTGTAGGATATGGGAGTGCAAGAACAGAGTGAGGAGGTCAGAGGACCAGTTAGGTTGTTGTTGCTAAAATCCAGGTGTGACATTTGGTGAGGGTTTGAACTAGGGGAAAGAATGTGGAGATGAAAATAAGGGTCAGCTATGGTAAATTCTAAAGGATTAAAATGTACAGGATATGGAGACCTATTGAAGATGGGAGGTGAGTAAGAGGGAAAAGTTTTAAGATGAATCACTAATGTCTGGATTAGGAGACTGGTGGCTAGTGGTGTCATTCACAGATGGAGGTTACAGGAAAAGGAGCAAAGCCTCCAATCCCAGCTCATAGACAGTACAACAGGAATCCAAGCAGAAGGAACAGCAAAGGTGCAGAGAGAAAATTAACAAGGCCATCTACGAAACAGCAAGTGGACTGGAGTAATTAAACTGAAGAATGCATTTTGGTGGGGGATGAGATGAGGTTGGAAAGATAGGCAAGGAACAGATCAAGAAGTGCTTTTAAAGCCATGTTAAGGAGTGTTAACTTCATCATTAGGGGAAATGGAGAATAATGAATAAGCTTTAAGCAGGGAAATGACTTGATTATGAGGATTTTTATTTTAGAAAAATCTCTCTAAGGTGCAGAGGATGGCATGGGAATGAGGGAAAGATGCAACATGAAGAGCTCTTGAAGTAGCCGAGATGGTAGTTTAGGCTAAAATAGAGGCAAATGGGGGTTAAGAAAAATGGATGGTGTAGAGAGATAATTTAAAGGTAGAATGGTCAAGATTTGCTGATGCCATTTAATAAGATGGGGACCATGGTACTAAGTAGTTTACTATAAGTTTATGGCAGCACTATCTTCTCATTCCCTGGTAGGAGTCTCCTTTTATCCCTACCTTTACCTCACTGCCCATGACCAATCACAGCTCACTCTTTTTGCTCTAAATCCCTAGAGAATTTTCATCTATATATGGTATACTGAATTTGAGTGACCCTTACCAACACTTGGGTCGGTGGAGAGGTGTGTATTTTGGAGAGCATCGGTATTTGGTTCCTTTTAATTTTCTAGCCAGTAATGACTATGGAGGGGAAAGAAAGTACTTGGGGTAAGAGAGAAAATCTAGCTGTAGGGTGATCTGACTTATGTGGAGATGATTCTTGGTTAGCTCTGATAAATCCCTTCTTCTTCTCAAAAACTCAACAAATCTTTATATTCTTCTTTCCTATCTTTGTACATCATACCTCCCTCCAACACACACACACACACACAAACACACACACACACAAACCCTCATGTTCCATCTCCTATATTCTTCTCATCATTCTTTAATTTCTAGAATATGTCTTTCATTCTCCAACCTCCAGGCTTTTGCTAAAACTCTCCTCTTGTCTGAAATACTGCCCTCCTCATTTCCACTTGTCAAAATATATCCATCCTTTCAACACTAACCTCAAATCATACTTGCTCTAAGAATCCTTGCACGTCTTTCATTAGAATTAATCTTTATCCCATAGCAATTTGTTTAAATGTCTTTTATAGCATTTATTGCAACATGCTCAGTCATTTGTTCTGTAGGCTTATCTACCCCCATAATTTGGGAGCTAATAGATAACGATGGCCTTGTCGAATACATCTGTGCACTTCAGAACTAATCTTGTGATAGGGCCATGACTGGCATTCAATCAAGTCTTGTGAAATTTCAATGACTACCTCTCAAATGACCTGGCACAATGCAAGACATATGTTAAGTGCTCAATATATCTTTGATTAAGTGAAATTTCACTTTTACTCTTACCACTTTGGAAAATTGCTTATTTTATTCCCTCACTCCTATTACCATTAATATCTTTATTCTTTTACCCGGAAAATTATAGCTGTATTGAACTATTTCTCTTAGAAGCCACTCTGTGCTCTAGTAAATACTGATTGGTTTAAAAATCTGTAATAAGCAGGGAGAAAATGAATTGATACCACTTGGATCAGCTCCACATGTAATCTTGGTTGTCTAAGGACAGCAAAGGAAAAAGTGCTTTAACTAGGAATAACATATATGTACTTTTGATCTAGTGCACTTAACCCCTCAGAGCCTCCATTTCCCCCCAAACCTTAACAAAAACCAAACAACAATATAGAAGGGTGTGTGTGTGTGTGTGTGTGTGTGTGTGTGGGTATTGACTCACAGCTTAGTCTAGAACTCTAAGCAACCCCCAGCCTTGCCATTGACATGCAGTTTTAATCTTATTCATGGGAAGAATTGTTCTATTTATTCTCTCACTCTAGTATTTGCTTTGTGATAGAAACAATTCCAATACCATTCAATCTCAGAAGTAAAGTTATTTAGTTAATATTTTATAATCATCTCCTGCATTTTGTCTCTTCTAATCATCTTCCTGCACTTTCTACATTTCTAATAAATAATAAATGCCTAGGAGTGAGCATTAGTGCTCTTGGCAAAATCTTTTTGGGATGTAAACAGTGCAAACACAGTAGTATCAACTTACAATGCATCAGCTATGATTGTCCCTCATTTTTATCCAATTCAAGTACTTTTTTCCACTCACCTGCTTATTTTGGTAGTATCTCATAGAAAAAGGTTTGAAAGTCCAACAAGTGCTGGGCATGAGGATTGGATTCTTTTGAGAAGCCCATAAAAATAGCAAACAACTTTCTCTACCCATTACTCTTGAGCTGGTGAGTACAGGTAATTCACACATTCCCAATGGAAAAGGCTATTTGAACTTTATTTCACATGGCCTCCTGCTTCATGTGTGAAATGATTTAGTACCACAGCAGTAGGCAAACAAAGACATCTATTCGGTTGTTAAAAATTGATCATTCAACAGATTTTGATAAATCACCACTACCCATGTGTCATGGAAATACTGAATGCTGGATATGTTTAAGCTACTAAATAATTTACAGGAATATATCTTGTATGCTAATGCTAATGTGAATTTTGAATTGGTTCTAACCAAAAACCAGTTTGTTCTTTTCCGTCTTTAACAATTTATCTCTATGTGATACTTTATTGTTAAAGTGAACCATGTAAGTGTAAAGGAAATGGAAGACTGCCTAGTCTTCTTCATTTGAAGAAATGGAAAATTACTTAGAAAATAATTTTTTAAGCCACGTCCCTTGGAAAATCAAATTTGTACCAAGCAATGACATACCATTTAGAATTTAAACCATTAGCAAATATCTTCTTCCTCACAGTAGTGATGCCAATATTCAAGGCTCTAAGATATCGCTGACAATTTAGGAAGGTTACAGCTTGCAGGGCCTTGCATTGCAAATATCTGAGTGGGTATATTTAATGGGAAAAGTTAATGTGACCAGAAAATGTTGCTTGCAAAGGTACCCATTATTCTTCCAAATACCATTTAAGGTAGTTATGATTGAGACCTTTAACTTAAATACTAAAAAACACACACACAAAAATCAACTCTGGTATTTTGAATGCCATGCAAGTGCCTTCATGGAAACAAAGCTGATGGAAAAACTAGTGGGAAATGGCAAACTCATAATCAGTCTTAACATTGTTCAAAATAGTTGTAAAATATTCTCAATACGATGAGCCACATGGGAGAGAGGGGAAATGTATATTCTCACTTCTAATGCAATGAAGCTTTGGGCTCCATTTTGAATACATAAAGGAGAACAATTTCAGGCACCCTTGACTTTATTTGTAGAACTAAAGAACTGTTTCTCTAGTACTGGTCATCTTTAGGATAAATGGCTGGGATATTATCTACTGAATATAAGTTTGGTGACTAAGTGCAGCACTAAGAAGATTGATTTCCCTGAGGCACGTTGAATATTCTGTCATCAGTGATAGATAATTTGGGATGGAAGTGGAGGAAGATAGAGATATATGTATGTATGTATGATGGATGGATAGATAGGTAGGTAAGTTGGTAGGTAGGTAGATGGACAGAGTGCCCAAGGATTAGTTGGGCTGCCCTGCCCTTTGTGATCATCTCAGGATAGTCTTGAACCATATTCCCTAACCTTGTGAAAAGACTGGTTGTTTCCTCAAGATTTCTGCTGCTTACTTTCATATAGTTTCCTCTGGCTTTGTATCCTTGTTTGATGAGTTGGTTCTGCTTTTAGATCATCCCAATCATACCCCTTGTGCTGTCTTTGATAGGCATTGGGGTGTCTCAGATGTGGAATTTAGTTTTGTAACTTCCACACAAGGCCTTTGTGTGCATATCCGATTCTCCTGGATGTCTGGGGAAGTCATCAGATGTTTACAATTGTAACAAAGCAAACAATTTAAAGTGGAATCTTCAAACATCCTTGTTCTTAAAATTCCTTTGGCCACCCTGTTTTGAGGGAGGATGTAAGTGAGTTTCAGTGACTTTTCTTCAAGTCAGTTATCACTCCAGGCAGTGGGGCAGAGCTGGACAGGCCTCAGCAGCTACCGATGTGAAGGTGAGAGTAGGCAATTAAAACAGTCTGCAGCAACTAGCTTTCTGGAAAGGATGTGATGATGTCCTTTACAGTTATTTCACAAGGGAAAATTGCTTTGACATATATGGAGATTGTTTGCACATGCTTTTTCAAGAATGCAACCTTTTCATAAGTCATTGTATGTATGTATACAAAACACAGATCGTTAAAACTGAAACAAAGCAACATAACTCATGCAGATAAGATTAAAAAGCAGGCATCTCTGTGTTTTTTTCCCTTTCCTCTTAAGATTAGACTCGCTAGAAATTATTTTGTTCTATTGTATTTTCAAATAAACAGATTTTGTAATTTATTTATTAATTCAATTTTCTATTTTCATGGCTACTACCTTTCACTTTTTGTCATTAATTACTTTCCTTTTCTTGTCTTAGATGTATTTTCATTTTTTATGATCTCAGTTAAACGTATATTTTCATTCACTTTTTTTAAGTTGGTGAGAAAATCATTAAATCCTATCACTTTTAAAACAGAATATTTTCATATATTATTTTAAAATATTACATAACTGCTATTTTAATTAACTCTTTGACATAATACATTTTTCCAAAAAGTATTTTTTAATCCAGGTCGTTTTATTTTGTTGCTGTTTATTTGCTTGTGCCTTTATTACTCTCCATTTTGATTCCATTGTGGTCAGATAATGCAGCCTATACAGTTTCTGAATTTAGAAATTTATTGAGATGAGGGATTTTTCCATCTTGATATTGATCAGTTTTTGTAAACAATCTATAGGGCTTGGAAAAAGAAGCTATACTCTCTATTTGTTTGGTGCATAGCAAGCTCTACAGCTACTAAATTAACCTCCTTAAATTTATTAATTGTGACTTCTGTGATTTTATTTTTTGTCTAATTGGTCAGAAAATGACTGAGATAGATGTGTTAAAGTCTTACACTTTTGTTACATTTTTGTCAATTTCTCCTTATACTTTTTTTTTAAGGAGGTATGGGTGATTGAACCCAGGACCTCATACATGGGAAGCAGTCACTCAACCATGGAGCTACATCCACTCCTCAATGAGAATTGGTTTTTTCATTTGTTTGTTTGTTTAGGAGGTACTGGGGATCAAATCCGGGACCTCGTACAAGGCAAACAGGCACTCAACCACTTGAGTTACATCTGCTCTCCTCCTTACACTTTCGAACTGTTTGGTTTTGTGTTATTTCAACATTATCATCTTCAACTACATAAAGATTCATGACATCTATGCGTTCATTAACATCTCTGTGCATTAGTTACTTTTGACCTTGCATTATAATTTTTCTTGTCATAATAACATGACTCTTGCTGTTTCAGGGGTCTTTGACAAAAGGGGTGATGACAAAGAAACTGACAAACACACTTTGATGGAAATAAGTAAGGGAAGGCTTTATTTTCATTGAAGTACTACTATTTACACTCAGTGAGAGGAGAAGGACTACCAAATTCACAATCATAGAAGAGTGAGAGGTGGCTTTGAAGGCCTGTTAAAAATTTTGCAGAATTACAGAGTCCGGTGTCCAAAATCTCAGATTAAGGCTTACAACTTATTATGGCAACAAATTTTGGTCTGGTCCCTGGCATTGAAGCCTCCCAGGAATAAGGAAAAGCAGAAGCCTTCATAATAGTCTGAGGGAATCTGACAGAAAAGTCAGGATGTTTGGAGACCATTCTTCTTTCTAAAGACAGGTATAAGCAAGAGAGCAGTAACATGTAAAGGAACCCCTTCTGGTTCCCGGGGAATGGCCATGTATGTGGGATGAGACAGGAAAAGGCCCCTGAACTGTAGTTGTCAATTTAACCAGGAATGCAGCAGTTTAAGCAGAATCCAAGCACTTAAGCTAGAGCCACAAATATTGACCCATATAGATGACAGAAGTCACTGCTCTTAAAGAGGTTTGCTTATCATAGCAAGGCCTGGGGACTCCATGAAACATAGTCTGAGGTTCATCATTTTGAGAATGTGGCAGTAACAGCCATTTCCTAGCACAGTATCAGGAAGGTGAATATCCCTTTAGCTCCAGAAACTACAAGTTGCATGTGTGGGTCTGAAAAATATCAGAAAAAACACTAACCACTTTACTAAGGGAAGTGATGAAAAAGTCAGATATGGTCATCAAAGGGTAGGAGATAAACTGAGAAATTGACCAGCATTGCTGGAGCAGGGATCTTCACTGCTAGCTAAGAGAGAGTTGGTGGAAAATGTCATTGTTCAATTCTGGGTCCTACAGGAGCTATCTGGGGTAGGACAAGAGAGAGGTGTTTCACAAGTACTGCATATGGTATGACTCCATTTATATGAATTATAAATATAAATAAATTTATAAAGATGGAATTAGATTAACAGATGTGTGTGGCAGGGGAAGGATAAAGGAATTGAATGGTGATTGCTTAATGGGTAGGGACATTTCTTTTTGGAGTAATGAAAATGTTCTAATATTATTTTAGTGATGAATGCAAAACTCTGTGATTATACCAAAAGCCATTGCTTGTACACTTTAGATGGATTGTATGGTTTGTGAATATATATCAATAAAATTTCTTTTAAAAAAAACAGGGAGATGTTTCAAAGCAGGCAGGGACTATCTTTCCAATCATGTGAAAGGTGAAGAATTTGCTAGAGAAATTTGGGTAATGGAATGTAAATAATTTATTGTTGGGGATTGGAGGATAGAGGAAATGCTGGTCAAATCAAAAAGGGATTCAGATTACTCTATGTATTAGTTGAAATAACGGGTGTTATGATTAGGCTAATGTGTCAACTCAGCCAGGTAATGGTGCCCCCTTGTCTGGTCAAGCAAGCACTGGGCTAATTGTAATACAAGGACATTTCATAGACGTTAATCATCAGTGAGTTGATTGCATAGATGGCTGGTTACATATACAATCAACTAAGGAGATTACTATCAGCAATGAGTGACATCTCATCCAATCAGTTGAAAGCCTTAAAAGGGGAAGTGATTTCAGCATTCAGAGAGAGGATTTCCATCTCTACTTCAGACAGACAGCGTTTCCTTGGAGCTCATCAAGGACCTTCACTGGAGCCCCTGGTTAGCATCCTGCCCTATGGAATTTGGACTTGTGCATCCTCACGGTTGCGTGAGGGAATTTTATAAAATCTCATATTATTTACACATATCTCTGGTCGGTTCTGTTTCCCTAAAGAACCCTGGCTAATACAGTGAAGATGGCAGGTTGGAAGGTAAATGTTTGCATCAGTTAATTAGAATAGGTACTTTCACTTTTTGGCTTAGGGCAAATCAAGCATTTAAGCCCCTTCTCATTTTGACACTTCTGAGGTTTTGCTTCCCCACATTTATTTTTTACTTGTTTGGGTTTATTTTTGTTTGCCTGCTTAGGAAAGGAAACTTGTTGGTAGTCCATAAGAGAACACCCAAAGTATAGTGCTTCTTGTGAGAAAGGAGCTCAAATTTATTAGAGTTCCTTCCCCTTATTTCCCTGCTTCCCTTCACTTCTCATCTAGTAGTGCCTCCTCTTCAGTTCCCTACCTCTTCATTCACAGGCTGATATGAAGAGAGATTGCAACAAGATATATCTGAACTGAAATACAATTTCCTGTGGCTAGCCCTCTGCATGTTTAGATTGTCTCTGAATCCCCATCTTCCTGGATCTGTAGGTTTTGAAGAGCATTTTCATAAGGGGATAGTCACTGCAATCTTCCCTTTTCTCCAGCAAACAACCACTTATTTGTGAAACTCACATTTTTGAGTACCAACTCTGTGCCATACACTGTTCTAGATGCTGAGAATACGAAGATGAATAAATTGGATCCTTAACCATGGGGAGCTGGGTCTTGTGAAAATTTAAATAAGTTCCCTTCCAATATAAGTGAGAATTTATTTTTCAAAATTGACATCACCAAAAGCTCAGTTTTACAGTCTAATTTAAAAGTTACTAACCCAACAAAGCCATATATAACTATGGGAATCCTGAAAATATACTGGAAAGATTCAGAATAGATGTTCCTTTCTAAAACAAAACCATGGGCATTTCTTCAAGTGGAAGGCAGAGACTAATTCACAATCTGGATTTTAGAGGCCCAGAATTTTAATTTTTCACAAATCAAACTGTCCCCTTCCCCGTATTGTCCTTCTAAAGCCGTTTGGTACTTTTGCTTCCAAAATATTGGCATGTTTTGATTTTGAACTCAATTGTCACTTTAAGAGCTTGGCCTTTCATGTGTTAGAATTATTTCACTTTGGATTGTTGAATTTAAAGACATGTGGTTAAATAAATCCAAGGATAAGACATCAATTACTCTTAACTTAATTTGAAACACATGCATAATATAGCAATACTCTTAATAAGAGCTACCATATAAGGGCTATATGCCAGATACCATCCTGGGTGCACATTTTTCCAGATAACTATCACAGCAGGCATCTAAGGCATCCCCTGTTTTACAGATTGAAGTAGCTGTGAAGGAAATTTGTTCAGTGTCATTTTTCATTGGAGAATTCATTTTATTCTGTACTTCCCCTTGGATAATGATGACTATGATAATCATGAGTAAAAGAGAATTTTATGAGACAGATGTAGAAATGCTATTTGGCTATAAACAGAAGCTTTTTTTAAACCTTCATGGTGAATAAAACAGCTACTGAGGAATTCATGGGGTCACCAACCCTGACATATCCAGTCAGAGAAAATAGGCAACTGCTGATTTAGAAACACTTGACATACAAATGTCTGATAAGAACAAATTGTTGTCTTGGTCCCCACTCCCAACTCTCCTCTCTAACTTAACCATGGTGGTAGAATTAAATGTTTGTATTGTGGATTAGGAAAGATGGGGTGAAAAGAAGTTGTAGAAGACTGAAACAGCTGCAAGAGCTTGAATATAAGCCTGCTTGTTGATCACAATTACAATTTGATCTCATTCTTTCTCACTGCCTAAAATTCTATTGGTTAGAAATCAATTTAGGTTAGTCAGATTCTCATTAGAAATACTAACAACTCTGGAGAAATTAATAGGATATCATTAAATCGGTTATTTGTAACAATGCAAAGTTGTGTTTTTGGTTTTTTTTTAACTGTATTCCTTAGCACACCAGGATTATGCTAAGGACAGGCTGAGCCTTGACCCATGCAATTAAGATTTTATTTAAGGAAGGATTATGCAACTGAAGAAAAGTTTGAAAACCAATGAATGAATATGTACAATCAGAAAATTTTGCTTCAAGCCACTAGTTCAAGAGTCCTTAGCCTAGTTTTTGCTGTGGGTCCTTTAAGTGAAGCCAATGGATCTCTTCTCAAAAAATGTTCCCAATTCTGTTCCAGGAAGATGGCATCAGAATAGGCAGGCAGGCTCAACTTTCTCACAAAACCAATGGAGAAAGGGCCAAAAGCTGTCTGAGGGAACTGCTTTGGGGTTCTGCAGACCAGGACAGTGCTACACAACTCTTAGGAGAGCGAGGGACAGAGAGACAAAGAACCAGAAACAACAAACATGAGTTACCAAACCCCCGTAGTGACTGATAAGGGCTACCCTTCCCCACCCCCAAGATATTAAGCTGGGATAAAACCGCTGGCTCACTGCAGTCAACTGAGAGGGGAACAGACATCTTCCTCCCTGTCAGCTGATTCAAGAGAAAAGGAAGGGGGAGTCTGGGGCTCTCTCTTCAGTGAATTTGGCCAGCAGAGCCTGCTTTCAATCTCGATTCTGGCCAGACCAAAACAAAGGAAAGCGAATACTAAAAGAAAGACCTCCAGGGAAAGGTGGGCTGATGGGCACTATCTGCTGGAGGGACTTGAATTTGCATAGAGTAAAACTACTTTTAGAGGTCTGTTTTAACCAAAACTCCTGGGAAAAAAAATCTCTATCCCCTTAGTGAGTCCTTGGCATAATTTTGATAACTCAAGCTGGGAAATTTTAAAGAATTAAAATATCAAAGATGAGCTGTGAAAAAAAATAGGAAGAGAGAGAAATTTTCCATCAGAATAAATTCACCAACATATTCAGATGGCTAGACATCGGCAAAAAAATTACAAGCCATACTAGGAAAGAGGAAGGGATGGTCCAACCAAAGGAACAAACCAAATATCCTGAAGAGATCCAGGATTTCAGACAATTAATCAATGATAATCAAACAACTCTCTTAATCAATACAAAGAATTGAAAGAAAATATGAAAAAAGAGATAAAGAATATTAAGAAGACACTGGGTGAGCTTAAAGAACAATTTGAAAACCTGCAAAGAAAAGTAACAGAGCTTATGGGAGTGAAAGACATGATGGAAGAGATTAAAAATACATTAGAGATACAAACTTGAAGGTGGCTGCAGAGTAAGGAACTCCAAGAGTCATCTTGTCTTACAGGGCAGTTAGTTATCACCCAGAGCTATCTAAAGCACGTGCTTGGGGGACCCAGCAGACTAGAAGAGCAATCTGCAATATCCTTTAAAGAATGGAAAGAGGACACTGCCCATCTGCAGTGAAGATTTGTAAGTAGAGCATTCAAAGATGCAGAAGTTGGTGTCTATCCTCCATTGGCAGGGCAAGTTTTCTTGGGAGCTATTCCATGACTGGAGTTGGAAGTTCCATTTCCCAAAAATGGGAAAGGAAGAGACAGTTGGGCACCAGCTTCAGCTACTGATTAGTAAATTTGGCTGGCTAGAGTATAATCCCAAGAACAGCTAAAGTTTGAACCTGTCCAAGAGGGAAAGAAGCCATTAGCTGCCATTTTAACTCTGCCCCTGACTTGAGGGGAAACAGGGCTGATTGAAAATAACAGTGAGATAGGTACTGGCTTCTTCCCACCCAGATAAGATTACAACCCTAGCCTAGTCTTCAGCCCCACCTCCAGCAAGGAGGAAGCTGGCTGGATATGTACGAGCCTCTCCGGGCACCTGCAGGTGCATTTGGCTGACACAGACTGAATAGTCGGACTCCTGGAGCTCCATCCCCACACCCCAACAGCATAGGAGGGGAGCTGTGTTTTCTCATCCTCTCTGGGCAACTGCAGATGCTTTTGGCACCCACAAACTGATCTGTTGATCTGTTGAGCACCTTTGATTCCATCTTCACCCCTCCATGGGATAGGAGGAGGCTGGTGTTTCTTCAGCCTCTCTGGGCAACTGCAGGTGCTTTTAGCCTGCACAGACTGTATACTTGGATACTGTAGCTCCATCTCCCCACCCTGAATAGGATAGTAGGAGAAAAATTCCTTAACAAAATACTTGCTAAGGGAATCTGTCCCCACTGTTGTTCAATATAGTGGTAGAGGTTCTAGCTAGAGCAATCAGGCAAGAAGAAACAATCATCCAAATTGGAAAGGAAGAATAAACTTTCAATATTCACCAATGATATGATCTTATACCTAAAGAGTGCTGAAAAAACACAAGAAAGCTGCTAGAGCTAATAAAAAATTTCAGTAGAGTGCCAAGATATAAGAGCAATATGCAAACATCAGTGGTGTTTCAAAACACTAGTAATGCATAATCTGAGGAGGAAGTCAGGAAAAATTTTCTATTGACAATAGTGACTAAAAGGATAAAATATTTAGGAATAAACTTAACCAAGGATGTAAGGCACTTGTATTCAGAAAACTGCAATGCAATGCTAAAAGAATTTTTAAAAATCCTAAATAATTGGAAGAACATTCCATGCTCATGGATTGGAAGACTAAATATCATTATTATTTCAATTCTACCCAAATTGATATACAGATTCAGTGTATCCCAATAAAAATCCCCTCAGCATTTTAAACAAATGGAAAACAAAATTTCAAATTCATTTGGAAGGGTAAGGGGCCCAGAATAGATAGAAATCTCTTAAAAAAGAAGAGTGAAGTTGGAGGACTGTCACTTCCAGACTTTAAATCATATTGCCTAGCTACGGTGGCAAAAACTGCATTGTACATGCGTAAAGATGGATACGTAGACCAGTGGAACTGAATTTATGGTTTAGAAACAGGCCCTCACATCTATGGCCAAGTCATTTTTGTCAAACCCACCCAGCTGGGGAAGAACACTCTATTAATAAATGGTACTGGGAGAACTGGATATCCATATCCAAAAGAAAGAAGAGGACCACTATCTCACACCTTTAAAAAAAGTAACTCAAACTGGATCAAATACCTAAATAGTAAGCTAGAACTATAAAGCTACTAGAAGAAAATGTAGGGGAACATCTTCAAGACATAGTGGTAGGTGGTGCATTCTGAAACCTTACACCGAAAGCACTGGCAATGAAAGGAAACATGGATAAATGGGACCTCCTCAAACTTAAACACTTTTGTGATACAAACGACTTCGTCAAGATGGTGAAAAGGCAATGGGAGAAAATATTTGGAAACCACATATCTGATAAGGATTTGAGTTCCATTCTATATAAAGAGATCATACAACTCAACAATAAAAGAACAAACAATATAACTTAAAAATGGACAAAATATTTAAATAAGCATTTCTCCAAAGAGGCAATAAAATGGCAAAAAAGCACGTGAAAAAATGTTCCATATCACTAGACATTACGAAAATGCAAATCAAAACGACAGTAAGATATCTCACACCATATAGAATGGCCTTTATTTAAAAAAACAGAAAGCAATAAGTGCTGGAGATGATGTGGAGATATAGGAACCCTCCTTCATTGTTGGTGGGAATGTAAAATGTTGCAGCCTCTGTGGAAGATAGTTTGGTGGTTCCTCAGGAAGCTAAATATAGAATTGCCATATGATCCTGCAATTCCTCTACTAGGAATATATCCAGGAGAACTGAAAACTGTGACACAAAGAGACATCTGCACACTAATGTTCATAGCAGCATTATTCACAATTACCAAAAGATGGAAACAACCCAAGTACCACCAAACAATGAACAGATAAACAAAATTTGGTATACACACATGGTGAAATACTATGCTGTAGTAAGAAATGAAATTGGGACACATATGATAACATGGATGAATCTTGAAGACATTATGCTAAGTGAAGTAAACCAGACACAAAAAGACAAATATTGCATGGTCTCATTAACATGAACTAAATACAAAGAATAGGCACATGGAGTTAAAACCTTAAGTACAGGTTATTAGGAGCTAAGAGGAGGGCTGAGAAGGACTACTGATGCTTAATATATGTAGAAGTTTTAATTAACATGACTGTTAAATTGTGGACATGAATAGTTGATGGTTAACACATTATAGTGAGTAGCAACTGGTTTATAAATGGGCTTGTGGCTGAAAAGTTGGTATGGGGATAATAAATGCCATTTCAAAGAAAGCTAGAGAATAATCTAGGGACTGAATGGCAGTGAACCCAGAGATGGATGAGAATTGTGGTTGATGGTACAGATGCAAGAGTGCTCTTCTGTGAGCTAGAGCAGGTGTATGTCACTTTTGCAGGATGGTGGGAATGTGGAGAAGCATGGGAAAAATACAACTGTTGTGACCTATGGACTGTGGTTAACAGCAATACTGTAATATTCTTGCATCAATGCCCAAGATGACCTGTGTTGATAATGGGGAGTATGGATAAAGTTTGCCAAATATACACCATGGACCATGGTTGGAGGTAATAGTCTGATGATATTATCTCATAATCTGTAACAAATGTTCCGCCACGGTGTGGTGTGTTGGTGAAGGGGTGTTGTATGGGAATTATACACATGTGCAGGAATGTTTTGTGAGTTCACAACTTCTGTAATAAAAATATATTAAATGAAATAATAATAGGGTGAGTTGGGGGAAAATATACCAAATGTATGATATGGACTATAGTTAGTAGTAATATGTTGATGATATTCTTTCATATATTGTAACAAATGTTTCATCACAATGTGTAATGTTATGCATACTTGTTTCGTAAGTTCATAAATTTTGCTATACACTTATTGTTTATGTATGTTCATGTGTGAAAGATATACTTCAATAAAATTATAAAAAACACAGCCTTATCATATATGTTATATCCAAATGTTTTCTCCCATTGAGTAGTTTGTCTTTTCAATTTTGTGACAAAGTCTTTTGATGAACAAATTTTTTTTTTTTTGATGAGGTTTCATTTATCAATTTTTTCCTTTGTGGTCTGTGCTCTTGGAGTATACTCCAAGAAACCATTGCACAACATAAGATCCGGAAGGTGCGTCCTTACATTTTCTTCTAAGGGTTTTATTTTATTTTATTTTTTATTTTATTTTTTTGTTTGTCTAAGGGTTTTATAATTCTGGTTCTCATATTTAGTTTTTGGTCCACTTTGAGTTAATTTTTGTATATCGTGTGAGATAGAGGTCCTCTTTAATTATTTTGCATTAGGACATACAATTCTCCCAGAACCATGTTTTAAAGTGATTATTCTTTCCCAATTGAGTGGACTTGGCAGTCTTGTCAAAAATCAATTGGCCGTGGGCATGAGGGTCTATTTCAGAACTCTGTTTGATTCCATTGTTCAATATATCTATCTTTGTGCTAGTTGCATGCTGTATTGACCACTGTAGCACTGTAATATGTGTTAAATTCAGAAAGTGTGGTCTTCCAACTTCATTCTTTTTTAAATGCTTTTTGCTATTCAGGGCCCCTTAATCTTTCAAATTTTGATAATTGACTTTTCCATTTCTGCAAAGTAGGCTCTTTGAATTTTGGTTGGGATTGCATAGAATCTCTAAATCATTTTGGGTAGAATTGACATGTTAACAATATTTAGCCTTCCAGTCCATGAACATGGTATGTCCTTTGATTAACTTAGCTCTTCTTTGATTTCTTTTAGCAATGTTTTGTAGTTTTCTGCATACAAGTTCTTCACATTCTTTGTTGAATTTATTCCTAGATATTTAATTCACTTACTTTTTATTGTGAATTGATTTTTTTCTTGATTTCCTCCTCAGATTGCTGATTACTAATGTATAGGAACACTACTGATTTTTGCATGTTGATCTTGTACCCCACCAATTTTCTGAATTCGTGTTTTAGCTCTAGTAGCTTTTTTGTAGATTTTGTGGGATAGGATCATGTCATCTGCAAATAGTGAAAATTTTAATTCTACCTTTCCAATTTGGATGCCTTTTATTTGTTTTTCTTGCCTAATTGCTCTGGCTAGAACTTCCAGTACAATGTTGAATAACAGTGGTGACAGTGGGTATACTTATCTTGCTCCAGATATTAGAGGGAAAGCTTTCAATCTTTCACCATTGAGTATGATGCTAGTTGTGGGTTTTTCATATATACCCTTAGTCATGTTGAGGAAATTTTCTTCTATCCCTATTTTCTAAGTGTTTTAATGAAAAAGGGATGCTGACTTTTGTCAAATGCCTTTTCTACATCAATGGAGATCATCATGTGGGATTTTCCTTTCATTTTGGTCATGTGATGTATTACATTTATTGATTTTCTTATGCGAACCACCCTTGTGGCTTTAGTATTGGGGTGATGTTGGCCTCATACCATGATTTAGGTAGTGTTCCCTCCTCTTCAATTATCTGGAAGAGTTTGAGCATGATTGGTATTAACTCTTCCTGGAATGATTTGTAGAATTGACCTGTGAAGCCATTTGGTCCTAGGCTCTTCTTTCTTGGGAAGTTTTTGATGACTGATTCACAATCTTTACTTGTGATTGTTTTTTGAGATCTTCTATTTCTTCTACAGTAAGTAAAGGTTGTCTGTGTGTTTCTAGTAATTTGTCCATTTCATCTAGGTGTTCTAATTTGTTGGCTTACAGTAGATCATATTATCCTCTTATAATTATTTTTATTTCTGTGTGGTCAGTAGCAATGTAATGACCCTCTCTCATTTCAGATTTTCTTTATTTGCGTCTTCTCTCACTTTTTTCTTTGTCAGCCCAGCTACAGGTTTGTCAATTTAATTGATCTTCTCAAATAACCACCTTTTAGTTTTGCTAGTTCTCTCTATTGTTTTTTATTCTCAATTTCATTTATTTCTTCTCTAATCTTTATTTCTTTCCCTCTGCTTGTTTTGGGGTTAGTGTGCTGTTCTTTTTCTAGCTCCTCCACATGTGCAGTGAAGTCTTTGATTTTATCTCTTTCTTCTTTTTTTAATGTAAGCCTTTAGGGCTATAAATTTCCTTCTCAGCACTGCCTTTGCTGCATCCCATAAGTTTTGATAGGATATGTTATCATTTTCATTTGTCTCAAGGTATTTACTGATTTCTCTTGTAATTTCTACTTTGACCCAGTGATTGTTTTGAGTGTGTTATTTAAATTCCATATATTTGTGGATTTTCCAGTTCTCTGCCTATTATTGCCGTCCAAATTCATTCCATTATGATTAGAGAAGATGATGTTTGTATAATGCCAATCTGTTAAAATTTATTGAGACTTGTATTGTTTCCCAAAATGTGGTCTATCCTGGACGATGATCCATGTGTATTTCAGAAGAATGTATATTCTGCTATTGGGGACTGCAGTGTTCTGTATATCTCTGTTAGCCTAGGTCATTGATCATATTATTCAAGTTCTATGTTTTCTTATTGATCTTCTCTCCAGATGTTCTATCAATATAATATCATTGTTATATTGAAGTCCTCAACTATTATTGTAGTGGTGTCTATTTCTCCCTTCATTTTTGCCAGTGTTTGCCTTATGGATTTTGGGGCATTGTGTTTAGATGCTTAATATTTATGGTTGTTATTTCTTATTAATGGATTACCTCTTTTATTAATATATAATGTCCTTCCTTGTCTCTTATAACAGCTTTTGAGTTAAAGTCTATTCTGTTTGATATTAGTTTAGCTACCCCAGCTCTCTTTTGGTTACTATTTGCATGGAAGTGAGGGAGAGGCAGTGAACTGGCAGGTCTAGGGCAAAAGTTTTCTACTTGATCTTTTTCTCTTTCTTTAATTCAGCATTTGTGGAGTCCTTCTCCAATTTCTACCATCCTCCTGAGTTCTAAGGAAGTGGGATTTGTCCTTTTTTGCTGAATCTCTGGGAAGGTTTTTTCCCAGGGTATGTCTTAATTTGCTGTAGCAGTTTGAATTTGGTGAATCCCCCAAAAAGAAATATTATATTTTTAAACCAATCTATTCCTGTGGGTGTGATACTCTTTGTTTGCATTAACTTTGGTTGAGGGCCCTTTCATTAGATTAGTTGATAAGATCGCTTTAAAAGGTTTTTGATTGGACTATGTAAGTGAGGTGTGACTCATGTTGAGTCTCTGTCCTTTTGCTGTGTCTGACAGAAATGGAGGCCCAGAGCGAGAGAAATAGAGAAACACGAAAACGAAGCCATCATTTTTTATCCTGTCATGTGAGAGTGGACTAGGGGATTGCTAAAGCACAAAGCCACCAAGAGGCTGGGCGCATGGAGCAGTTCAAGAGGAGAGAAGTCCCCAAGAGGTTCAAAGAGCTGAGGTCCAGGAAGAGATGAACCATATGCCTGATAGCTTAGCACTGAATTTGGGAAGGAAGTAAAACCCCTGAGATTGAGAGAGGAGACTCAGTAAGAGATAAGCCCTATGCCAGGTTTGCCTACAGCATGCTGAAAGACAGAGACCTCAATGGAGGTCGGTGACCATCTTGCTTTGCCCTGTGGTAGCTGACTTTGGTGAGGAAGCACCTCTTATATTGTGCCCTGATTTGGATTTCTCAGGGCCTTGGAATTGTAAGCTTTTTTACCCCAAATAAATCCCCTTTATAAAACCATTCTAACATGGTACATTGCATTGGCTGCCCTTTGGCAAACTAAAAACAGTTGCTATGATGGCATCACTGACATTCATTTTTCGTTTCTAGAATGGTTTATAATGCACTTCAACAACTTTAATATTAGCTCTTATTTCATGATATCAATGTGAATTGAAATATCTGAACTGCACAATATAGGTTCATTTTCATAAAGTTTTTAATTAAGGAATTTCTTTTTAAATTTAGCCTTCAAATACACTTTTATTTGTCAGAATAGAAGATATCTCAAATGAGTTAGCATCACACATACCATGTCTTGTTAATTTCTTAGTCATGGATTTATTCTGCTGAGCAACAGTGTTTCTGGTGAGAATTAATATTTGTAATTGCTTATTTTGTTCAAAACATGTAATTTCTACACTGCTTGATAGGCATTGTTTTGTAAAAGTGCCATCTGTATAATATTTTGATGCTCATGAATTTTTTCCCCTTAACAGCATTTCACAGTGGTATTACTTATTTTATCTATTTTAGTTGCATTAAAAACCACACACACATACACAGAGAAACCTGTAGAAATTTCAGTACATTTTTCAATTCATTAAATTTTCCATCATGCATCTTTTCTGTACACCAGTCATACTTCTTAGAATGGTTTGTTTCCAGTGATCTTTTAAGCTGTATTCTTTCACCACAGACATTCCTTATTTGCATTTTAAACACTTTCCCAATGAAAGATGCTCAGGCAAACTCGAACTTATTACTCTTAAACGTGAGACTTCTATCTGATGGACTATGATGACTGCTCCAAGTCCCAATATCATACCCATATTTGAGCCAGTAGGAAGGAGAAAAGTAAAAGCAAAGGACCTGTTCCATGTTTCAAAGGGCATAAGCTCAAATGGAACAAATTATTTCTGCTCACATACCATTGTCTAATATTAATCTTAGTCTCCTAGCCACACCTAGCTGCAAGGAAGGGTGGGAAATACCTTGCTTAATTTCATACCTATGTGCCCAAGTAAAATTCTATTATATAAGGGGACAGTAGGTATTCATGAAAAATTAGCAATCTTTGCTAGAAACGTTGTAAATATTTTTGCTTTACACATTTTTTAAATTAACATTTTGTAGACTTTGCTCTTTTGACAGATGAATGTTGCTTTGGAGAACTTTTAGGTCAGTCTGGTTTTCCCCCTAACTTTTTCTGGTTGAATGCTTATGAAATTCTTTGTTTTATCCTTGGAATTAAATAACACAACCAGAATATGTCTCAGTGTGGACCATCTTGTATCGGTGTTCTTAAGCACAATGTGACATTTTGGTCTGCTGACACTTTGAGTGTGTTTTTCAATTCAAGAACTACTTTTAAAAATAATGCCTTTGACTATATTTTCATTTTCACTTGTTGGAATAACAGTTATATTTTGTTTTTATCTCTGACTCCTTGGTTATTTGTTATTTCTAAAGTGTATATTAATTCAGTAATGATATAGTTTTTGTTCTCAAGTTATTTCCGTGTCTTTGTACTCTTTCTTTTTATTTCAGCTTTCATTCTGATGTTTTATCATCTGATTTTGAGCTCCTGTTGTATTAAGTTACATCCTATTTTAGCAATATAGTGTTAAACTTTCTGGATAGTTTATTTCCTTTATAATGAAACCTTTATTGTTTTGCTTGCTGTTTTCTTTTTCCATTCTTCTTCCACCCCCATTTTCACAGAATCTTTACATAGGTGCCATAATACATCAAAATTTTTAAAAATCTTGATAATGTTTAAATTTGCAGCTCTAACCAGCTCATTTTTTTCTGTTGATATATTTTGGATGAATTCTTGACTTCCTTATCTCCTCGTTGGGAATTTGTTCGCCTTCTTAGAGAGCTACAATTTGCAGCCTTTTGGCTAAGCTCAAGTATAACAAAAGATGATGTAGATACTAAATTTACTTGTTATTTATTGATCATGTGCTATGTGCCAGACATTATGCTATGTGATTTACATATATTATTTCAGTTAATAATTTAAAGAGTCTTGTGTGTAAAAATGAGAAAATGAAGATTTAGAGATATTAACTTGTGTAAAGCCATGCAGATAGTTAAGTGACAAAACAAGAACTTGAGTAAAGGAATGTCTCTTTTAAATCCTATGTTCTTTAAAACATCCTTGATGTATAATTTACACACAATAAACATCACATATTAAAATTTAACAGAATGGCATGTCCTCTTTATTTATACAAATAAACCTATAAAACTATTATAACAATCAAGAGAGTGTACATATCCTCATCACTTATAAAATTTCCTTGTGTACTTTTTGATCCCTCCTTCCTGGCATCTTCCCTTCCCTCTCATACCCGAGCAGCCACTGATCTACTTTCTGTCATGATACACTTGTCTTTTCTGGACTTTTATGTAAAGGGAATCATAGGGTATGTGTTCTTTTTTATCTAACTTCCTTTATTCAACATGATTATTCATTTTTATGGCTTGGTAGTATCCCTCTTATATGAATATACTACACTTTGTTATTCAGTCACCTGTTGAAGAAGGACATTAGGGTTGGTTCCAGTTTGGGCTATTGCAAATAAAGCTGCTATGAGCATTTTCATACAAGTCTTCATGTGGAAAATGCTTTTTTTTTTTCATTTCTATAAATGGAATGGAAACTACCCAACTACATTCCAAAATAGTTGTAACATTTTATATTTCCAACAGTGGTGCATGAGAGTTCCTTTTTTACTAGAGAAGTGGTGGGTTTACAGAAAAGTCATCCAAAAAATTCAGAGTTCCCATATATCACTCAATTATTAACACTATTCATTAGTGTGGTTCATTTGTTACAATTGATGAAAGAATTTTATTATAATTGTACTATTAACTATAGTCCATGGCTTATGTTAGGGTACATTGTGTTGTACAGTCTTATGTTCTTTTTTAAAATTTTTATTCTAGCAGCATATATAAAGCTAAAAATTCCCCCTTTAACCATATTCAAATATAGATATTTCAGTGCTGTTAATTACGTTCACAATGTTGTGCTACAATCACCACCATCCAATACCAAAACTTTTCCATCAGCGCAAATAGAAACTGTACAATTTAAGCATTAACTTCCCATTCCCATTCTTTACCCCACCCTGGGCCCTTGATAACCTATATTCTAGTTTTTCTTTCTATGAATTTGCTTATTCTAATTATTTCACATCTGCGAGTTCATACAACATATGTCCTTTTGTGTCTGGAATATTTCATTCAACATAAGGTCTTCAAGGGTCATCCATTTTGCATGTATCAGAACTTCATTCTTTTTTACAGCTGGATAATATTCCATTGTGTATGTGTGCCACATTTTATTTACCCATTCTTCAATTGATTAAACTTGAGTTGCTTCCATCTTTTGGCAATTGTGAATGATGCTACTATGAACATTGGTGTACAGATACCTGTTCGAGACCATCAGAGTTCCTTTTTCTCCTCATCCTTGCCAACACTTTTAATGTTAGCCATTCTGATAGTGTTCTATGATATCTCATTGTGATATTTTGTATTTCTCTAATAAATAATAATGTTGAACATCTTTCTATGAGCTTATTTGCCATCTGCATATCTTCTCTGGTGACATGTCTGTTCAAATCTTCTACCCATTTAAATTTTTAAAAATTCCCTTTTCAATAAGCTTTGAATGTTTCTATATATTCTGGATAAAAGTCTTTTATCAAAGATATGATTTGCTAATATTTTCTCCCAGTGTGTACATTAATTTTCATTTCCTTAACACAGCCTTCCAAGAAGTAGTTTTTAGTTTTGTTGAAGCCTCATTTATTATCTTGTCTTTTACAGATCTTCATTGTGGTATCAGCCAAACAATCTTTGCCTAAACCAAAGTAACACATATTTTCACCTTTATTGTCTTCTAGAAGTTTTATAGCTTTAGGTTTTACATTTAGATATGTGATACAACTCAAGTTAAATTTTGCATAAGGTAAGTGTTATGTATCAAAGTTCAATATTTGTTTTGGATAAGGATATTGAATTTTTCATCACCAATTAATAAAAAGACTATTCTTTCTCCAATGAATTTCTTTTTTCCCTTTTGTAAAATGTCTGACAATATATGGGCCTGTCTACTTCTGGACTCTCCATTCTGCTCCATTGATCTATTTTTCCATATTTACAAAAACAATACACTGTCTTGATGACTGTACCATTATAACAATGTCCCAAAATTAAGAAATGCCAGTCGTCCCAGTTTGTTCTTCATTTTCACTGTTGTTTTGGCTGTTATAGTGCCTTTGAATTTCCATATTAATTATATAATCAGCTTGTTAATTTCTACAGTAAAGTCTGCTGGAATTTGAGATGGGATTTTGGGATTGTGTTCCCATTTGTAATGATAATTTGTAGATCAATTTAGGGAGAATTTGCATGTTAAAAATACTGAATATTCTCACCCATGCACATGATCTTTCTCTCCATTTATTTAAATCTTTAATAACTCTCAACAATATTTGCAGTTCAGTCTATAAGACTTCACATCTTTATCAGATTTACCACTAAGCATTTCATAAGATGCTATTGTAAATTGTATGGTATTTTAAAATTCATTTTCCAATTGTTCATTTCTAGTGTATAGAGAGACAATTGAATTATTAAAATTGTATTCTGAACCTTGCTAACCTCACTTGTTAGTTGTTATTAGTTCTAGTAGCAATTTTGGTGAGTCCATCAGATTTTCTACATAGATGATTATGTTTTCTATGAGTAAAGACAGTTTTATTTTTCCTTTTACAAAATACATGCCATTTATTTCTTTTTCTTGCCTTTTTTTCAAGATTTATTTATTTATTTACTTTCATTTATTTTCCTAGAATTCCCAGTACAATGTTTAATAGAAGTGATAGGAAATCCTTGTCTTTTTACTAATATTAGGCAAAAATCATTTTGTTATTCCCCATTAAGTGTAATGTTAGCTGTACGTTTATTAAAGATGACTTTTATCGGGTTGAGGAAGCTCCCTTCTGTTCCTAACTTGCTGAATATTTCTCTTTTTTCTTTGGGAGTTGTTGTTGGACTTTGTCAAACGCTATTTTTCTATCTATTGGGATGATTATCTGTTATTATTTACTTTGTTAGTTTTTTTAAATATGATGTATTAAATTAATAATGTTTGACCGTTTAGCCAAACTTGCATTCCTTTGGTGAGCCATTCTTGGTCATGGTGGGCTATCCATTTTACATATTGATGCACTCTCGCTTTCTTATTCTGGAAGGCTTCAATTGTTATATTTTCAAGCACACAAACCTTTCTCTCTGCAAAGTCTAATCTGCTGCTAATCCCATCCGTGGCAATTTGAGATTATTTATGAATTCCCAAAAGAGAGATTTTATTAGTAAACTGTTCTGTTCCTCTGTGTGTGATCCCCTGTGATTGTATTAGATTCAGCTGAGATGTCTTTAATTAAATTATGTTAAGATTAGGGCTTTAAGTTGACCACATCAGTATGGTGTAACTCAGGTTAAGTCCCCACCCCCTTGGTGGGCTGATGTAAACAGACAATCACTCAAGGAGACACAGAAAAGAAGAGAGCTCCATAGACATGGCGGAGAAGAGAACTTTGATCCTTTGGCCCTGGGAAGAGAGACAAGTCATTTGCCTGATAGCTTGAAGCTGAAGAGAACAGAGCAGCTGAGCTGAGGAAGCCTGGAAAGAAACAAACGCTATGCCAGCCTGTAGCTGAGAGAGAGGAAGGCTGAATCGTTGCAGAGATCAGCAACCTTCTTGCTTCAACATGTGGCAACTGACTTTTGGTGAGAAAAGCAACCTTGAGTTGGACTCTTTATGGCCTGGTAACTGTAAGCTTTTACCCCAAATAAATACCCTTTATAAAACCAAGAGATTTCTGATACTTTGCATCAGCCCCTCTTGGGCTGACTAATACACCATCCAATGTATTTGTCATCTCAGACACTATAGTTTTCATTTCTATAATTTCTACACAATCCCTTTAAATCTTCCATGTATCTACTTGACTTTTTGAACATATAGAATGCAGATACACTAACTGTTTTAATGTCATTGACCATTCTAAAATTTTTTATCAGTTCTGGGTTGGTTTCCATTTCTCAAGGTAGTATTGATTTGCATTTTTCTTACTTTAGGGAGGTTAAACTTCTTTTCAAATGCTTAAGGTCTGGTTCTATATAATTTTTGTGAATTTTCTGTCAGTGTCTTTTTCCTATTTTGCTATCAGATTTTGGTTCTTTACATATTAGTGATACTCACTTTCTATCTGTAGTCTATGTTGCCCAGTTTATCAGGTTTTTTGAGTTTGTTTATAGTATGTTATATTATGTCTTTTAAAAAAATTTAAGTAGTGTAATGTATCAATGCATCTTGGGTGTGTACACAACCAGAGACCATTAGGAAGTGAGTGAGCTATAGGAAATTCAGGGAAGATATGCTAAGCAATAAGGTTGGCACCTAGGTGAGAACCATAAACTGGCTGATCCTACTATTAGATAAGGAACAAAAGGCCTGTGGTTAGCACCACCACCCCTTTGCTCCAACACCAAAAACCTGTGTGAGAGACCCTTTATGTAGTGAGATAAATGACTAGGACAGGATTGGATCACAAAGTGTCTCCTCCAAGTAGTTGGAAGCTTGTTATAGACATTCATAACAAATAAATGAATTCCACCAGTGTCCCTTTGTAAGGTAAGCACCATTTCTCCAGGATGCCACAGGAGATGAAGGGAGGTAGGATGCTAATAGGGCCAGCAGTAAAATAAGGTGAGAAGAGTATCTGATGGCTGAGGACACTTGTTGAGAAGAGCTTTTCACATAAGGCACACATGACTTTGCTTAAACAAGCATCTCCCTGGGTGCAATCCGGTCTTAGGTTGTAGTTTCCTGCACAGAAATACCCAGCACAACTTCCACATTGTGACTGTCTGCCTCTCCCCACTTTTGCTAGTAAAACCCAAATCTGGGTATTATACCCACTGAGAAGAACATGTTCCCCCAGATTTTAAACAGGGCTAGCATATAGAGCAGAGCAAGTTTGTTCACTGAAGTCTTAAAAGCTTGAAGACAGATATGTCAGACTAGATAACAGAAAATGGAGAGCTATATGAATATTGGGAAAAAGGGATGGGACAGGACAGTTGTCTGGTAGTCAGTAGTGAATGGTCTACAGGTTGCAAAAGGGAAATTGTATAAGGGATGTGGGATGATTTGCAACTCCATGGAGACTTAAATAAGGCCCTATTTTCTTGGAGGGATTTTAGGTAAGAAATCCAAGTACTAAGCAATGGTGAAGGTGGGAGGCAACAGAATAAAGCACTGAATGGGAGTGGCCATAGAGAAAGGCTGGAGGGAATACCCTCTCCTTGCCATGTGATCCTCCAGAATTGAACTTGGGGAGCTGAAGGGTAGCAAATTAGTTTGGGATGGATCTTAGGGAGTATTGAGGAAATACCTCCTCTCTTTACCCAGAGCATTTTTGCCTCCCCCTCAGCATCCTCCCCCTCAGCATTGGTATCGGGAGGGGTGCTTTGTGATGTCTAAGCCATCCCAGAACTACCATTGGCTGGGGGGAGTACCTTGCTGACCAAGCAAAGCCAAAGGGTGTGGCCACTTATTGTCCAGGGGTGGGGTATATATACGGAGGTCAGGTGCACTGGGATAGACTACTGCTTGGCTTCAACATGGACGAGGTGCCCAGGAAATAAGAGGAGCCTAAAACAGATATGGAACAAGCAAACCAAGTACCAAACAACCAACTCCAAGTGCACAACAAGCTTGGAACAATCAAAACCAAGCATACAAGAATCTAAGAAGAGGAAGATCTCCAGGTCATCCAAGTCCAGAGACAGTAGCAAGGTCAGATGACCCCACCCATCCACCTCCTCTTCTTTCCCACTTGTTCCTCCCTCCCCAATGCTCCCCTGTCTGTGCCTGACCCAAGCCCCCTCCCCAGCCTGCTGCCCTTCTCACGAAACCCCCATTCTCATCCAGTCCCCATTTTTGTCCCCCAACCTAATGCTTTCTGGGCCCACCCTCTTGCCCTTCCAGGTGCAGAGGATAGCTAGTCAGGTAAAAATACCCCTCGGGCATATTCATGCAAAGAATCCTCAGAGACATCTACCACCCATTCAAGAAAGCATAAGAAATCATTGAGGCCAACAATATTTATCTGTCGCCATCAGCTGATGAAGAGAGCAACTCAAAATAATAAGAAGCTGGAGCAGAAATGAGACCCTGGAAAGCTCCACCACTTTACAGTGGAGACTTTGGAGAAATAGTCAACCATATAAAGACCAAATCTTATACCGTCCCACTGCATGGCTGGCAATGATAAAAATAAAATCAAGTTGTACAAATGGAAAAAGACCTTGAATAAAAGGGGGAAAAGGTAAAGACAAATGAGTTCAAGTGGCTAAGAGACTTCAAAGAGAGTCAGGAGGTCATCCCAGAGGTAACGCTTACGCACACCTCAGTAGGAGCTCATAGAACATCAAAGTGCATATCACCCCACACAGAGGGGCTCCTGAGAGCTCTGGAGACACCCAGGTCCTGTATAAGAGTGGATAGCCCCAGAGATTGATTCCTTATTAGTCGGCTCTACTTTGGAATCTGTGCTCCTGAGAGTGACAGAATTGGACTCAAATAAGTCCTCCCTGCACATGGTTCATCAGTCCCTTCTATTCAAACCTATATGTGATGCTGGAGTTTTTAGGTATACTTCCAGAGACTGGAGACTGTAGCCTACCTATTTGCGAGATGTGCGTGGAATCTCGGTGGAGCTGCAACTCCTACCCTACAGCTCAATGGACTCATCCAAGTCACCTGGCGAGGAGATAACGATGGGCAACGGCCAGCCCAGGGAATGGAGAGGGCCTGCATCTGCAGGCAGGATCATCCCACCCACCATATCCATGGGATATAAGCCCTCTCTCACTTGGAGGTGGAGTGGACATCACCATCCCAGTCCCCTCAGGATTGGGGGGAGAACTATGGGCTAGAGTGGACTTGATGGTATTCTGTTGTACACATATGGTGATTCTAGCAATGGAAGAAATTATAACAATGAGGTGGAGCCAGTGGCCACTTGACACTTTTGGGGCAGGGAGGGGATGAGTAGTTGAAATACAGGGGCTTCTTTGGGATTTGGAGGTTGTCCTGAGTGCCATTGTGGCAATGGATGTAGGGCATTTTAAATTAGCACACACCACTCAGAACTGTGTGGGAGAGAGTGTGGTCTACGATGTGAACTGTGGTCTATGGTTGGTGGCAAGGCCCCAGGATGTGTAAGTCCATTAAGGGTGATGGGCCACACTTGTGGGAGATGTTTGTGTGGGACGTGGTGGGAGGTGTGGGAGGTGTGGAACATGGAACATGGGAATCCCGGTAGGTTCCGTGTAATATTTTAGGTAATCTAAGCACCTCTTAAAAAAAAATATATATATATATATATATACATATATATATATGTATATATATATATAAAATAACATTTCTGTAAGCAAAGGCACATATATGCATATATATTTATATATCATTTTACAAATATTGGTATGTATTGTGAAATTTTTTATTTTTACCCACAATAAAAAATAAATAAATAAAAAATCAAGTTATGAAAAGCCCCTCCTTTCAGGTGTGTGTGTCTCTCTGTGATTTCCCTGATGGTGAGGAGGGAGGAAAGAGGGGAAGATGCAAGTGTGTGAGGAGGGAGGGAAGTGGGGTTCTGCAGGGTGGGGTCAGAACAGCAGGTCCACAGTTAGCCAGACATTGGCGATAAGGAATGGGTCAGGACTGGGCACTGAAGACAAATTTCCTACCTAATGCCCAACCCACAGGCAAGGAGGAAAAGGGCGTGGTGTTTCTGCAGGTGTATGTGTGTGTGTGTATGTGTGGGAGGGAATGCAGATGGGGAGAGGTATGTGTGGGGGTGAGAATTGCCCAAAGGAATAGCCTCATAGCCACCTACTTCGTAGTGGTGTTTGTTGCACCCCACCTGATGCTGTAAGCAATTAATGACACTCAGAAGACCAAAGAAAAACCTACTAAAAGCTGCTGATAGCCCACTCAGAGGACTAAAATTTGTAGGCTCCAAATTCAACACTAATTAGGCCACTTTTTTTCTAAGAAACTTGGGGTAGAACAATGCGTTCCCCAGCCCCCTCACTCCTTGCAAGGCAATAATGATGAGCATTGTCTGAAGATAATTTTAAAACAATAATAAATGCTGAGTAAAACCCAGTCCTGTTTTATTATCACCTCTATACTTCAACATTTCTAAATAATGTCTGTGATTATTCTTCCCCTGGAAAAAAATCTTTTTTGGGGGTGATTGGTGAGGGGTTTTTACCTCAAGTTTAGAGGGTTGAGTTAATCATAGCCTTGAATTTCTTGTTCAGGACCATCTTCTGTTTAATATAGTCATTTATTCCTCTTTCTTTCTACTCCCCAGTCCCATTTCCCTCTTCACAATCTATCATCCTAATGTATCTGATGCATAGACTTTTTCTTGCTTAGGTGTAATTAAAATGTATATTGTTTGAGTGCATTTGTTTTCACTCATGTATTTGTTGTTATATTGCACAGTATTGTGTCTTACTCTTTCACTCAGCCCTGTTTTTAAGAACCATGATGCTAGATACATATCTATTCTGTTGTTTTGCTCCCTTGTAAATGAATATTTCAGATACGCTCTTTTTTGCTGTGTAAACTTTAGAAAAATATTTGGATTTTTAGTACTGTGAAAATATTTTGGATAGGTTAGATAAATATATCTTGACTGCCTACCAAGGGGTATTTAAGATATTTAATTGAAATTCAATTTATTTTGATAATACTAATGAAATAATTCAACATGTCTTATCATTCTAATGAATTAAAGTAGTGTAATTATTAATATATAGCATTTTCATGTTTGACTTAGATTGGTATTAGATTTGTCTGTTGAGTAATTATTACGTGTCAACTAATACTTTATGAAAAAAAATATTAACAATTGAGCTTGAGGTGGTTATTGAACCTGATTAGTCAGAAAGGATATCTCCTGATTCTTCCAGGTTTTGTGATGGGATAACAGCTGAGTTGATTAATTCCTTTCCATTTCTATGGGACATCAGATGAGTTCTAGTTCCTAGTTGAAGAACAAAACTAACATATCTACTTTTATGAATTTGAACCAGAATTATCATGGCTTTCCAGGATTGACCAAAGATTTCTTTGTAAATGCCTTGAATGCAAAGGCAGTCTTAGAGCTCAGTGACTTGGACCCATGAGAAGCCAGCTTTCCAAAGGAGCAGGAGCAATGAAGTGCAGCCGAGGTCAGTCATATTGGTCATTTTGCTTCCCTGCTTCTGGTGGCCACTGTACATAGGGAGAGTCTCTAGGCATTTTATGTGAGTGGAAGGAGAAGACTCAGCTTTGTCATGCCAAGAGGGAGATGCGCTTTTCTCGGAAACATCTAATTTATGGGTGGTAAAGTGTTCTAAAGTTTCTTCTGGTTTCTGGGCTGGCAGATATCACCTAGAAAACAAACAACAGCAAAAGCACCACACACCCACACACACATATGCATGTGAACTCTACAAATGTGGAGGGAAAGGCAGGCAGGCATATATCATCTCTGAGTGTCTGCAGTGGTTTGAAGATGAAGGGGGTGTCTTGATAAGACCAAGCAGCTTGAATATATGTTTATGTGTCTTTTGACCACAGATACATTTGCTTGCTAATTTGCATGCTTCATATGTTTAGATTTTCATGTCACAATTTTAGTAAAATGAAGCACTCTACTAATACTTCATTAAAGGAAAAAAAGACCTAACAGAAATGTAAAAGAGCCAAAGCTATTTGCACCTGAATTCCAAAACACCTGCTTTAGATAGCATATGCTACATTTACAACACACACATACATACATACACGAACATGCCAACACACAGAGGTGGATTTAACGATTGACAGCTAGTGTAAATATTTAAATATCTAGTCCCAAAAGCTTTGACATTTGACCTTTGAGAAACAATGAAGTCGCATTGATTTTGAAAATGAGACAACACAAATCAACTCATCTAAATTGTAACAAAGCCACCAGGGTCCCTAGATGCCTCTTAGATTGAAAGATGACCTTGGCTTCATAAAGCCCTTAACTTAAGAGAGATTCTAGCTTCTGGGAAACTTTGTAAATCCCTGCTTCTCCAAGACTGACATAGTAGTCTATCATATATTTGTATCTTGGCTCAAATTAGTTTATCTAAGATTTGAGTGTGTTAGGGATGGAAGTAACCTCAGATATCTAATTCACCACCCTCATATAAACCGATAAGAAAGCTGAAGCCCCAGGAAGAGATGGGAATTACCTAGGGTCACACAGTGAATCAGGGTGTACATAGAATAGGTCTCGAAATAGACCTGGCTGAGTTCTGCCCAAGAAGACAATGCCTGAGTCTGTCCACAAGATGTTCCTAAGCTATCCTGCTCACTTCTGGAAAATTGCAGATGAGCTTTTTTGGTTAAAAGCAAATAACAAAGTTAATTGACTGCATGTAGCCATTTGAAAACAATATTTGTCAACCCAGTGTATGTGGTAGATGCATTCTCAAGTTCAGCAAAAACTCTTTATGAAGAGATTTAAAAACCTAGGAAGTATCCTAAACACCATCCTTCAAAACCACTTATTTATACATTAATGTGTCTCCAAATCTTTATAAAATAGCATATCATCTATACATATGTATGTATATGTAGTTTATGTGTGTGTGAAAGTATGAAAGAGAGAAAGAGATTGGGACAAAATTAGTACTGTAAGACTATTATAAGACTGGCTTTAGTAAGTATTAAAATCTAGAGAAAGTTAAATTCTAAAACTGATATGAACCTGGAGTTCTAAACTACTCCAGTCAATTTAGCCCATTAGTAGAACCAAAAAGACACATCAGATCCATGAACAACAAAATCAATCCATTTTTTTATCAATGTATAGATGCAATAACCAGATAAAATGACAATGTAATTCACTTTTTTCCAAATATCTTATTTTGCAATTATAAAATTAATGTTTGTTCACTGAGGAAAATTCAGAAAAGTATTAAAAGAAAATAAATCTGATAAAGATAACTTGAAATAGCATAACCTAGGGAAAGTCTCTGCTAAGATTTTGGTCCTTGCCAACTTTTAAAATATATGTATAAAAACATTCACAAATGTGCTTTTACTTTTACAGAAAATGGGGCTCCATGATACACACTTACACTCTGGCAACCTGCTTTTTACACATTTCAATGTATCATAAACATTTCTATGTAGGCATTAGATAATCATTTATAATGGCTTTGTTGTATTCCATAGTAGGGGTATGCTGTGGTTTGTTTAAACAATCCTCAATTGAAAGATATTACATTGGTTGTATTTTTTCCTCTATCATAAACAAGATTTTGATGATCAGCCTTTTGAATATACATCTGTGGATAATTGTCTGGTTAGGGGTTGACTTTTTGCCCTAGGATAAATTCCTAGAAGAGGAATGTGTGGGTTAAAGAGCTTGTAATACAGTATTTGGAGTCATATTACCAGATTGCCCTTCAGATATGTTTTACCAATTTATGCTCCAATTAATAGTGAAAGCAGGACTATGTTGATTTCCCCATACCTTTGTAAACTCTAAACATTATTATTTTTGAAACATTCTCAATCTCATAGGAAAAACTTCTTACAGATATTTTTATAAGCATTTCTTTGACTACCAGTTAGGCGGAATGTTTTTTTCCTAAATGAATTGGCCATCATAGTTCTTCTGGCCTTTGTCCATTTATCTACATCACATTCATCTTTTTCTTCTCTAATATTTATTGTGTCCTTATGAGATAGCAGACACTGTGGAAAACCCTCTATTATCTAATTTATAATTTACAAAACAGCCGGGGTGGGCACTGCTGTGATACACATTTTACAGATGTCACCCTGAGGTTATTCAATTCACCCAGGCCCAGGTTGTTGGTATAATGCAGATATGTATTTATCTTTAAGAAACTGGTCTTACCCACTATACCAACCTCCATGCACATATTTTGAATTGCTTTATAGCTAGATCTTTTCCTTTATGGTTTCTGGCTCAGAGGTTGTGCTAAGAAAAGCCTTTCTTCCTGTGAAGTAAGAAAGAGTACCATCTGTTGAGAGTGAAAGGGCAGGTAATGAAGTAAGAGTTTGGAGGAAAGTGAAGACTATGCAAAATGGCTGCTGTGGGTGCCTTCTCCTTTAGACTGAGACTCACAGCTGTCAGTTCCTGCCATTCTTGGTCTGGAAAGTTCCATTTACATTTGCTGAGGATGAAGGCTCCTGCTTCTGTTGACTCTCTCCTTGCTTCTTTTATTAACATTTAAATATACTCAAGTATCCTTAATCAAAAAACCCCACAATCTCCTTTTCAACATCAGTTTCTCCCTCAAACCTGGCCCTATCTTTCTCCTCACTTTCACAAACATCTTGAATTTTGAGCACCTGATGGAACTCCCTCTCTTTGTACTCTCACCTTAACCCACTACCACTTGGCTCATCATTTATCTGAAGAAGTTCTTGGTAGTTTCTCCAATAGCCACCAAATTAAAAACCCATTTCTCAGTTCTTACATCATGCAGTCAACCACTCCCTCATTTTTGAAAACCTCTCTTTGCTTGGATCATGAGTACATATTCTCCTGGTTTTCCTCTTACATTGCAGACTGTGTCCTAAATTCTTCTTTGGTTTCCTCTGCCTCTGCCTAATACTTACATATTGATGTATCTCAGGATTCTCTTATGTGCTCCTCTTGTCCCAGTACACATCTCATGTTATAGGTGATCTTAGCCATTCCAATGCTCAAATTAGCTATGTCTTTAGACGTAAAACTGTATTTCAAGTCCTCATCAGCCGCCATAATTTCTTGTTGGATTCAGACACAGTCTGCTAAACTCTTCTCCTTGCATTCAGTCATTCCTCCATCAATCCACTTTTCATGCTACAGCAGGAGGTAATCTTCTAAAATGAAAATCTGATCATGACACTCCCCATTTTCCCTAGGAAAATGTGTGTGTGTGTGGCGGGGGCGAGTGTTCTGTGTATTGTAAGATGTTTAGCAGCATCCTTGGTTTCTGTGCACTAGGTACCAATAGTATCTCTGTAGTTGTGCCAACCAAAAATGTCTTCAGACGTTGCCAAATGTGCCCTGGGGCCCAAAATCGCCCCCAGTTGACAATCTAGAACAAGTGTACCATTGATGGATTCAGCAGCCAAATATCTTTAATTTCCTTGAGCATGTCATGGTCTTTCTATGAATTCAAAATCTGTACACTCACTTTTCCATCTGCCTAGAGCACTCCACTCCCTCCTTGATTGACTATTCCCAACATCTCCTGTCCCAACAAACTCACTCTGGGGTAGATGTTCCTCTGTGTTTTCATAACACCCATCCCATTTTCCCTCCATCATACTAATCACACTTTATGATAATTTCCTGTTTACTTGTCTATACCCCCCACTCATGACTAAGTTTCATAAGGACAGTGCCTGTGTTGTTCATCATTGTGTCCCAAAAGTTCAGAATTTTATTTATCATATAGAAGCTGATCAAAATATATTTGTCATATTGATGGTTGAGTGACTGAAAATGATGAATACATTAGCTAATCCAAGAGGTGTAATGTGCTCAACCAGGGTTGAACACACCATTTAATTAGACTGATTTGTCACAATCATTTTCATAGGATATCAGATGTCAAAATGTAAAGTCACCTTTGCATTATTAGGCAAAGTGATCAACAGACATCCCTGACTCTCCCTTCTGCCTGATCTTTGCTACATTTATTCTCTTTTCTCCATTTCTGAATTCCATACATTTGTGTTTATCACCCCAGTGGAGATAGGAAATAGGGTAGGAATTTTAGATTCGCTGATAATGTGTAATTTAGATTATTTGGTAATTTAGAAAGCTAATTTCTGCAACTATGCCAAAATACTTTCTCATAAAAGAGTTGGGTCAAAGTAATGACCTGAAAATGGCCTGTCAATATATCAATACACATCAGAGACACTGATATTTTCTTAGGAGAATGTCAGACCTGGGTCGATGCCCTCTAATCTAAGCCTTAATGCTTTTTCTCCAAGTACTCAATGAACATTTGCAAACTCAGTGTTGCCATCTATGTAAAACAGTTACCCCTGCTCAGAGGCCTGATTCTGTCAGTGCCTCTACTGCTCTCACAAGTGCTTGTGCTTGAATTCGTGGTAATGTTTGCCTCTATCAAAAGCCCCCACAACTAATAGTTCCCTAAAAATATCCTGGATTCTATCTTTTTATACTGATATGCACAAAAGTCCATATATAATTGCATTTCATCTACTCTAAGAGGCATCACTATTTTTCCCCTTTTTTTCTTTATTTTTAAAGAAGTTTTAGATTACATAAAAGTTATATAGAAAATATAGCGGGCCCCCATATACCCCAGCCCCTCGCCCTCTTACATTACCCCCATTTCTTTGAGGTACTGGGGCTGGGGTGTGAACCCTAGACCTCATATGTGGGAAACCGGTGCTCAACCACTGAACCACATTGGCTTCCCTGACTTAGTTGTTTCAATTGTTCGCTTTTGTTTGTTTTTGTTTTTAGGAGGCACTGGGAACCAAATCTGGGACCTCCCATGTGGGAAGCAGTCAGTCAACTGCTTGACCCACATCTGCTCCCTCTCCCCTCTTTTTTTTTTTTTAAAGATTTATTTATTTATTTTATCCATTTTAACCAACACCCCCTTCCCCATTTGCCATTTTGTGTCCATTCGCTGAGCAATTCTCTGTGTCTGTTTCCTGCCATCTCTTCTCATCCTCCAGTCTTCACCAGGATTCGATCCTGGTTATTCTGCCACCTGCGCCACCTCGGCTCCTGGCTTCTGCAGCTTTCGGAGCATCTCGTCTTGTCTCTCCCCTGTTACGTCATCATCCTGCTGCATGACTCCCGGGCCCGACGGCTCAGCAGCACACAGAGCCTGGCAGCCCATGCGCCTTCTATATATATCTATATATATCTATATATATATATTTTTTTATTTTTTTATTTTACCGGGAGGTCCCGAGGGTCGAACCCAGGTCCCTCCATATGGCAGACGGACGCCCAACCATTTGAGCCACATCCGCCCCCTCCCCTCTTTTTTATGTACCACAAAGGAAGTCACAACACAGAGAATTAAACAGTGATGCTACCTTAATTGTAAACTCCGTTCAATTAGAGATATGTTAAAATATGCAAAAAATTACATCACAGAACCAGTATGCTGCTGCAAGTGGAAAAATCAAAGACATGACACTATATAGAGCATAATAACTTTATCATTCAGCTCCCAGCAGGAACTTCATGACCCACTGAAATTAGGATAATTTCAAGAGGGCTTATTTATAAAGCAGTTAATTGCAAAGGTGTTGGTAGGTCATAGGTTAACCACAAAGAATAGTGTGGGAACTGGCCTCTAGCAGCAGCAGAGTAGCTACCACTCCTGGTCCCAAAGTAACAAGAAAAGAGAGAAGTTAACAACATCTGGAAGGAGAGCAAAACACATATAAAGCAGGTTCTTGAGAAGAGAAATGATCTTAAGTGGAGAGAAACAAGTGCAAAGCCACTGTTTTAGTTTGCTAAAGGGGTGCTGATGCAAAGTACCAGAAATGGGTTGGCTTTTATAAAGGGAATTTATTTGGGGTAAAAGATTACAGTTCCAAGGCCATGAAAAGTCCAACTCAAGGCACCATAAGAGGTGCTTTCTCACCAAAGTCAGCTGCCATGTGGTAAAGCAAGATGGCGGGTGATCTCTTCTGCCTTGTCTCTCCTCACCCTCTGGGCTTCCTCTCTCAGGACCAGTTGCTCCATTTTCTTCCCGATTTCAGCTGCAAGCTGGCATAGGGCTTGTCTCTCCCAGGGCTTCCTACAATTCCTTGAGTTGGTTTAGATTTGTTTGAACATCCTTGATTAATTGTCTCAAATCCTGTGTCTCATCTGCCATTTTGATTTGTTCTTTTGACTGGGTCATATCTTCCTGTTTCTTAGTATGACTTGTAATTTTTTGCTGATGTCTACACCTCTGATTATTACCACAAGTTTACTCTGATGATCCATTTCTTTCTTCTGCCTAGGACTTTATTGTTCTGTGGCCTTGTGTTTTGGCTCTACTTTGATTCTTATTTAAGCTTATTCTAGGTCTTTAAAATTGCCTCTTGTTTAACTGATCAAATCAGGGCCAGGGAGCCACTAATTGTGTGAAGACCAGTATCTAAGAGCCTTGGAGAGGGAACAATAAAGGCACCAAAAAGCCTCTTTTCTTTTTATTCCTGGAGGTACACTTTCCTGGCCTGTCAGCATATGGTACTCTTCAGCAAACCTCTCTGCTCAAACTTTAGGGGAGAATGGGTTCCCTGGAGCTATGGAGCCACATCTGGGTGGGCAGTGTCTTAGTTTGCCAGGGACTGCCATTTCAAAGTACCATAAATGGGTTGGCTTTTATTATGGGAATTTTATTTATGGTAAAATCTTACAGTTCTGAGGTCATAAGATGTCTAAATCAAGGCATCGGTGGAGATGCTTTCTCACCAAAGTCAGCTAATGGTGATCCTGGGGTCCTGTCACATTTGAAGCAATATGGCCGCCCATCTCTGCTGAGGTCCCTGCCTTCCCCTCCAGGTTCACCTACTCCTGGAGCCCAGCTGTGGGTGGCCAGATAGAAGACTTGTTTCTTTCTGGGCCTTTCTCGGTCTTGATGGCACTGCTTTTTTCCTGAGTTCAGGTGTGAGCTATCAGGCATGTTGTTGGTCTCTTCAACTTTGAGTTGCTCCATGGGTCCAGCTTCTTGGGGGCTTCATGCTTCAGCTTTGGCTGCTAACTATCCTCGAGTTCTCTCTTTCACATGGGTGTGTCAAAATTGCAGCTTCCTTTCTCTCTGTGTGTGTGTCTCTCTGTGAGTCTCTGTTTCTATCAGACCCAGCAAGAGGGCAGAGACCCAACCTGGCTCATGCCCCACTGACACAGTCCAATCAAAATCCCTAAAGTGATCTCATCAAGTAATCAAATCAAAGGCCCTTTAACAGAATTTTAATGCAATCAAAGGGGCTCACACCCACAGGTACAGATTAGTTTAAGAACATAATCTTTTGGAATTCAAAAAAGAACTTCAAACTCTCACAGGCCGTGAGGCCAACACAATATCTGGGAAATATACCCCTGTGGGTGGACAATTCGAGGCCAAGACTCGCAATTCAAACTTGCTGATCTGAACCTGCTCTCCTGCCTCAGTGCACCCTCCCTTTTCCCAGGGAGGAAAGAGATTTTTATTCCCCTCTACAACAGCAGCAGCCACTCCCAGTCAGTAAGGGGGGTAATTTGAGAAGGCAGGCTATACTTATTTCTCTGCCTGCTCCTTGGTGGAGATAATGGCATAGACTCACCCAGTCGGGAAGATGGAAACTGTGAGCTCTAACAGACCAAATTCGCCGGCCAAAAGTTGGATCAGCATTGAGATGTGTCCCTTTCTCTCATCTTTCTTTGGGTACTAGATCCCTGCAGACTTCTCAGTCAGTAGCTGCCGGGCAGGGACCAGAGGAACCGAAGCTGTCTGCTCCAAGTGTTGGGTGTCAGTAGCAGCAGCTGCCCAGGTTACTCACAGATCTTCACCACAGAATCTCCTCTTCATCCCTCTCTCTTCTGGGTGCTGCACAGTCATCCCCTGGTCTCTTGAGCCCTAAAACAGTTATTCTGGACAGTTTTTGCCTGTCTTCCAGCTTTTTCTATGGGCAAGAAGTCAACCCTGTAACTCTTTAATCCTCCATTTTCCCAGAGGTCCCTCCAGCTATTACTTTTAGACTTTTAAAAAGTTACCTAATGAAAAGCATCCCCATATTCCTGCCTTTCTCTTCATTTCCACTGCCATGACCCTAATCTAGAATTGAATGGCCTCATACCACAATTAACACAATCTCTCATCTGGCAGCTCCATATTACAGTTTTCTTTCCATAATTAATCTTGAAAATGACTGCCAGAATTGTGTTTAGACTTCACTCATGAATTCATCCACTGCTATGTGCCGGATAGTATTCTGTAAGCAGAGGATCCACTGGCAAGTAAAATCAGATTCAGTCCCTGCTTTATATGACCAGTTGGAAATATGAATGTTAATTTCAAAACAAAAAAATCACATGAACAAATACACAATGTGACTCTAGATGATATTAAGGGAGACATTCCAGAGGAAGTCATAATCAAACTAAAATCAGAAAGATGAGTAGGGGTAAACTGAGTGTTGAGGGAAGGGAATATTTTTCCAGGAAGAGGGAACAGAATATACAATTCTTAGTAGTGTAAGGGGACTTGGTGTATTTAAAGAACTCAAAGAAAGCTTGCATGGCTTAGGCATTGACTTGACAGGGAACTTGCTGAAAGATTTGTTAAAGTGGTGGTGAGGTGCCAATTCATGAAGACTTTGCAGTCAGTACCAAGGAGTTTCTTATTTTTCTCCAAATCAGTCAGAAAACTTTGAAGTATTTTTCTTAAAACTGACTTCCATTATACCAGTGATTCAACATAGGCTGCCTAGTTCTTTCTAGATCACATTTATACTCAGGGATCCCTTATCTGTGAGCTGGCTCCATTGACATATGGAGCTAGAAGGCTTCTGTGTGTCAGGCACTGTTCTAGATCTCTGCCCTCACAGGGCTTATATTCTAACCACACCGGAGTTGTGTTTCTATGAATACTGCTCCATAAATATACTATAATAACTTGTGGAATGTGAAAGCCAAAAATCACTTTAAAGATTTTCTCCTTTACAACATTTTTTTTTTGTCAATAACTGAGTTTTGATCTATTTGGCTTAAGAAAAGGAAAGAGACTTAATTGTGAGAATACTGGGGCATCTAATAGAAGCAGGGAGGGTCTCTCTCTTCTCGTCTTTGCTACTTTGAAGTCTGCTTGATTCTTCTCTCTTGATGCAGACTAGCTCTCTCTTCTTTACATAGGCTAACTCACTCTTCTTTGTAAAGTGTGTCATACATTTCCTTTCTTCTTGAGTTTAATCATGCTGAACTTGGAATTTCATAATTTTGGCTCAAGTTCATGGGGAAGTGATATACTTGAGAGGGAGGAAGTAAGGGACAATGTTCAGAAAACGAGAGGTTTAGGTATGGTTGAACAGATAAATTAAAATATGCATCTATCATATTAATATAGCCACTTCATTTATATGTGAGGAAATTGGGGCCTAAAAAAGGGCTGAGATTCCCCAAGGCCTGGGGTCTCTTCTCAGCTTCCCTGCGTTTACTCATTCTGTTCCCCTCACCTGACATTCCTTTTCTATTCTACACTATGACTTCAAAGGTCAGTTCCTTCAGCACCCAAGAATCTTATTCCCCTTCTCCAAGGTTTAACAAGACTTAAAATTTGTATCACACAATCTAGCCTAGATTTTTAGATTTTTTTTTCATTTTTTTTATTAGAGAAGTTGTGAGCTTACAAAACAATCCTGCATAATGTGCAGAATTCCCATATATCACCCCTCCACCAAAACCTTACATTGTTGTGAACCATTTGTTACAGATTATGAAAGAACATGGTCAGATATTATCACTAAATATGATCCGTAGGTTACACTTGGTATATTTTTTCCATACAAACATTATTAACACCATGTATTAGTATTGCACATTTGTTGTAGTTCATGAGAGAACATTCTCATATTTGTACTGTTAACTACAGTCTATCTTCCACCACATGGTTCACTGTGTTATACAGCCCCATGCATAGATTTTATTTTATTTTATTTTGATCTTTTGCTGACCTCTTTGCTTACACTTATTATCACAACTTAACCATCTTCATCTCCATATAATCTTATAACATGCTACAATCTGCAAGGATAAAGAAGATTTTTATAGTGTTAATTGGTTGCATTGTAGTTTAACTGCTTCCCAATTATACTTACTAATGTACCTTAATTTCACTGTTAACCTGCCTGCAATTATATTACAAGACAGTTCCAGTGAAGTTGGGTGGACATGACACATATTTTTGGAGTCAGATACTTCTGGCTTGAGTCTGTATTGGCTGTGTGAGCTTGTGCAAGTTACTTAACCTTTCTATCATCCTTCTATCATCACCTATTTCAAAGGATTATTTTGAGAGATTGAGAAGATACATTAATTTATCATTTTATTCAGCGAATGTGAACAAAAACAAAGAGAAACCCCTGCCTTTGTGTTCCATGCACAAAGCCTAGCCGATATTACAACCTCATTAAGTAAAGCTTTCTTATTCCTTCCTAGAAAAGTTTTCTGCAGCTATTTAATCTTATTCCTTAAGATTAGAGCCTGTACAAACCTAGGCGTTTTGTCCTTTTCCTGATCTTGATCATCTTTTCTTTGTATTTCATTTATATAGAGAATGGAATAATAGAATAATGGAATGTCAATAGGGTGTCATATATCTTCACATAAGATATTGTATTTATTTCCTTATGATTAATTTTGATTTCACAAATGATAAATCTTTGCTGAAGGAAATTTAGAAAATACAAAGGAAATCTAAGAAGAAAAGAAAATGTGCCTATTACCCCACTATGAAAACGTAACTCTTGGTATTTGGTATGTTTTCTCATCTTTTGAACTGCATCCTCCTGGGCTCCACATTACCATACCCTCTGTCTTCTAAGCCTCTGTCTACAAATGCCATTAATATTTCTTCCTTACTTAGGTTTTGGGAATGGAAGCATGACTGACACTATGTCAGCACAAACACACTGTTTCACCTCATTGACCTATCTGTGACTTCTTAATAATCAACAGCTCTTTGTCTTTATATGATATTATTATTTGACGTTTGAACAGATATTGATAATTTGATTAGCATGAATGTATACAACACCAAATGAAATACAGGTCCTTTATAATGGGGAAGCAGGAAATTACTTTATGAAATGTAAGCCTCGCTTATAGACTACTTAGTAATTACAATTTAGACAAAGGACTGCAAAATTTTCAAATAAAAATAGTTTATTTAATTGTATGTGTAGGTAGCCTATAGCTCATCCAGACCAAAATAATTCTTATATTAGTTTTCTGTTTGAGGTGCAGCTTACTTCTTTTTGCCTACCCTGGGTACCAAGATCTTTTATTTCTTTGTTTTGAAAACTGTAAAACACATACAAAAATAGAGCAAATAATATTAGTGTAAGAAATGCTTATGTACTCATTGCTTGCCCAGTGTGGTGGTTTGAAGCTGTATATACCCCGAAAAAACATGTTCTTAAGTTTAATCCATTCCCATTGTAAATAGGACCTTTTGATAAAGTTACTTCAGATAAGGTGTGGCCCACCTCATTCAAGGTGGGTCTTCATCCTATTACTGGAGTCTTTTACAAACAGGATGAGTACAGAGGAGCAGAGCAAAGCCATGTGTCTTGGTTTGCCAAAGGCCTGCTGATGCATAGTACCAGAAATCTGTTGGATTTTATAGTGGGGATTTATCTGGGGTAAAGGCTTACAGTTCCAAGGCCTTGAAAAGTCCAAGTCAAGGCACCATAATAGTTGCTTTCTCACCAAATTCAGCTGCCATATGGTGAAGCAAGATGGCGGGTGATCTTTGCCTGGTCTCGTTTTCCCCTCCAGGCGTCCTCTCTCAGACAGGCTTCTGGATTTCAGCTGCAATCTGTCATAGGGCTTTTCTTTTAGGGCTTCCTTTATCAGTCTCGTCTGTTCAGCTCACTTCCCAAGTTTAACTATAAGCTATCAGGCAAATGAAACATCTCTTCCTGGGGCCTCTGCTGTTTGAGCCTTCTCCTTTCTGTCATATGGGAGGATCAAAAATGACAGAGCTCTCTCTCTTCCTGTTTCTGTCTGAGTGAATGTCCGTTTATATTAGACCCAGCAAGGGGTTGGGGACTCAACCTGAGTCCTGCTTCACTGATGTAGTGAGTCAAAAGCCCTAAAGCAATCTTAACAGGTAATCTAATCAAAGGCCCCTCAACTAAATTTAATGCCATCACAGGGTATCATACCTAGAGGAATCAATTAGCTTACAAACATAATCTTTCTCTTTTTGGGATTCATAAAATAATCTCAAATGGTCACACTATGGAAGCAAGAAGCTGCAATCAACAAAACCCAGAAGAGAAGGGAGAGAGCAACAGGCGCAGCTATGTGCCTTGCCATTTGGCAGAGGATCCAAGTATTGCCAGCAGCAGGTCTTCAGGAAGAAAGCATCGCCCTGATGATGCCTTAATTTGGACATTTTCACAGCCCCAAAACAGTAAGCTTGTAAACTAATAAATTCCCATAGTTAAAGCCAATGCATTTCTTGTTATCTGCTCTAAGCACCTAGGAAACTAAAACACCCAGCTTCAGCAAATATCAACATTTTCCCTGTTGGTATCCTCTAGTCTCCCACTTTTTTGTTGGAGTATTTAAAATCAAACCTCATACATCATGTCATTTAACTTATAAATACTTCTGTATGCATCTCTAACTTATAATCATATTTTGGTATAACCATTATATCATCATCACATCTAACAATACTATTAATAATTATTTAATACCATCCAATATCATTTATATTTAGATTACTGTGATTGAGAATGTCTATTTACAGTTGGTTTGCATTTGATTGATTTGTCTCTTTAAGTCTTTCTTATTCTGAAATAGTCCCCAACACTTCCCCGCTTATCATGCAATTTATTAATTAAAGAAGCTAAGTCCTTTGTCCTGTAGAATAACTCACATTACAGATTTTGCTGATAGTTTCTTGTGGCATGTTTAGCCTGTGAAATGTGAATTAGATCTGAAAGTGTGATTAAATTCAGGTTAAATTATATTTGGTACAAGAATATGCAGTTCTGTGTACTTCCACTTGCAACAAATCATGAGGCATATAATAGTCTTGAGGGCTTCAGATCTATCAGCCTGATCTCTCTACCATGAAGTTCCCATCAACATTTAACCTGATGGTTTTAGCATCCATGATGATCATTGCTTTGCTCCATTATGATAATCTGTGTTTCAAAAAGAGTGTTTTTCTATCATAACAGTGCTTTACTGTTGTTCATTATGCCTTTATTAGTTGGAATCCTTCCAGAAAAATAAATTTCCCTCTTCAATTATTTGGATACACTGAAGTACAGTTTTATATAAGAAAGGCAAGGTCAATGGATTATTTCCCTTTATTTATCAATTTTTATAGTAATGAGTTGGTGTCTGGCAGCCTCCAATGGACTCCACTGATATTTTTAGTATTATTATGAACTCAAAGATATTTATATATTTGATGGGTATCAGTCCAATGCAATGGCCATCCTTTTTGATGATCAAATTATCCCATCAAAGATCAATGGAAACCCATTAGAGTTGGCTTCTGTGGTCATGATAATCTTGTTCTTAGTAATCATATAGTGTCTTAAAAGTTTAGATATCAATATTTAGTTGCACACAAACATTTTTTTTAACACAGGACTTTATGAAGATGACATACATACTATCACTTGAGAATGGTAAATGCCACATTCTGGAATGAGAATCATATAGAGATTACTGTACGTAGGAGGTAGAGGAGGTTCTGATATCATTCTTTGGTTCCTTCTCAGTAAGGAACTGCTGCCAACACTTAATAAGCATGCCCAAGGGAACAGTTATGGTCCCATATGGGCCCCAGACTTTGTGCCCTATTGCTCCTGTCACATCCATACTTAGCAATAAAGGCTTCAGGGAAATTATTGCTAAGTCTCAATGTTTGCTTATGTACTGGTTCAGAATTCAGATATTATATTTTGAGGGTATTTTTAAATCAATTGTGCAGAAGGCTTTACTTCTATATGTGGAACTAGGCTGCTGCAGTGCTGATTTTCAAACACAAATATTCTGTAGCTATATTTGTACTTTTTCGTGGCTCTGATAGCTGTGTTATCAGAATTCTCTGGGCTTTGGTAATCGGAGGCAAGTTTTATATCCCTTTGATGGGAAAAGTCATTTTCAATATGAGCTTGTTCTGAAGATATATTTTCCATTGGTTTTCTCAGCAACAATATTCAAAGTTTCCTGCTATCATTTATTTGGCATTACATTAATCAAGTCATGATCCATAGAAGTGTACATTACAAGTACACACAGGAATGCATTTTAACTCATTTAGGCCAACTACATATATATAATTTAACTGTAAAATTAACTCACTACATCTGGAAATCCATTTCTAATAAAATTAAGGTTATTTTTTTCTTCTAATCAGAAAATGGTCAAGACCAGGAGATAGAAAACTAGGGCTCATGGGACAATTCTGGCCTACTGGGATTTACCTGGTTTGTAAATAAAGTTGTATTGGAAGACAGTAACGTTCATATTAGCTATGGCCGTTTTCACACTACAGATGCAAAGCTGAGTAGTTGCAACAGAGTATATATGGCCTGGAAAGCTCAAATATTTACTATATAGCCCTTTGCAGAAAAAAATTTCCAATCCTTGGTCAATACTAATAAAAATTTTCTTCGCATGTATTCATAACCATACTATTCTCAGGAAACCATTATGGAAGTATCACTCACTAATATGTAAAAGCAAACCATTTTCCTCAAAGATAATTCTTGCAGTGTTGGCTAGGAAGGAAGGAGTCTGTTTTGTTTACTACTATATCTTCAACTCATATTAGGAAATCAATAAATAGTTGTTTAATGAATGAATATATGGATGGATGATAGCTTAATTTCTTTAGTGGTTAAACAAACAAAAGAAATATATATTAGATGCTCATTTCTATAGCTATGGGGATTCTGTGACTATCAAGTGAAGACTGCACAATTGCTTACAAACTAGGCAGCCAGACATATATTAATATTTGCTGCACAACCTTTTGAAATGTCACTTATTAAAGATTAACTTGCTTATAAAGAAGAACAGTAGGGTTTATGTATCCATCTTCCTTGTCTGTGTTTCTGGTGAAAATTGACATTTCAGAAAACTATTACCTACATCTCCAGTCAGTAAGAAAAGTATCTGGGTCTTCCTTCTCCCACCCATCCTCAACATGATCCCTAAAATAGACAGTTTATTAACTGTAATGAGGTGGGTGGTTGTTTTGAGATCATGAGATTTCTTTTTTTTAATACAGAACCTAAGATCAGCACACAGAGCTACTGGTTGTTCAATTCTGACAGTTCAGAGGATTCAGACTAATTTTAGGAACTGAATCCTGGATCTTTGTTAGCTTAGCTCATTCTAGTTAGCATTTCTGAATTTTCCTGAGGAAACTTTGTACAAAGTTAGTTAGAAAGGGAACGGCTTCATTTCCTATAAAATTGTCCTTTTATCCCCACAATGACAGCTTCTTGAAAGCATATTGTTTCATATGCTTTTTGCCAAAACTACCTCTGCTTCAACCCAGTCATTCTGCACTTCCTGTGCTAATTCATCAGTTTATTTTCAGTGAAATATGCAGACACATATCAAGGGCTTGCTTGATAAAACTTAGGTTTAACTTGTGAGTCAGTACACCAAATTGAACCAAAATAACCTTTGGTAAATTCTCACATGGGTGTGTCTTCAAGAATGTTTCTAGTGGTATTTAACTTATGTCACTTAAATTTGTTCCTGTAGGTGGTCTGTGATTTGCTTCTGGTGTAGGCAGCTGTAGCAGTTTGAGATTATTTTAGGAATCCCAAAAAGAAAAAGATTATGTTTGTAAACTAATCTATTCTTTTGGGTGTGGTACCATTTCATTGCATTAAATTCAGCTGAGGTGTCTTTGATTAGATTTCCTGTTAAGATGATTTTCGATTTGACTACCTCAGCGGACGTGAATTAGGTTGAGTCTCCTCCCCACCCTTGCTGGGTCTGACATAAATGGACACACAGACAGACGTACACACAGAAAGAGAGAGCTCTGTCATTTTTGATCCGCTATGTGACAGAAAGAAGAAGGCTCAAATACCTGATGCCTGGGGGAGAGATGAACCATTTTGCCTGATAGCTTACAGCTGACCTTGGGAAGAGAGCTGAGACTGATATAGGAAGCCCTGAGAGATAAGCCCTATGTCAACCTGCAGCTGAAATGGGGAAGTGGAACAGCTGAGCCTGAGAGAGGAAGTCCAGAAGGGAAGGCTGAAACCTCGTAGAGATTGCCCGCTATCTTGCTTTAATACGTGGCATCTGACTTTGGTGAGAAAGTACCTCTTCTGGCACTTTGGAGTTGGACTTTTCACAGCCCTGGGACTATAAGCTTTTATCCCAAATAAATGCCTTTTATAAAAAAACCAGCAGATTTCTGGTACTTTGCATTGGCAGCCTTTTGGCAGACTAACACAGCAGCCTTTGAGCAACTTGTAAAAAATTGGCTACTATTTAACTGGCTTGTCTCTTTTAAAACATATTTCTGCATCTTGCAAACTCTTTCCAGGTTCATTTTGGGTGAGGGGATTTACAACCAGATATTGTTATTGGCCCATAATAGTGTGAAATGCCCATTCTAATGCATGTAACATAGAATGCAGTTATGAAGAGCCCACATACTCTGGAGATTTGTAGTGTTAAACTAGCTCCTTAGCCTCTTTAGGATTCAGTTTCCTCCCTTGTAAAATGGAAGATAATAATAGCAACAACCTCAGAGGGGGTAAAAGGTTTACATGAGATAATACAAGTAAAAAAGCACTTGGCACATTTGCTGGAACACAAAAAACATTTGATAATTGTTGGCCATTATTATTGCCAATGCTACCCAAAAATCAATTGGCTTCATAGTCTTTAGCCATACATGAATCAAGATCTCACTCCCCTCATCCAAAGTGCACTTTGCTGATGCCACTGCCTTCCATGGGTATGTCGATGTGCATATCAATGATTGTCATCTCAGGAAACTCCAAAGAAGGAAATCCACAAGGTGCCCAAGTATTGCTGGGTTCTATCCTGGGTTCTTTGTTGAGAGAGATCAACTCTGTGATACACTTTATAACTTGGTCCTTGTAGGAGTTCTGCTTGTACCGAGATTCTCACAGGTTACCCCTTGAATTATAGCTTAATTACCTTATACCTTTTCCTCCATCCATAAAGGGTAGACTAAAGAATCTTTCTAAAGCAATTCAACAAAGTTCAATCTACTTGCTGAGTGTCTTGTTCTTTGGAGATCATGCAGATATTTTCTTTTGGAGGATAGCTTCTATTTCACTATTTATGATAGTGGAAGGGTGGAACAAAAATGAAGAATATGTTGCTTGGGAGGAGGCCTACCCTCTGGAAGAATCTAGAGGAAGACTGCTAACCCTGAAGCTACTAGGTGGGGTTCAGATTATGGCCAGGGTATATCTCTTCATCACACATAGATGGTGGGTGAGAATTCCCTGTGACCATTTTCTGCATCTAGTCCTGGAAGAAGCCCTGAAACTTGCTGATAGGAGCTGGTCTTGTGGAGACCTGCAAGCTGAGTTGAACTAGTCCACTATATTACAATTTGGAAAGTATGTACATTCCAATTCACCACACACATTCCATCACAGCCCAAGATTCTTCACAGCTTGACATGCAGAGATGCTGAACGAACTCATTCCAATTGACTGACAGGTCAGTGGGATGATATATGCCCACAAATGAACAGTCAATAAAAATTGCTTTACCTTGAAGGGGAATTAATAGCTTGGAGAAGGGAGATCACACTCAACATTTAGAACAGAATTAAAACAGATTTAATAGAGAAAAAAGGAGAGAACCACAAGATGAAACACACTAAGGCAAATTCCAAATGAAAACTGAAAAGATACCATGAAGGTTTAAATATAAAGATTTCTTGGTAACATACTTTCCAAAATACAAAATTCAGTTAGAATCAAATAGAATAAATATTGCTGAAAGCCAAACTGTTCTAGAAGATCAACTGGAAGAGATATTTTATGATACAGACAAAAGTATAAAAAATGTTAAAAAAGGAGTAATGAGTGAAAAGCTAAGATGAATAGAGGACAGGACTGGGGGGTCTAATACATAATTATAGGGTGAAAGAAGGAGAGCAAAGAACTAATGGAGGAGAATCCTTAGAAAATTCCCCAATCTGAAAAATATCTTGAGTTTTCAGATCAAAATAGTACACCAAGAGCCAGGCACTTTGAATGAAAACCAGCAAATAATTAGCTATATATTATTGAGATTTTTGAACTTCAAAAATAAAGAAAAAACATGTATAAAGTAATGTGTAAATTATGAGGTCTTTCAAATTCACAGAAAACTGAGAAAAATAATATAACTGATATCTGTGTAGCTACCATCAATATTGAGCAAATGTTAACAATTTTCCATGTCTTTCAAATCTTTTGTTAAAAAACTAAGATATAAATTGCATATAACTAAAACATCTCTCTAACACCCTACATTCCTCTCTCCCTTCTCAGAACCACTTTCCTGAGTTGGTTGCTCATCTTTTTCATTTATTTTTCAAAACAATTTTGCTACATATGGAGGTATATATAAATAATGCATAATATTGTTTTATATTTTTAAAATTGACGTACATTACATAGAACTTTACATATCACTTTACACCTTGCTTTTTAAACAAAACCTTAGGGTTATCTATATATATAAATATTCATCCAGTTAATTCTTTTCAACTGAGTCAATTCTAGATACTTTTATCATGTCAATGTTTCCCTGTGGAAGAGTTAAAACCATTAAATGCCAATTTCTGACATGAATATATAACTTTAACGCAATTACAATTAATATCCCAAAAGATTTATTTTCAGGAAACATATAAATTTGGCTTTAAACTTATATGGATTAATACATGCCTTAGAATAGCCCAAAAATGAAAAAAAAAATGAATGAAATTGTTTTAGCAGACACAAAACATAATATAGAGTCTTCATACTGAAATCAATATGGTTTGGGTAGAGAAATAGACAAACAGATGAGTAGAACATACTAGGAATACAGATATGTATATTAGTATATATGACATTTTAATATATGACAGTGGTATCTAGTTCAAATCTGTCAGAAAATAATTGCTTAATGATTTCTTCTGTCACAACTACCATTCCATCTGGAAGATCTCAGAAATGGATCTTCATTTTATACTATGTGCAAAAATACATTCCATTTTATTAAATAAATATGCAATTAATTCCATAAAATCTTGCAAGAAAATAAATAAGACTAAACATATAATTTAGGATTCATGGAGACCTTCCTAACCAAACCTGGAAACCCAGATGCTATAAAACAAAAGATAGACATATTTGAAAATAAATTAAAAACTTTTGATTGCAAAAACACCTTAAAAATTCATAGACTGAAATTAAAACAAATATTTGTAACACAAATGTCAAAGGAATATTTATAATATACAGGGAACTCTTAAAAATTGATAATGAAAAGATAGACGATCCAAAACGAATATTAGAATAATTATTAATAGCTCTTTATAATAAGGCAAATCCAAATGGCTAACACCTGTAATAAGAGGTGATCAAATTTTACTTGAGGTTAAGAAATGTAAATTTAAGTAACAATGACATACCATTTTACAACCGTTAGACTGAAAAAATTAAAAAGAAGGCCACCCATTGATGTTGGAGATGTGAGGTATTACAGAAGTTTTAGAAAGCAATCTGAGGTTATTTATATTTAGTCTATGTTTACATGTACATGTACATTTATATTTATAAGTATATTTCTATGTATATTTATATTTATATATATTTCTCCTTTGACTAAGCAATTCCACTAATGCATAAAGTCATAAATAATAGGATATCCATTTAGTATTGTTCATAAAAATAACTGTAAACAAAATGTGTGTCCATCAATAGACGAATGACTGTGATGGTTAGGTTCATGTGTCAGCTTGACCAGGTTATGGTGCCCAGTTGTTTGGTCAAGAAGTGCTGGCTGATTGTTACTGTGAGGATATTTCATGTACTTAAACAATTAGTGAGTTGATTGCACTATGGCTGGGTACATCTACAATCAACTTAGGGATTGCTTTCAATAATAAGAGACATCTCATCCAATCAGTTGAAAGCTTTAAATTATTTCAGCAGTCAGAAGAGAGAATTTCATCTCTACCTCAGCCAGTCAACTTCTCCAGGGGAATTCATAGAAAACCTTCATTGGAGTTCCCAACCTGCAGCCTGCACTATGGAATTCGGACTTGTACATCTCCACAGTCATGTGAGACAATTCTTATAACAATTTGATAATATTTACAAATATGTCCTGTTGATTCTGTTTCCCTAGAGAACCCTGACTAATAACACGACCAAATAAATTATGATGCATCCATATCATGGAATTTTATACACGTATTAAAAACAATGAATCAAAGTTATACTGGGTGTTTGAAGTGATAGGAGCTATAAATGAAGAAGAAAGACAAAATGCATAAAAAGGTACATAACCTGATCTTATTTTTATAAATCAAAAACAATGACTTCCAAACCCTGCATGCCCATGTGTATAAACGCGTGTGTACACACAAATGCACACACACATGTACACATATATAAACCTTTGTGGGTGTGTCAAATGGGATTATATGGGCATGGAGAAAAAGACAGAATGATACATTCAAGGTTGTGAATATGGAAACACCAGTTACTTTCTAGGAGTGAAACTAGGATGCCAATTTGGATGGGGACAGAGGGGAAAGTGGGGAAGATATAGGAAAACAAAACTGGAAAAGCTGAACTTAAAGAAAGCATAAGTATTATCATATGTATGCAATTATGAAATAGATATATTTATGGGTGTTCATATAAAATATATACATATATTTTAAAGGGAATATCCTTTAATTTTTGTTTGCTAAAGGTTTACAAAATTATTATTATGACCTAGTGTTAAACATAATAGCATATTTTTTCTGTATCTATTGAGATAATCTTAGAGTAATTTTCATTTAATGTATTGATATAGAGAATTTCATGTATACATTTTCTAAAGTTATTAAAAGCCTTGTATTTCTGTGATTAAAGAGGAAATATTATACATTTCTATACAGATAGAAAAGGTTACAAAAAAAAAAAAAAAGCATCACTTTGGCACCGTACTCTCGTTTCAAACTAGGACCTTAGAAGATGTGGTAGATGTCTGAGGTAATTATGAACTTAGAATCCTCTACCTTGCCAAGATCTCATTTATGTGTGAGGCCAAAAAAGACATTTTCCGACATAAAAATGGTTCAAAAATATATATTTACCATTTATCCTTTCTTAAAATAATATTCAATCCCACTCCTCACCCCCAACACTCAGATCTATCAGCTAAGATTGTGTTTCAAAGCTGTGGGGAAAGGAAAAATTACTCAATATATTATTTGGGAAAATAGGCAATCCCTTTGGAAGAAAATAAAATTAGATCTCCATGCCACATCAAATCCCGTGTGTTTAAAATGCTAAATGTGGGGAATGCAACTATGGACCAAAGTAAACTTATTATTCTAATAATCAAAGAACTTGTAGCATGGTTATAAAGGTACTGGTCACCAGAGATTCTAAGGGGAGGAAGAGGGATGAATAGATGGAACATGGGGCATTTTTGGGACATTGAAATTGTTCTGCATGTTATTGCAATGACGGATAGAAGCCTTTATAAATTTTGTCAAAACCTATGAGATTGTGTGGTGCAAAGTGTAAACCATAATGTAAACTATAGATCATGGTTAGTAGCAATGATTCAATATGTGTTCATCAGTTGTAACAAATGCACCAAACTAAAGAAAGATGTTATTAATAGGGGGAAATGTGAGAAGGGGAGGAGATGGGGAATATGGGAATCCCCTATATTTTCGATGTAACTTTTCTATAATCTAAAACTTCTTTAAAAGTAAAGAAAAAAAAACAAGAAAAAATATAAAGTGCTAAACATAAAACTATAACAGAGCAAAAGGAAAATTTAAGAGAATATCTGATAATCCCAGATTTCATAAAGGAAACCCAGGTCACACTATATAGAAATTACAATCTTCTCTGTGGAAAACCATGAAATGATGAATAATTGTAGGTAACCCTTACACAATGCTGAACATGCTGTACAAAGCTCTAAGTACTCTGAGTGCTTCACATATAAGATTGCCAAATAAAATATAGAACATCCAGTTACATTTGAATATCATGTAAACCACGATAATTTTTAGCATAATATGTGCCATATATGCATGAGATATATTAAAATTTTTGTTGTTTATCTGTAATTCACATTTAACTGGATGTCCTATATTTTTATTTGCTAAATATGCCAATCCATTTCCATATGTCAGCTAAATTAATCACCCTTAACCTATAGAGTAATTATTAGCATCATTATTTTATGGATAAGGAAACTAAGGCAAAGAGAGGCTAAATAACTTATATAAGGTTAGGGATGTTGTAGCTGAATTTGAACCTGAGCAGTATGACTGAAAATCTATGCTCTTAACCACTATGACAATTTGCCTGTCTACACACAGCTAACACAGGTAGTGGGTTAATTTCTATAATACCTAAATAGCTCGTGCAAATTAATTAGAATAGAAGCAGACAACTCATCTCCTGTTTTAGTTTGCTAAAACCTGGTAAGAGTAAGATACCAGAAATGGGTTGGTTTTTACAATGGGGATTTGTTAGGTTAAAAGCTTACAGTTCTGAGGCCATGAAAGTGTCCAAATCAAGGCATCATCAGGAGGTCTTTTCTCCTTGAGCTTTAGGTGTGGGCCATCAGGCACACGGTGGAGTCTGATCATCTTGCCCCTTTCCTCCAGGCCGCGTTGCTTTCAGCTTCTGGCTAAAGTGGCTTCTTCTGAGCTTCTGTGTTCCCTTGATTTCAGCTCCTGACTCCTGGGGCCTTCTCTCTTAAAGGATGAATGTATTCTAGGCTGTTCAAATCTTTATGAAAATTGTATTCATTTTCATTTTAACATGTTTGCATTCAACTTCTTTTGGTTAACAAGGCTTCTGGGTAAGTCTGTACCACCATCCTGTATTTTGGGGAGAAAATTTTTGGAGCAGGCTGTTTCATTTTGAAATCTACCATTTTCTAAAGTGAAAACCAATCATTTTTCAAGGTTATTGTGGTTTTCTCATTATCCTAGATTTATAAGGAAACAGTATATTCTAGGTATAAATTATATACTTCATGTCATATAATAAATATTGCAGATGGCCACTGGCTCCACCTCATTGTTATAATTTCTTGCATTGCAAGAATCACCATATGTGAGCAAGAGAATACCATCAAGTCCACTTTAGTCCATAGTTCTTCCCCCAATCCAGAGGCGACTGGGATGGTATGTATTGTGAGAATTTTGATTTTTACCCATAATAAAAAAATAAATAAATAAATAAATTTAAAAAAATTTAAAAAAAAAATATTGCAGATGATTAAACATAAAGAAAATATTCAACCTCACCAGTAATCAAGGACAATAAACAAAAATTAAAATAATAATTGCGTTGCACTTTTCATCGGTCATGCTTTTTCCTTCTCCCCTTCTCCACTAATTTTGTCTGTTATTGTCTGGATGCTAACAACAGTGGGCACTTGGAACATACCAACTTCCAAGTTTTGCTCAGCAAAACTTCTCTGTGGCTTGGTTTATATTCCCGATTCCCCAATTTTCTGGATGTGGGGCTGGTGCTATAATGCTTTGGAAAAGGGAAACACATGAGAATGAGGATTTTGGATTATTTCCACATTTGAGCTGGTGCTGAAAGACTTACGCTTTTCCAGTAGAACTCAGCTTGAAATGCTGAAGAAGGAAACCCAGCTCTAGAGTAACAGCCCTTTGCACTAGACCCCTCTGACTGAGACCTAGAGGGATAATAAATTTGGGAGGGCAGCCATTTTTAACTTTAAATTCTTTGGACTTTATTTTGGGAAGCTTTCATTTTTGTTTTTTAACTTCTCCATAAGAAAGTAAAAACTGAAGGGGATTCAGAGTGTTCAAATTTGGGACATCCTTCGTGGTGTAATTATTTGGGTTAATTGCATAACCTCTGATGAGCTATATTAAACAATGCAGATGGGCATAATTTAAGATGGAAAATAGAATAAATATAAAATACTCGCCTAGGGTACAGAGCAGCCTTGAAATTAATTTTATTAGTGTCTTATTCTGACCTACTTTATAGTCTTCTGAGGAAAAAAAATTGAGCCATCTTCCCAGCTGATTCCAGGAAGATACCTACAATAGTAGGGGTTGATACTGAAGATGGAGGTTGGACCAGGATTGCCCTGATATAGTACTAGTTAACACTCCCAAAAGGAATGACCATATCATGTGCTTCATTACTAAGCTCAGTGGGTTTAGACTGTGGTTTTCATCCCTAGCTACACATTAGAATCATCTGGGGAGTATTTAAAAATGCATAGGCCTCACCCTAGACCAATTAAATCACAATCTCTGGAGTTGAGGTCTAGTGTTATTAAAAAGCTCCTGGGTATTTCCAGTACTCATCTGTCTCAGGCTGAGTTCCCAAGGCAACACACTGCTGGCGTGGGACAGAGATTTGCATGCAGGTTTATTGGGGAGTGCTTTCAGCAACAACACCCATAAGGTAGTGAAGGAAGCAAGATTGGGCAGACGAGAAGTTGAGGAAGAGGTATGTGTCTATGTGTTATGATTATCAGATTAGGTATGAATATAAGTTCTTTATATGGTGGGACAGAACACAAAGACAGGTTAGAAGCAGAAGTCTTTATCACTTAGAGCTGCATAGGGGGCTTTACCCAGGGACAGACTAACAGCAAGCTGAGACTGCAGGAGGCAGTTTAAGTCCTGCTAACAAGGTGGAGTTGGCTTGGTTTCGAGGGCTGCCTGCGGATTGGCTAATCCAAATTCAATTTAGTGGCCTAGGGATTACCCCTAGTTATCAAGTACACTAGTCTTGGGGTGATTAGGCCCCGTACTTAGTGAACCTGGAGTGGGAGCTACTGATGAGGGTTGTGGTTGACTTATGGACTTAATAGGTTATTCAAGAAGGAGTACTGACTGACTTCCGGTCTCAAAACTGTTGAGATAGCATCTTAAATAAAATGACATTACAGTCTGATTGGTGAAAGCAGGCAGGGCCTGAAACCCAATGGGCTATGTTAACCAGTGATTGGGTCACTGCCAAAAAAGCTGAGCACTGTCTTCTCTCTTTCCCTTTCACCTGAGACATGGATACCCTCAAAGAGCATATGCTTTACTTCCTGACTCCCACTTAAGGAGGTCAGCATCCAGAGAGGTTGAGAAAATGAACTAGACTTCCCCAAATCATTTCCTCAAGAAATTTGAGGAAGAAAAAGGAATCAAACTTACAGAAACAGACAGAAGGAAAATATTCAGAAATGAATGAATGAATGAACGAATAAACAAATAAACAAGATAGAAGTAATGGGGGGGGGAGCAATAAAATAAAAGAAACTATCTGACAACTATAATGAGGAAAAAAGATATAAATATGTGAAATTAGTTGTTGGGCATATAACCACAGAAGAAAATATTGAGAGAAAGAATACTATTATCAATTCTATGGCTATAAATTATAAAATCTCATTGAAATGGATAATTTTCTCTGAAAATGTAAATGACCAAAAATGTTCCAAAATAGAAAATACAAATACATCAATAACTATGGAAGGAAGTTTAAAGTTGTCAAAAATTGACAGACAGTTTTATGGGTGAGTTAATTTGTACTATGTTCTAAAAATATATCAAATCATAGAAAAATACAGAAAGTTAGTTTCTCAATTTGAAAAAAAGACAACAGGACCTTGTTGTCTAAACCTTTTAAATTAAGCACAAAATCTAAAACTAAGGACCGATTTTAGAATAAAATCCTAAATAAATACTAGAAAAACTAAATCTATCACTGTTAAGATTAAAAATACATGGATCTTAAACAAACAACCAGTACAATACTGAAACAATAGAGATATTTATATTAACAATAAGATTAAGATAAGAATAACCTTTATTATTTTTGTAATTTATTATTATCCTAGAGATTTTTGTCATTACAAAAACACAGAACTTAGAAGATAGGAAACAGAGAGATGACTTATAATAGGCACTTCATGTAACTATAAAAGCCAAGATAATCAACTAAAACTATAATACTATTATATTAATAGATACAGTAAAAGCCCATATATACATATATATAGAGAGAAAGAGAGACAGAGAGAGAGACAGAGAGAGAAAGAGAGCCAGAGAGAGAGACAGAAAGAGAGACAGAGAGAGAAAGACAAAAAGACTGAGAGAGACAGAGAGAGGTGATTCTCTCAATATGGGCAATAACCTTTCAGAACATATAGAAAAGGAAAATAATCCTAGTCACAGTAATTAAAGAAACATTGGAAATAATATTAATAAAAGCATGTCTTTCTTTTATTTTTTAAATTGAAAAGTGTGTAAATGATTATAAACAGCTTATTATACTGGGAAAATGAATAATGTCAATATATCAATTCTCCATAATTTAATTCGGTTTTATAACAGAAAAAGAAAAAAAGTCTTCATAATTATTTTCTCTTAACAAAATGATTCTCAAATCCTTTTGGAAAAAACAGCCCTGGAATTTTAGTAATTGAGAGTAATAATGGAGCACATAGTCTACCAGATATTAAGGCATACAATATGGTTTACAGTATTTGAAAGATTGTGATTTTGGTACAAGATTTGACAGGACTGTGAAATAGTACAGCCAAGCAACTAGTGTTTGATATCTCATTTCTATCTGGATTTGTACATCCTGATCTGGCAATGTACCTGTAAAGATAAGGGACAGAGTATTCCACTCAGATAGAATAGCTAATACAGACTCTAAATGGGGGAAAGTTTTGCAGACTAGGAGCTTGTTGGCCAAGAGGAACAACGATAAAACAAGAAGCTGGAGAGTTGACAAGGCCAGATTATGTAATAGATAGGGTAGGAAGTTTGGATTTTATTCTATGTGCCGTGGGAAAACCTAAAAGGGTATTAAGCAGGGAGCAATAACATCTGAGTTGAGTTTTCAAAAATATTATTCTGGCTGCTTCTTGGAGAATGGTTTGTAGGGAGGAGCAAGAATGGAGGCTCGGAAAACAGTTAGGAGGTTATTGTATTAGTCCAAGTGGGAGAAAATGATGGGTGAGACTATATTGGTAACAGGGAAGTTGGAGATCAGTGGACAAATTTGGGATAGATTTTTGAGGTAACGTCCACAGCATATGCTGAGGATTGACTGCGTATATCTGAAGAAATAAGAGGAAATCAAGTGTAACTCCCAAATTTTGCAATACTCAGTATGTCGAGATGCCATTTACTCAGTTAATGAAGGCTGGGAAAGAACAAATTTGGAATGGGGGAATAAACAGTACTTTTATGACTATATTAACTTTGAGATATCTTTTGAAGAACTACGTACAGATGTCAAATGACAGTTGGACATATGAGTATAGAGTTCTGTAAGGAGGTCACAAATACAGATTTATGAGACATCAACACCAAAATGAATTTAAAGATATGGTATTACATGATTTTACCAAGGATAAGTTTGTCAATATAAAAGAGAAGAGCGCCTATGAATGCCAGTGAGTATGAGAAGGAATAGCATACACCTGGAGGGAATTTTAAATTTAAAACATTTCTTTCAAGCAATTTGACAATCTAATGCAAAAGGCCTTATGGCTCATATTTGTTGAAACATTAATACAAATTCTAGCAATTTTCCAAAAAGACATACACACAGATGCGTTGAAATATTTATATATAAAGATGTTCTTCCTAGCATTATATACAAAAAGAGAATATTGGAATCATCTTAAAAGTCGAAAAATAGGGGAATGGTAATATAAAATATGAAATACTTGATAGCAATTATATTTTTGGAGTTTTTTATTTTTTAATTATAGAAATTGTATGTTTACAGAAAAAGCATGTAAAAATACAGCATTTCCCTATACCCCCCATTATTATCATCTGGCATTATCTTGGTAACTTTGTTACAATTGAAGAAAGTATATTATAATTGTACTTTCAACTACAGTCCATAGCTTATATCAAGGTGTATTTTTCCCATATACTACCTTATTATTAACACTTTGCATTAATGTGGTACATTTGTTATAGCTCCTGAAATAACATTTTAATAATTGAACTATTAATTATAGTTCGTTATTTACAATAGGGCTCACTTTATTATATAGTCTTATGTTTTATCTTTTAATTTTTATTCTAGTAATATGTATACAACCTAAAATTTCCCCTTTTTTAACTACATTCATATATATAATTCAGGGCTGCTAATTATATTCACAATATTTTGCTACCATTACGACCATCTATTTCCAAAACTTTACAATAAACCCAAATAGAATTTCTATATTTAAGCATTAACTTCCCATTCCCTACCCCTAACCCAATTCCTAGTAACCTATACTCTAGATTCTAACTCCCTCCGTTTGCTAGTCTAATTAGCTCATATCACTGAGATCATACAATATTTGTCCTTTTGTGTCTGGCTTATTTCATTCAGCATAATGTCTTTTTTTAAAAGATACTTAGATTACATAAATGTTACATAAAAATATAAGGGATTCCCATATTCCCCACTCCCTACATCTCCCACATTTTTCACACATTAAGAACATCCTTCATTGGTGGGGTACATTTGGTACAATTGATGAACACATTTTGGAGCATTGCTACTAAGCATGGATTATAGTTTACATTGTAGTTTACACTCTCTCCCACACAATTTTGTAGGTTATGGCAAGGTATGTAATGTCCTATATCTATCATTGTAATGTCATTCAGGACAATTCCCAAGTCCTGAAAACAGCATAATGTCTTTAAGGTTCACCCATGTTCTCAGATGAACCAGGAATTCATTCATTTTTAATGCTGAATAATGTTCCATTCTATGTATATACCTGATTTTGTTTATCCATTCATCAATTGATGGGCACTTGGGTTGCTTCCATCTTTTGGCAATTGTGAATAAAGCCACTATGAACATCAGTGTGCAAATATCTGTTTGAGTCCCGGCTTTCAATTCTTTTGGGTATATACCTAGTAAAGGAATTGCCAGGTCATATGTTAACTCTATACTTAGCTTTCTGAGGAACTGCCAAGCTGCTTTCATAGAGGCTGCAGCATTTTACATTCCTACCAACAATGAATGAGTGTTCCTATTTCTCCACATCCTCTTCAACACTTGTAATTTTTGTTTTTTTTTTAAATAGAAGTCATTCTAGTGGATGTGAAATGTTATCTCATTGTGGTTTTGATTTGCATTTCCCCTATGGCTAATGATGCTGAGCATTTTTTTCATGTGCTTTTTAGCCATTTGTATATCCTCTTTGGAGAAATGTTTATTCACATCTTTTGCCCATTTTTAATTGGGTTGTTGTCTTTTTATTGTTGAGTTGTTAAATTTCTTTATATATTCTGGATATTAAACCCTTATTGGATATGTGGTTTCCAATTATTTCCATTTGAGTAGGTTGTCTTTTCACTTTGATGATAAAATCCCTTGATGCACAAAAGTTTTTAATTTTGATGAGGTCCCAATTATCTATTTTTTTCTTTTGTAGCTTGTGCTTTGTGTTTAAAGTCTAAACCATTGCCTAACACAAGATCCTGAGGATACTTCCATACATTTTTTTCTAGGAGCTTTTATAGTCCTGGTCCTTATATTTAGGTCTTTGATCCATTTTGAGTTAAATTTTTTAAAATATATTTTTATTACAGAAGTTGTGAACTTACAAAATAATCATGCACATGTGTGAAATTCCCATACAGCACCCCTTCACCAACACACCACACCATGTGTGTTATGAGATAACATCATCAGACAATTACCACTAACTGTGGTCCATAGCATGCATTTAGCATATTTTTCCATACACTGTATTATTAACACAGTGCATCTTTGGCATTGATGAAAGAATATTACAGTATTGCTATTAACTATAGTCCATAGGTTACATTAATTGTGTCTTCCCCATGCTTCTCCACATTCCTACCGCCCTGCAATACTGATACATCTGTTCTAGTTCACAGAAGGACACTCTTGAATTTGTACTATTAACCACAATTCTCATCCACCTCTGGATTCACTATGCTATTCAGTCCCTAGATTATTCTCCAGCTTTCTTTCAAATGACATTTAGATCCCTAGACTATCCTTTTCAGCCACAATCCCTTTGATAGTCCAGCTGTGTTAGTTCTCCTCACTATAATGTATTACTATCAACTCTAACCATTTCCACACTTTTACAGTCAAGTTAAAACTTGTACATATATTAATTATCAGTACTCCTTCTCAGCCCTTCTCTTATCTCCTAATAACCTATACTCCAGGTTTTAACTCCATGTGTTTATTCTTTCTTTTTTTTTTTTTTTCATCTGTTTATTCTTGGTGTTTAGTTCATGTTAGTGAGACCATACAATATTTGTCTTTTTTATCTGGCTTATTTCACATAGCATAATGCCTTCAAGACTCACCAATGTTATCATGTGTTCCAATTTCATTTCTTCTTGCTGCAACATAGTATTCCATCCTATGTATATACCACAATTTGTTTACCCACTCATTGGTTAATGGACACTTAACTTGTTTCCAACTTTTGGCAATTGTGAATAATGCCTCTATGAAAATCAGTGTGTAGATGTCTGTTTGTGTCACAGTTTTCAGTTCTTCTGGATGCATTTCTAGTAGAGGACTTGCTGGATTATGTCGCAGCTCTATATTTAGCTTCCTGAGGAAACACCAAACTATCTTTCTCAGAGGCTGCACCATTTTAAAATCCCACCAACAGTGAAGGAGTGTTCCTATTTCTCCACATCCTCTCCAGCACTAATTGTTTTCTGTTTTTTCTTAATTAATGATCCTTCTATGCGGTAAGAGATAGCTCATTGTTGTTTTGATTTGCTTTACCCTAATAGGTAGTGATATGGAACATTTTTTCATGTGCTTTTTCACCATTTGTATTTCCTCTTGGGAGAAATGTATATTTAAGTCTTTTGCCCATTTTATAATTGGATTGCTTGCTCTTTTATTGTTGAGTTGTATGATCTCTTTATATAGAATGAAAATGAGGCCCTTATCATATATATGGTTTCCAAATATTTTCTCTCATTGAGTGGGCTGCATTTTCATCTTCTTGATGAAGTCCTTTGAATCACAAAAGTGTTTAAATTTAAGGAGGTCCCATTTATCCATGTTTTCTTTTGTTGCTTTTGCTTTCGGTAGAAGCTTTAAGATTCCACCACTTACCCCAGGTCTTGAAAATGTTTTCCTACATTTTCTTCTAGGAGCTTTATGGTTTTAACTTTAATATTTAGGTCTTAGATCCATTTTGAGTCAATTTTTGCATCAGGTTTGAGATAGGGGCCCTCTTTCTTTCTTTTGGATATGGCAATCCTGTTCTCCCAGTACCATTTGCTGAATAGACTCTTCTTCCTCAGCTGGGTGGGTTTGACAGCCTTGTCAAAAAGCACTTTACCATAGCTGTGAAGGTCTGTTTCTGAACCAGGAACTCGGTTCCACTTGTCTATGTGTCTATCTTTATGCCAGTACCCTGTTTTTGCTACTGTAGCTAGGCAATATGATTAAAAGTCCAGAAGTGAGAGTCCTCCAACTTCGCTTTTCCTTTTTGGATGTTTCTGGCTATTCAGGGTCCCTTACCCTTCCAAATAAGTTTGACAAATGTGTTTTCCATTTGTTCAAAAAATGCTGGTGGAATTTTTATCAGGATTACATTAAATCTATATATTAATGTGGATAGAATTGACATCTTAATGATATTTAATCTTACAATCCATGAGCATGGAATGTTCTTCAAATTATTTAGGTCTTTTTAAATTTCTTTTAGCAAAACATTGTAGTTTTCTGAATACAAGGGCTTTACATCCTTGGTTCAGTTTATTACTAAGTATTTGATTTTTTTTAGTTGCTACTGTAAATGGAATTTTTTTCTGACTTCCTTCTCAGATTGTACATTACTAGTATATAGAAACACTACTAATTTTTGCATATTCATCTTGTATCCTGACATACTCCTGAAATCGTTTATTAGCTCTAGGAGGTTTGTAGTAGACTTTTTGGGACTTTCTAGGTATCATATCGTCTGTGAATAACAAAAATTTTAATTTTTCCTTTCTGATTTAGATGCCTTTTATTTCTTTTACTTGTCTGATTGCTCTAGCTAGAACCTCTACCATTATATTGAACAACAGTGGTGACAGTAGGCATTCTTGTGTTTTTCCTGATCTCAGCGGGAAAGCTTTCAGACTTTTACCACTGAGTACAATGCTAGCTGTGTGTTTTTCATATATGGCCTTTATTACGTTGAGAAAGTTTCCTTCAATTCCTATCTTTTGTTGGTTGCATTTTTATCAGGAAAGGATGCTGTATTTTGTCAACTACCTTCTCTGCTTCAATTGAGAGGGTCATGTAATTTTTCTTCTTTGAATAGATTATTTGATGAGATAAATTTAGAGCTTTTTTTTTTTTTTTTCGGACGCACTGGGAATATTGAGCCCAGGACCTCATAGATGGGAAGCAGACATTCAAACAACGGAGCTACACCTGCTCCCTGATTTTTCTTCTTTTATTTATTAATGTGGTATGCTACATGGATTGATTTTCTTGTTTTGAACCACCTTTGCATGCTTGGCATAAAACCCACTTGATCATGATGAATAATTCTTTTAATGTGTTGTTGGATTTGATTAACAAGTGCTTTGTTGAGGATTTTTGCATTTGTACTCAGGGAAATGGGACTGTAATTTTCTTTTTTCATAATATCTTTTTCTGGCTTTGTTATTTGGGTGATATTGGCTTCATAGAATAAGTTTGGTAGCATTCCTTCTTGTTCAATATTTTGGAAGAAATTGAGTAAGATTGGTATTAAATCATCTTTGAATGCTTGGTAGAGCTCACCTCTGAGACCATCTGGTCCTGGGTTTTTTATTTTGGGGAGTTGTTTGATGAGTATTTCAATCTCTTGTGATTGGTTTGTTGAAATTTCTCCTTCTTCTAGGGTCAGTGTAGGTTGTTCATACATTCCTAGGAATTTTTCCATTTCATCTACATTGTCTAGCTTTTTAGGGTACAGTTGTTTATAGTATGCTCTTATGATACCTTTTATTTTGTGGGGTCAGTAGTAATGTCTCCGTTTTTGTTTTTATTTTATTTATTTGCATCTTCTCTCTTTTTTTCCTATCTCAGGCTAGCTAAGGGTTTGTCAATTTTGCTAATCTTCTCGAAGAACCAACTTTTGGTTTCGTAATTCTCTCTCTCTCTCTCTCTCTCTCTCTCTCTCTGTTCTCAATTTCATTTATTTCTGCTCTGATCTTTGTTATTTCATTCTTTCTACTTGCTTTGGGAATAGTTTGCTGTTCTTTTTCTAGTTCCTACAGCTGTGTAGCCAGGTCATTGATTTTGGCTCTTTCTTCTTTTTTAATGTAAGCATTGAGGATTAATAATTTCCCTCTCAGCACTGCCTTGCTGCATCCCATAGTTTCTGATATGTTTTTTTTTTCTCATTTTCATTTTTCTTGAGATATTTATTGATTTCTCTCACAATTTCTTCTTCAACCCACTAATTATTTAACATTGTGTTGTTTAATCCCTATACATTTGTGAATTTTTCCATTTTCTGCTTCTTGTTGATTTTCAACTTTATTCCATTATGATTAAAGTGTTTTGTATAATTTCAATCTTGTTGAATTTATTGAGATCTAGTTTGTGACCCAACATATGGCTTTTCCTGGAGAAAGATCCAGGAGCAATTGAGAAGAATGTGTACCCTGGTTTTGGGGTTCAGTGTTTTGTATATGTATATTGGGTTTGGTCCATTTATCATATTATTCAAGCTCTCTGTTTCTTTATTGAGACTCTGCCAAGATGCTCTATCCAATGCTGAGACTGGAGTATGAAGTCTCCAACTATTAGTGTAGAGACATCTACTTCTCTCTTCAGTTTTGCCAGTGATTGCCTCATGTTATTTGGGGCATCCTGGTTAGGTGCATACACATTTATGATTGTTATGTCTTCCTGGTTGATTGCCCCTTTTATTAATTAATATATAATGTCCTTCTTTGTGTCTAATAACAGTTTTGATTTTAAAGTCTATTTCATCTGATATAAGTATAGCTACTCCAGCTTTTTTTATTTTATTTTATTTTGGTTACTGCATGAGTGAAATATCATTTTTTCAGTTTTCACTTTCAATCTATTGGTATCCTTGAGTCTAAACTGAGTGTCTTATCGACAGCATATAGATGACTCATATTTTCTGATCTGTTCTGCCAGTCTGTATCTTTTGATTGGGGAATTTAATCTATTAGCATTCAATGTTATTACTGTAAAGGTAGTTCTTAGTTCACCTCTTTTCACTTTTGGGTTTTATCTCTCATATTTCATTTGCACCACTCTTTTGAGACTTTTAGTTAGTTTTACTTATATAATCTTCATTTCTAGACTCTCTTCCAAACCTCTCCTGTCTTTTCTTTTCAGGCTGTAGCACTCCCTTTAGTATTTCCTGCAAAGCTCATCTCTCCAATACAAACTCTCTCAGTTTCTGTTTATCTTTGAATATTCTAAACTCGCCTTCATTTTTGAAAGATTCTTGGCAGATATAAAATTCTTGGCTGGCAGTTTTTCTCTTGCACTACCTTAAATATATCATACAAATGCCTTCTTGCCTCTATGGTTTCTGATGAGAAATTGGCACTTAATCTTATTGGGGATCCCTTGTATGTTATGCATTGCTTTTCTCTTGCTGCTTTCAGAATTCTCACTTTTTCATTGTTATTTGACATTATAATTACTATATGCTTGTCTATTCAGATTTATTTGAATGGGAGTTCATTGTGCTTCTTGGATATAGGTATCTATGTCCTTCAATAGGGTTGGGACATTTTCTACCATTATTTCTTCAAATATTTCTTCTGCACATTTTCCCTTTTCTTCTCCTTCTGGGACACACATGACACGTATATTTGCATGTCTCTTACCATCATTTGATTCCCTGGGAAATGTTCAATTTTTTTTTCTATTCTTTTATTCATCTGTTCTTTTGTATGTTTGCTTTTGGAGGCCATGTTTTCGAGCTCAACGATTCTTTCTTCTACATTTCATATCACCTGTTAAATGTCTCCAGTGTATTTTGATTTCATTTATTATGCCTTTCATTCCCATAAGATCTGCTATTTTTTAATGTATGCTTTCAAATTCTTCTTTGTGCTTACTCAAGATCTTCTTAGTATTCTTAATCTCTTTAGCATTTTATTGTATTTATTAAAAAGAGTTGTTTGAACATCTGTGATTAGTTGTCTCAACTCCTTTATGTCACTTAGAGGCTAATCTTATTCATTTGAGTGGACCATATCTTCCTTTTCTTGGTATACATTGTAATTTTTTCTTGGTTTCATGGCATCTGGCTTACTAGATGTATTTATTCCTGGCAGAGTTTCTCTCTTTAATTTAGGACTTTCTTGCCCATTCTCCCCTGCTGGTTGTGTAGTGGAAGCCGAGGATGCAGTTGATACTGTAAGCTGTGGAAGCAGAAGCTTCCAGGGTTTCCTCAGGACCTGATGAATATTCTCCCACCTTCCTCTTCTGCCAGAGGTAGGGACAGAGCTGCAGCCATGTGTAGTAATCCAAACTATGCAAGCGAAGACCATCTGTAACTGCCCAGAGGGACTGATGTAGCTTCACACCCTTTCCTCCCCTGACTGGAGCGGGAATGGAGCTGCAGGTGTGGGCAGCAATCTATGCCGTGAGGGTCCAAAATGACTGTAGTTTCCCAGGTAGACTGATGTAGCACCAGCCCCCCTTCTCCCCTGCCAGGTGTGGGGATAGACCCTCCAGAGTGCCCAAAAATCTAATCCATGTGTGCTGAATGCCCCTGAAGTTACCTTAAGAGGCTGAGCAAGTACTGTCCATTCTTCTCTTTTGGGGCTGGGGTTGGAACTACAGGTACCCAACAGTTAAGTCCATGTAGGCCGAAAGTGCCTGCCTTTTACCAGAGAGGTTGAGGAAACACCAGCCCCCTTCTATCCTATTTTGGGGTAGGGATGGATCCACAGGTTCCCAATCATTCAGTCCTTGTAGGCCAAATATACCTGCCATTGCTCACAGAGGCTGAGGAAACACCAGCCCCCTCCTACCCCAGTGGAGGTAGGTGGATCCACAGGCACCTAACAGTTCAGTCCATGCAGGCTGAAAGTGCCTGCTGTTGTCAGGATAGACTGAAGAAACACAGCTCCCTAACTATCCTACTTGGGGACATGGATGGAGCTACGGGTGTCTGATTGTTCAGTCTGTGTGGGCCAAAAGTACCCAGAGAAGCTGTGTGGACACCGCCTCCCTCTTGTCCTATTGGGGGTGGCAGTACAACCACAGGCGTCCAACAGTCGAGTGTGTACAGGCTAAAAGTGCCTACAGTTGCCCAGATAGACTGAGGAAACATCAGCCCCTTCCTATCCAATAGGGGGCATGGGTGGTGTCCCAGGTGCTCAGCAAACCAGTTTGTATGGGCCAAAATTGCTTGTAGTTGCTTGGAGAGGCTGAGAAAACACAGCTCCCCTTCTATGCTATTGAGGGGTGGGTATAGAGCTACTGGTGTCTGAATATACAGTCTGTGCGGGCTGAAAGCACCTACAGTTGCCCAGAGAGTCTGAAGAAACACCAGTACACTCCTATCCTATGGGGGTGGAGGGGTGGAGATGGACTCGAAGGCACTCAACAAACCAGTTCCTGTGGGCTAAAAGCACCTGCAGTTGCCCAGTAAGGCTGAGGAAACACAGCTCCCCTCCCATCCTATTGGGGGGTGAAGATGGAGACCCAGGTGTCTAACTATTCAGTCTGTGCCAGCCAAATGCACCTGCAGTTGTCCAGAGAGGCTGGTGCAGATCACCCCCCACCCCAGCTTCTTCCCTGCCGGAGGTGGGGCTGGAACTAGGCTAGAGCTGTAATCTGATATGGATTAAAAGAAGCCAGTCCAACCAACACTGTGATTTTCAATCAGCCGCCTTCCCATCATACTGGTAACAGGTAAAATGGTGGCTAACAACCTCTTTCTGACTTGGACAGGTTCAAACTTGAACTTTTCTTAAGATTATACCTTAACCATCCAAATTTACTAATCTTTTGCTGAAGTCAGTGCCATACTGTCTCTTCCTCCCCTATTTTTGGGAAACGGAGCTTCCAACTTCAGCCACTGTATACTCCCCAAGGTGGCTTGTGCCGCCAGTGGAGGATGGGCACCAGCCTTCAGGGCATGGAGTGCTTTACTCATGCAACTTCACTGCAGATGGGCAGTCTTCTCCTTCCATTCTTTTAAGGATGTTGTAGGATGCTCTTTTTGTCTCCTGGGGCCCCCAACAGGTGCCTTAGATAGCTTTGTTTAGATTACTAACTGCCCATTAGGATGAGCTGGCTCTTGGAATGCCTTATTTAGCTGTCATTTTGACCCCCTTGATATAATTTTTGTGAGACAAGGGTCCCTCTTCATTCTTTTGCATATGGATATCTAGTTCTCCTAGCACCATTTGTTGAAGAGACTATCTCCATTGAGAAATTCAATGTCAAATTGTCAATATTCAATTGGCCTATTTCTGAACTCTCAAATCGATTCCCTTGGTCAATATATCTATCCTTCTGCTAGTACTATGCTGTTTTAACCACTGTAGCCTTAATAAGGTTTAATATCAGGAAATGTGAGTCGTTCAAATTCACTCTTCTTTTTTAAAATTGTTTCGGCTATTTGGGACTCCTTACCCTTCCAAATAAATTTCATATTTGGCTTTTCTATCTCTGCAAAGCAGGCTGTTGGAATTTTGATTGGGATTTCATTGAATATGTATATCATTTGAGGTGCAATTATATTTTTCATTACTATGTTTCAGAAATACATAAACATATTGGAAAAATAAAGCAGGCCGCCATTTCAAAGAACTTAAAATATAGTAGGGAGATTGCAACTTAAAAGAATAATTAAATTTTAATGAAAAAGTTCAATACTAAAGTGTTTACAAAGTACAGAAAAAAACATAGAAGAGGGAATGGTTAAATCTGTATAAGAATTAAGGTGTTTGGAGCACTTTCTCAGAGGAGATGGCCTTTGAAGTGAAAATTTGAAGTAAGAATAGGAATTGTGCAAGCAGAGGAAACATGTGCCAAGGAAGAGAACATGGAACAACATGGTATGTTGAATGAATCACAAGAAGCTCAGTATTATTCAAGCATAAAGCATAAAACCAGGTGAAAATGAGAAAGGGAAGGTAGGCAGAGCACAGATCATATTGCAGATAAAGTACCACGTATAAGAGTTTGGTTTTATCCCAATGTCAATTGAGAGAGAATTTAGGGAAACATATTAAGCAGGGACATGACAAGGTCAGATTTAAATGTGATCCAAACCATGTAGACCATCCATGGGCAACTTTAATGTTATATTCAATACATTACATCTCCACACATGGCAATGAAATAGATATTCCTACAGGCATACATTCAAATACCCATTTGTAATAGTTCTTGTTCAATCTTGCCATTTCCCCTCAACTCACTATATTCATTGCCAGCTGCCTCATCACACCTGCTTCTTCTCTTCTCCAAGATTTCTAAAATAATATCTTCTATCATCAGGAGCAGAGCAGATGCTTTCTATAGTCTGCCAAATATGGCCAGTGTGGGGCCTATCCATTGATTCTAGTGCATTTTGAGAGATCATTCTGGTGATATGGAGGATTGATTGGAGGGGTGCAATACTGAAGCATGGGAGACAATTTAGTCATCTGTTGCTATGATCCTCGCATGCATTGCATTCAAATCATATCCTGCAGAGATTCTGGATGGTGTGGCTTAACCTTCTAATTAAAGTAATTGCCACACACCATTGCAAGTTCATAGATATGAAACTAAAGTAATAAATAGGTCAATGGTAAATTTAGCATTTAGAGCCATGCTTTCCAAACTTGACTGCATATGGGAATCAGTGAAGGAGCTTTGGAACAGTACACATTCCGATTCACTACTCTTGCATCGTGAACCAGGAATCATATTTTCTGTTATAAGCACCAATGGTGATCAGAATGCACAACCAGATTTCGAAATTTTGCTTCAGAATACTGCTCAATGCAGAGTTAGTGAGTTATTAACCAGTGCATAAATGGATATAGAAAAAATATCTTGGTTATGGTCCCATAACGCCTGTTCTTGCAAGTGTATTTATTAGAGATCTGGATATCCTTTTCAATTGCTATTCTGAGCAGATGTTCATTCCTCACTCATGAAAAATTAGGACTTGAATGTTCTGCACCTGTTGCCAAATGTTACCAATGGCAGATTCTCAACCTCTTTCTCTATACATCTATTAATCTAGTTCATAATGATTCCTTTTCTGTTTAGCATGTGCTCTTTCTGGCAGAGAGGTATCCTCTATGCAGCACAAATTTCCATGTACACAAGTGATTATATAAGTTACTCAGCACATGTCCAAGACAATGTGCACCCCAGGGGAATTGTGTCCCAAAGATTAAAACACTTTGTATTGATAAGTGGCCAGAATTTTATTCTAATTTACTAAAAACCTTGTGAGGACGCTGTGTGTATAATGAACATGGACAATACTGTGTAACAAACAAACATACACTGATACATTGGTAGTGTTCCACATAAGTGGTGGTATTAGTCAGCCAAAGAGGTGCTAATGTGAAATACCAAAAATGGGTTGGTCTTTATAAAGGATATTTATTTGGGGTAGAAGTCCACAGATACCAGGCCATAAAGCATTAAGTTTCTTCTCTCACCACAGTCCATTGCCACGTGTTAGAGCAAGACAGCTGCCGGCATTTGCCAGGGTTCAGGCTTCTTGGGTTCCTCTCTTCCAGAGCTGCATTTCTCTCTGGGCTTAGCTCTGGTTTCCTCCACAAGATCAGCTGTAGACGATCAGGTGAATGGCTCGCTTCTCTTCTCCTGGGGCCTTCTTTCCAACATCAAAACTGCTTCCAAAAACTGCTTCAACTCTGTCCTTTGCCTTGCCTTTTATATTCAATTCCCCACCCTCCAAGGGGTGGGGCTCAACACCCTACTGAGGTGGCCCAGTCAACGCCCTAATCATAACTTAATCATGCCCAGATTAACAGATCAGTTTACAAGCATGATCCAATTATATTTTTGGAATTCATAATTACATCAAATTGCCAAATGGCCACAGTGGTGCTTCACTGTGTAAGAAATACTCTCACTGTAGGTAAGTTAAACAGGCAAGTCCACTCTTCCCCAGCTTTATTGCTAGCTGTCTACCTACCTTTGCCTACTGATTATTGGTTTTGTGACTAGATGTTTTTGTAGTTGGTGTCAATGCTGAGGATTGGATAACCTCACTCCAAACACTAATTAAGGATATTACAGAGATAATTATCCCACATCCAAATATTTTAAAAAATAAACTCCATACTAATACATGTTACAAAAGAAGTCACATTGAAACAAAACCACCACCAAGCATCCAGTCTCTGCTGAAGTCCTCCTCTCTGCTGCTTCTCTTGTTAAGTTGTAATGTGACTGTGGAGCTGTATGTAACCCAGAAAAAATACGTTCTTACATTTAACCCATTCCTCTGGGTGTGAACCCATTGTAAGTAGGACCTTTTGATGAGGCTACTTCAGTTAAGGTATGTGTAGCCCAGCCCAATAAGGATGGGTCTTAATCCTTTTAGTGGAGTCTTTTATAAGAGAATGAAATTCAGACAAGAGAAAAAAGGCCATGGAAGCCAGGAGCTGAAAGCAGCATGGGATCTGATTTTTCTTCTAGAAATCACATGCTCTCATTTACCTGTGTCTTGGCTAACACGTATTGATGAAACTATCACTTCATTTAGCTCTTTTCCTGGCATTTTTTGTCAATGCGTATCCTTCCCCACTCAGGCCAGATTTCTACTTTTGATATGTTCTCTTGTTCAATCCAATGTGTTTAGCAATGCCTGGCATATAGCAGCCATTCTGGCTGAATGAGAAAAGGAAGGAAAGAAAGAGGTCTTATCTATTCTACTAGAACTCTGAGTTCCTTGAGGGTTGGAACAACAACCTGTATCTGCACAAACACCTAGCACAGTAGGCATTCAGAGAATGTTTTAAAAAGTAATAAATGTAATGTTATAAAATCAGTGAGGAATATTGTTATTAACATTTTAAAGTGTCTTGCTATCTTCTGCTAAAAGAAAATTTTCATCATTTCCATCAGCTTCATCATTGTTTTTGAGACCTTTTATATTCCTTTAACATAACTGAGGGTAACCCATTTTTAGCAAGGTAGTATTCTTCTGTAGTATGCCTATAATATGTTACAGTTTTTGAAGACAGACAATTATATTCAAAGCTGTTCTTGCAAATCATATCCTGCAGAGATTCCAGATGGTGTGGCACCAGCTCGGCTACCTCTCTAAATGGATTAGTGGGGCCTTGGCATCGGGGAAATGGCTACTTGTTATCTGGTTGCCACAAAAATGGGAAAAATGAGGACCCCAATCTGAAGAGCAATGAGCTGCTGAGGCCCTGTGTCCACATGTCTTTCAAACCTTGGTTATGGGCCCACCTGCAGTGTGTGAATTTTATAGAAAGCTGTTTGTGTGTATGTGTGTGCATGTGTGTGTGTATAGGGGCAGCAAATGGCATATAAATAGTACCTGATGCAAGTTACACCCCATATTTTCTAGAATTTTCTTCTCTCATTCATCTTGTCTTATGAATATCACTTGGATGCAAGTGACAGAAAACCGAACACAACTTTTTTTAAAAGAGGAATTTGTTAGTTTATATTTTTAAAAAGTCTCTGGGTGACACTTGAACCAGGAGCTCAAACAATATTATCCTGGCTTGATTTCTCTATCTCTTAGCTATGCCCTCACCTGTGTTGACTTCATTCTCAAGCTCCCCATGGGGACCTGCAGATTTTCTAGGCTCATGACTACCCAAATTCAAATACATCATAAAAGAGAGTGTATACCTACCCAGTAAATCCAGTATAAGTCCAAGGTTTCATTCTAATTGACCAGCTTGTGTCACATGTCCGCTTCTGAACCAATAACTGTGTCTAAGGGGATTCAGCAAATCACTTGGCCAGGCATGGGCCTTGGGCTCCACCATTGGAGTCAGGGATAAGTTCCATCTTAAATACATGGCCTGAAGTGGAGTATCAACTCCAAAAGATTTAGGGGGTTCTATTACTAGACGAAAGGTGTAAGGGATAAGTCAAAACAATAAGTCTTCAGTATATCCAGTACACTGTGCTTCAGTTCCACTTGAATCAGTTGCTTGCAATTTTCCAAACTGTTTCTTCTCACTTTGGAACCATTGCTCCCCACATTCCTTTTCATGTCCTCCAGTCAAAATACTACCTATCCTTAAAGGGAAAGTCCATTTTAAATGACCTTTTCTTTGCCAATCCTTTGCTCAATTCTTGGTCAAAATGAATTTCTCCCCCTTTCTGTATTCCTTTGGTACATTGAACCTTTGCTTTGGCATCCATTATAGTCATTATAGTCTGTTTGATGTTGTAGTCGCTTAAATTCATTCATTTATTTCCCTAGGTAACAAGCCATGTGAAGTTAGGTACTGGTTCTGACACAGCTCTGTATTACCTGCCATACTTGCAATATATTATTGGTGAATTATTGACTTGAAATTAATCTGAATAATTGATCTTCTCCCCCAATTTCAGTATGATATATACATGGTCTCTCTTCCCTCCTACAAAACTGCTCTAGACCATATAGTTATTTTTGAAGTTTTTTTCCCATTTCTTTTGACCTCAAGACATACATTGATACTTATTTGTATATACAATCATCTTTCAATCATGAATTCATCTACCCTAAGTTTGGGTTTGAGTAAGTTTCTGATTGTCTTGAAGCTGGATAGCCTAAACCCTCCTTTCACATTCTTAAGTCTTGCATGGATTTTATATAGGAAATAAAATTCATTCTGCATGTTATGGTTTTATCTATACAATCAGCCAGAATGAATCACAACTATAATAGATTTTTATATTGCAAATTAAATTCTGCATTTTATAATTCAGAACAATGTTCTGACTGGCCTGAGAACACTCCAAAGTATTTAGAGCTGTGGTTGTTTAAATTGCAGACATAATAGTAGGTCTTTTTGGTTAGTGAAGTTATAAAGACCAATGATTAATCCTATACAAGGCCAGCTATTGATATGAAAATGGGAAAATATTCAATTCAGTGTCATAAAGCTTCACTGAGCACTTCTATGCCTCCAGGTCCTGTGCTAACCATGGATGATCAACAGATGAATAAGACATAGTAAGACTTATCCACAGAACCTTACAAACTAATGTAGTCAGGGCAGTGAAAGGGATCCACAGACTGCTCTAGGAGGATGGAGAGAGAGAACTTAATGCAGTCTAGAGACATATACAGAGAAACAAATTGTGACTCGGAGAGGTTTGAAAACGTGCTCAAATTCACCCCTGGAGTCACTTTGCTTAACATTGATAGAATTACAATTCCAAGTCATGATCTACCCTATTCAATGCTACTGTCCTTCTCATATCCTATACATTATTGCCTGGAATTAATGCCCTACAACAATAACAGAAACTTTCTAGAACATAATATATTTAAGAACAAGTATCCTTAGAGTGAAATAACTAAGCAACTTGGAAAAAATATTTGCAAGCTGATGAAGAGAGTTCCATGCCTATCATATCATGGAATAAAATAATAGTATTTAACTGTGTCTGGGCTAGCTATCAAATTTGATAAGAGTGCAAATAAAGAATAAAATTTCCAACTCAGGTTCCCTTGACTTTAGAGGTGGAAATTCCAGTAAAATGCATATACAGACTCATATGAGCTTCTGACTCAATAAACAAATGTGATACAATATTTTCCCCAAAATTTCATTTAAAGTGTTAACAAGCTCCCCTTCCAAATATAATGGTCTGAAATTGATTTGAAAAGCTTGTACATTTCAGTGTTCTATACAGGCAACCAGCCCCAACCCACCAAAATAAACCTAGGGTACTGCATATTCAAGATGATTATATATATTGGTGGGTAATTTTCAAGCACATATGAGAGAGATCATATTAATAAACCAAGCCAATGAATTGTTTATTTTTCAGTGAAAACAAAAATAACATCATTTAGAGTTGTCAGCCCAAATGTGCTGGGCTCTTTGATAATTTTTTCCCCCTGAAGTATACTCTCAGATTTTATTGAATTATATAACTATTTTGTAGAACTCTTGGTGCACAGTTTCTTAGAGATGGAAACCTTTTCAACTAATGAAACTGTATGTTTTATGATTATATGTATTCAATCTAGGAAAATGAAAACATAAGTATAGCTTTAGACCAAAAATATTCCTTTATTTGAAATTGAAGCTTCTTTGCAATGAAAAACTTTAAATGTAGTTATTCTTCTCCTTCTAGCCCTCTCCCCCATCTACCATACATCTATTACACATTTTCACTTGCGTATTTCTTAAAGGTAATACATCCAAATGCAACCAACAAAATGCACCCACAAACTCACTTGTCCTATGTTCCCCAGTTCCTTGAGTGATACAACCCATTCATTCAAGATTAATATTTATGAGTTATGCTTAGTATTTTCCTCATCTTTACCACCACATCTTGTTACATCTCATAAATATCTCCAAATCCACTACTACTGCCTGATTTTAGACCTTTATCATATCTCAGCTGCACTATTGTGATAATCACATAATTTGTCTCTTTTTGTTAATCTTACCCTCAGTACACCCTCTTACTCTCACTAAAATTTAGATTTGTTAATGTAACTCCCAAATGACCTACATTATTCACAGGAAAAAAATGCCAAACTTCTTAGGATAATGTTAAAGATGCTTCATGATAACACAGCATTAATAAAAGGGAATTAAAAACAAATACTTTCTTTTACAATTGCATGTAAAGTGTCCTCTTTCAATTAATTGTTTATGGTTTTCCTTCCTTTCAGATATGAACTTCTCAAGTGAGTCACCTATGTTTTCTATCTTCATTACCTCATCATATATTTACTTCTTAAACCATTGCAGTCTGCCCCTACTGTTCCACCATTAATGTTTCCACAAAATGGCTTACACTGTGGTCACCAATGATCTCAGATTGTTCCAATTAATCGTTTTTGCCTTCATTTTACTAAATAGCTTATATAGCATTTGACAGAGTTGACTACCTTCTCATGAGTACTCCTTTGGCTTCTGAGAAGCCATATAGCCCTAGTTCTCCTCCTACTTCTCTAGCTGCTTTTTCTTATTTTCCTTTGAAGGTTCATTTTCCTCCACCTGGTCCTTAAATATTGGTGTTCCTCATGGATCTCTCCTTGGCCCTCTTCACTTGTCACTTTTGACCAAGGCGATCTCATATACTTCTTTGAGTTCAATTATAAGTACATGTCTTACACTATTGTATCTCTAACACAGACTTTTTCTCTGAGTTGCAAAACCATATGTTCAACTCTCTATTTGATATATACACTTGAATTTCGAATAGGTACTTGAACATCAACATATCCAAAATATCAGAACTCATCAATATCTCCACCAAACAGCTCCTCTATCTGTATTTCTTAGCTGGCTGAATGCCAATAATTATGCACCCAGTAATCTTGTCCAGAAATCTGGGCAACATCCAGGTCTTCCTCTTACTGACCTTCTATATATAATTAATTACTAAGTCCTAACAATATTAACTCCTAAATATTTATCCAATATTTCCTGTACACTACATACATACAACCATTATACTTGTTATCTCTTGCCTGGACCAGCACAATTGCCACTTAACATCTCCCTGCTTCCATCTTTTACTCATAAATTAATCCTCTATCCTGTAGAAGACAGTGATTTTTCTTTTCTCCCTTGACTTCTGAGACATTCTTCTCTTCTGGTTCTTTTCTGTTTTTGATTTTTCTCTGCTCAGCTCCTTTGACAGCTCCTTTCAATCTCCTCATCCATTAATGTCGTGCTTCTCAGCATTCTGCCTGAAGCCTCTCTTTTTCATATTTCACTCTCTCCCTGGGTGATCTATTCTCTCCCATGGCTTCAAATAACAACCACGTTTAACTCTTAAACTGATAACTGCAGGCCAGTTTTATCCCCTGAGATATAGCTGAATCTTATTCAGGACATTTCTGCCCGTATGTCCCACAAAACTGAGCAAATCTGGTCTTCCTCCCATCTGGCCTTACTGCTGATGCTATTCTGACAGCGATATCCTTTTTCTTTCTTCTATGACAGGAGATAATCTACTTATTTTTCAAAGTTCGGGTAAAATGTTATCTTCTTTCTAAAGTGTTCTTTGCCTAATGTTCTCCTTAGCCTTGGTCTCTGTCCAATTTGGCTTTAGTTGAATTTCTTTCCATATTAGTCAAGTCTCGTTTGGTCACAAGTGACAAAAATTTTATTCTAACTAGCTGAAGCAAGCAGGGGGTTTTACTTAAGGCTCATGTAACCACGGAAAAGAAAGTGGTGCAAATGGCCTTAAGGACAACTGGAGCAATGAAATACATTACCACTGGAGTCTCTCTGTCTCTCATCTATACTTCTCTCTCTGTGTTGGTTTTATTCACTCAACCTTATTTTCTCCACACAGTAGGGATTATGGCCACCAGCAATTCTCATCATTCACATTTTTGTCCCATTTTGGGAAAGGAACTGCATCCTTTTCCACTGCTGCAGTTTGACAAATTCAGGTTAAGATTCTGATTGGCTTGGCTTTAATCATGTGCCTCTCTTTGGATCAATGGTATGCAGTTGTGGAGTCAGGGTATAATCATTTGCCCCATTTTGGTCAGCTGCTCACTGTCAATCAACCATAACTGAGGAGAAAAAGATATGAAAATATGGAAGGCTTTGCTAGAACTTCTTGGTTGAAACTGGTGTGCACAGGGTTTGGGGGAGAATTCTCCATAAGGAAGGGAAGGAGTGCTGGCATACAAAACAGCTTTCTACTAAACTTCTTATCTAGTGCTTGATGGTTAGCTAAACATGTGTATAAGTGTGTGTGTGTGCATGTGTGTGCGCGCGCAAATGAGTCGGTGACAGAGAAAGAGGTGAGAATGTTGTGGATGCATTAATTTAATGAAATGCATATAGGTGTTATTTCCCGTCCTTCATTGTTTTCCTTTTCTTCACTTTTAGGTAGATATAATTTTCTTTTCCCTCCTCATGAAGAAATGAGTTAATATTGGTGAAAATGTTCCTTGTTCTTGAGAACTTAATACACCAGGTCCTTAATTGTGTATCTATCACTATTCTCTGTGGAGGCGTAAATGATCATTTTAATGAACCATGTTGGGTTTTGCTTGCTGATGAAGTCACGTGATCCTTCTCTTTGCCTATAAGCTTGACACCTGCTAAGATAGGGTTAGATGAATTTGTAAACAATGGAGATTCCCAAACAACAAACGAACAACAACAACAAAAAACTTGCAGCTACACCTAATTGGACCATGCCAAAGACTTGCTTACTTTCCTATGTTTAATGGTAGTTTCATGGCTTCCATGGTAATTTCTGTGGTGAATGGAGCTTTAGAAGATTTGGAGGCCATGGAACGAGGCAGTTACGGCACCCTAGGCATTGACCATTATGGAGATTGCCTTGTAGGGGTGCGTTTACATTCCTCTTCTCTACTGACCCATAGCATCCAGGTGATTGAGAAGAACTGCACCCCACAGCAATATCAGCTACCTTTTGTAACTTCAAAAATTAAATATCACATATCAAAATATGATACATATACATAGCTCTCAAACTGTTTCCAGGTATAAGCATCTTTCATCGAGTGTATATTTGCTATACAGAGATAGTATCTTCCTCCTGCCTTCACAGTTTGGTTCTCTGATAACCCAAACAGGTGGAGAACAAACATAATGACTGAACATAGATTTCCCTAAACGTCTGGCCCAACATTTTCCCCAGATTTTTCTAAGGGTTTCGCTGCATATGCTTAGGCATGCCTTTGAAGCTTAAGTAGGTGTATTAGTCTGCCAAAGGGCTGCTGATACAAAGTGGCAGAAATCTTTTGGCTTTTATAAAGAGTATTTATTTGGGGGTAAAAGCTTATAGTTACAAAGCCATAAAAAGTCTTATTCAAGGTTTCTTTCTCACCAAAGTAAGCTGCCATATGTGGCAAGATGGCAGACAATCTCTGCCTGGTCTCTGCCTTCCTTTCTGGGCTTCCTCTTTTTCCTGAGCTCTGTGGGACCAGCCACTTGATGCTCAAGTGATCCTGCAGTCCTTTCTCCTGGCATGGGGCTTGTTTCTTTCCAGAGCTACTATATCAGTCTCAGCTGTTCTGCTCTCTTCCCAAGGTCAGCTGTAAACTATGAGGCAAATGGCTCCTCTCTCCCCAGGGCCCAATCCTTCTCCTTTCTGTCATATGGCAGGAGAAAAAATGACAGAGATTTCTTTTCCTGTGTGTTTCAGTGAATGTCTGTTTATGTCTGACTCAGCAAGGGGTTAGAAACCCAACCTCAGTTATGCCTTACTGACATAGCCCAATCAAAAGTCCTAAATTGATTTTATCAAGTAATCTTAATCAAAGGCCCCTCGAACTTAATTTAATACAACCAACAGGTATAACATCCAGAGGAATAGATTATTTACAAACATAATCTTTCTCTTTTTGGGATTCATAAAATAATCTCAAACTGTCACAATAGGCAATTATCAACTCCACTTTAGCCTTCACTTCCTGCTTGCATAGAAACTCCAGATCAGGCAGAGGTGAAATCTTAGGCCTTTTTTCAGATCTTCTCTCAGGAGTCACACAAACCTACACATGTGTATTGCCTTCTAGATCCTCATGAAAATACAGAGCTTTCCAAAGCCCTCTGTGGACATCTCTTTCCCCAGGTTTTCCTTTAAATTTTTGTGGCCAATTTCTTGTTTGCCACATTGGATATCACCACTTCATGCAGGTACAATATTAAATGATTGCTGCCAATTTTTTTTTGACATATACCATGGGGATAGGGATTTTCCACCTGGTACAGCTTTAAGTCAGGTCAAATAAAGACAAGCTCTGTGAATGGTGTTTTTCCAGGGAGCTAATAGACAGGTCAAAAGTGACAATTCCTTGGGGATTAGGTGACATGGGAAGCTCCAGACCAATTCTATTCCCTCCAATAACTGATAGGCTGCTGGTTTTAATAGCTGTGTGATTATGAGGCTGATGGTCTTCAAGGCTATTTAAGAGATTCTGAGAGGTGGATGGGAATAGGACAATTAAAACACATTAAAACTTTTTTTTATCCTATTGAGATTCAGCTGTTTTTCTTGAATAAAACTTCTTGGATTGCTATAAGCCTTTGGGTAATTTCCACAGTTCTGAAAAAGGTTATTTTGACCATTTTGCCAGTGTTCTTGTTATTTTAATACAGGATCAGGTTTTTGGAGTTCCTTTTTCTGCCAGTGCCAAGATGATTCTCTCCTAGATGACACTTTAAGCCAGAAGTTACCCTGATGTTTTACAAGTGACCAATCCAACATAAAGGAGGCTCCTTCACTGGAGTCACCCAACTGGAACCAATTCTTGGATACATTTTCATTTTATTTTAATTTTTCTACAAGAATTTACTTCAGGTAGGCATGTGAGTATGGTGGCATTGTGGGTAAGGAAAGCATTACCATTCCAGGCTTTCATTCTTTTTTTAATCTGCAAAATGTAGGAGATGGAAAAGGTGATCTTATAGGTGCCTTCTAATTATGAAGTTGTCTCAATTGACTTTTTATTCTGAAGCTTCCTCTACCCTGCAGACAGCTTAGGCTTGCCGTAATCAGACCTATAGGCCTGATGATGACAAATATCAGAAAGGTTTTTGAAAAAGGTGAGTGAGCTAGCAGTGGGTGGATACCCCAATGAAGTTCGATATTTATAAGTAGGACCCTCTCTGCTCACTATAGAGACTTGGATTTTAGTAATATCACTGATGACATATCCATCCCATCCATTAAGAATGAAACAACTTCAGACACTCACTTTTTGCCTTTTAAAATCAATGACACAGTTCTTACAGCTGATAGCCTCAAGGAGACAAACAATTAGATCCTCTGATGAGTCACTCCAATGGATTTCAATGAAGCACATGGACTCCCCAGAGGAGATTTACTAATCCAGCAAATTTGGCTTTGAGAAAGTGGGTCAGATCCTGTCAGATGAGAAAATAGTCCCTGTAGTGCTGGGTTGAGCATGGTCTGGAGAACATACTAATTCTTCACACCTTCATGTAACTCGAGCAGCATTCTAGGGAAATGGTGTTACATTAGCCTAAATAAGCTAATTCTTTCCCCAAAGATTGTGGTTTTCACATAAGAAACCCTTCTTGAGTTAAAGTGACCTAGGGTTAATGGGGAATGTGGGCAGCTGTCACATTCAGGTCTGCTGGAGTTAACATCAAGAGGAGAGTTCGTTTCTTTGCCAGTTGGTTTCTGGAATTTCTGTTCCAGAAACGTTTCAGTCAATGATTTTTTAGGCTTAAGAACAAACTTCATTCTATACCTAGTAAAAATATACTTCAAGAATGAAGATTAAAGAAACAAAATTTCAGACAAAAATCGAGTTTGCCACCATGAGACCCAGACTAAAGAAAATTTAAAAATATATGTTCCTTGCTGAATAAATAGATGCCAGATGGAAGGTCTGTGGTGAAAGAAGGAGTAAGGAGCCAAGAAGGCGGCAAGTATGTAGTTAAATACAAATGAACATTATAATATATAATGATAAATAACTTCTGACTCAGTATCTCCACTGCTAAGTATATACCCTGCAGAAATGTGTACAGACGTTCACCAAATGTATGTATAAGAATGTTTGCAGAAGCTCTGTTTTTAATAGCTATAGACTGAAAACACCCCAAATGTCCCCCGTATAGTTGAACGGATTATATATTCACACAGTGACATGTTTGACAGAAAAAATTAAGTTCAACTACACTCAACAACAGATTCATGATTCATCTCATAAACATAATGTTGAGGTACAAATGAATGCATATTGTATGTTTCCAATTTTATTCAGTAAGATATCAATGATGATAGAAATCAGTGTGATGGGTAATTTGGAGGATTATGGAGGGAATAATGACTCAGAGGATGCACAAGGGAAGCTTCTAAGGATGTTGGTAACATTCTATTTCTTGGCTTTGGAGGTGGTTTGTATAGGTGGTTTCATTTTGTGATAATACAAGTGGTACACTTAGGATTTGTGCTTCTTTATGTATGCTATACTCCAATTAAATGTTTACAAGAAAAACTAACTCTAAGAATGATAAAATTATTTTACAGTGTCTTCAAGCTTTAATGTTCTCACCTTCTTGCCATTTTATGCATCTTGCATGGATTTGAATGATCCATCCAAATAGAATTGCCAGACAACATGCAGGGCATCAGTTAAATTTGAATTTACAATAAACAAATTAGATTTCTAATACGTATTTCACAAATAGTTCCTAGGACATACTTTTACTAAAATTCATTAGTTGTCTTTATGAAATCCAAATTTATCCAAAGTATCGCAGATTTTTTTCTAAATCTGGCAGTCTTATATCCAAACGTACTTTTCCTGTATAACTCTTACTCATCTTTCATAATTCAGGCTATATTCGTGTCCTATGGGAAGCCTTCCCTGAACACTACCCCCTTACCCAAGTATGGTGCTGCTCATCACTCCACCGGTGTATGTTACCATGTCTGTGCAAGGTGTCATCAGATTCCATGAGCTCAGGGACAGTGTCTGTTTCCTAAACAACTATTCTACAGTCTGGGGTTAGCAGGTGTTTGATAAATATCTTCTTAATGAATATAAATGAATGAAAGATTTAGATTGTTCCCTTTAAATACAATACTTTATTTTTAAGAATTAACTCATGCAAAAATAGCACTCTACCAAGCACTATATTTTGTTGAATTTATCTTCTAGGTTATTTTTTTCAATTATTTTATTATAAAATAACTGCACAGGATAAAAAATTGTATCCATGAAGAATGGCATATAAAGGCTGCTCATGTCCAATTCCCAGGTCTTATTCCACAGAAGTAATCACTGTAAACAGTTTCTTCTATAAACTTCTAGAAATTTTTCTATACATACAATCTACTATAGATGCATCTATACATTATTATAAATATCAGTGTTAATTTAATATACTGTGTATTTATTAAGTGCCAGTCATGTGTTAGACATGTTTCTTGGCACTGGGAATGCAATATTGGGTAAGGTGTAGTCCTTTGGCTTATGGATCTTGCATTAAAGAAGGGAAGACAGTGAATACATAAACAAATAAACATACATTAGTTCTAAGTACTGAAGAAACAGTGGTTGTCCCTCTGTTCACACGTTAATCACATTTATTCTGTCCCATGCTTGCACATGCCCCCATTTATACACATATGTGATCAAACTATATATACTGTTCCAAATGAAGCTCAGAGGAGACATCTAGGCCTGGGATATGAATTTTAGAGTATTCAGAATCCACTAGGTGTGGGAATGCATTGGTGGAGAATATAATTTAATGAGATAAAAAAAGGACATAATTTATATTGTAAATTACTGCAATCCACAATGAAGAGATCACCATCCTGGAATTTTATGCACAAATAACACAGCATCAAAATTCATGGACCAAACTGTCATGAATAAAATAGAGAGGATTGGAAACATAATAGTTATAAAGCCTTTAATTCATGTGTTTTAGCTCATCACAAATCAAGAAGGCAAAAAAATATGTAAAAATCAGAGGATTATTTTAAATAGTTAATCAGGTTATATTTATAGATATAACCACATATATACTCTGTAATAAGAGAATAAAACTTCTTTCAAGCACATATCATGCTACATATTAAAGCATGAAGAAATTGTTGACAGATTCCCCAAAGTAGAAAAGGTACAGGCCAGATTAGCCAAACACAGGGCTACAAAACTAGAAAGTTACAACAAAATGAAAACAGAAACAAAAATACTGATGTAGAAATTACCAGCAATGACAAGTACACACATTCTTTGTTATATAGTTCTTATATCCAATAGGAAACTAAAATCAAACTGTAGAACATCTATAAAATGGTGGTAAGGAAAACAGAATGTGTCACAAGATATGACAAAATTTACCTCAGAGGAAGTTTCATACATGAAGCATAGGACTCCAGTAAGAGAATTAAGACCCACCCTGGGCCGTTCCTTAACTCAAGTAACCTAATCAAAATACCCTACCTACAATAGTTTTACAAGCACAAGGATAGATTAAATTTAAGAACATACTTTTCTAGGGTACTTACAGCTTCAACCCATTACATTATCCATCCATATCTGCCACATTTGTTCTTCTTACTGCTATTACTTTTTTCTAGGTATGTGTCTGCACATGTCTTTGTAATAATTTCTCAAGCCTGGCTTCCGTGGCTTTTCCAATGTTTTTCTTGTTCTTGTAATTTCTATTGTTTCTTTCATTCCTCTAACAATTGTATTGCTCTCTTCTATGTGCCTCATCAGCAACTTTAGCTCACTTTTCATGCCCTCCTTTTTTTCTTTAATACACTTTTCCATGCTTATTTTAATTTTATTTTATTTCCTTGTATTTAATAAATATATATTGATTGCCTACAATATGCTAGGCACTGTGTTAGGTGTTGGGGATACATAAAAAGAAAAAAAAAAACCCTGCCTTCATACAGCCTATATGGAGGTGGGGAGACAAAGACAATAAACAGGGTAGACAAGTAAAATACGTAGTATATAAAATGTTGAAAAATGTGGGAGGTATAAATAAAGCAGGGGAGATGGCTATAAGATTTTGTGGCGGACAGTTGCACTTTTAGATTGGTTGTCAGAGAAGTTCTTGCTGAAGTGGTGATATTTAAGCAAAGACATGAAGAATGTGGGGGTGTAGGAAATGCTTATAATGAGGGGAAGAGTGTTCCTGGCAGTAGGAAGATCCAGGGCCATAGTTCAAAGCGGGAGCTTGCTTAGTTAATTTGAAAACCAGAGATACTCTGACTACAGTCAAGTGGGCAAGGGTGACACTAGTTGGTGACTGAGGTCAGAAAGGTGACGGGGGGGAAGATAATGTAGGGTTTTTGGATCTTTGTAAATATTTTTGGATTGTAAATAAGAAGTTAGATTTAAAAATAAATATTGGACAATTTTGATGATACAAGGGACATGATCTAACTTACAGTTAACAGGATCATTCTGGCTGCTGTGTGAAAAACTAACTAAAGGGAGGCATGGGTAAAAGCAGGAAGACTAGTAATGAGTTTATTGCAGTAATCCAAGGGAGAAAACAATGGCAAAGACCAGAGTGGTTGTGGTGGAGAAGGTGGAAAATGGTGTATTTCTGGATATATTTTGAGCTAATAGAATCTATAGATGGATTGGGTGTGGAGTGAGAGAGAAAGGGAGTAATCAGGATGGTGTTATGTATTGAATTGTGTCCCCCACAAAGACATTTTCAAGTTCGAATTCCCCGTCCTTTGGGTGTGAACTCATTTGTAAACAGGATCTTTGTAGATGTTATTAGTTAAGGTGAGGCCAAACTTAATGAGGTGAGCCTTAACCCAATATGGCTGGAGTTTTTATAAGCAGAGGAAACTTGGATAGTCAGGAGGAGACAGATGGGGAGAAAGATGGCCATGTGACAGAGCAGAGATTGACTTATTGATTGCCTGCAAACCTCTACCAGAATGATACGGATTTCAGCAAATCATGATGCTGTTGATACCTTTACGTTTCACTTCTAACTTCCAAAACTATTAAACAATAAATTCCTGTTTTTTCAAGCCAACTAGCCAGTGAGGCATTGTTACAAAAGCCCTGGCAAATTAAAGACACCTGGATACCAAGGTACTTGATCTGAACAATTGAAAGAAAGGAGTTGTCAAAAACTGATTGCAACTACATATACAAGCCATTTTATATCAGCATATACCATGCAGAACTGTGTGGGAGAGAGTGTGGTCTACAATGTGAACTATGGTCCATGCTCAGTGGCAAAGCCCCAGGATGTGTATATCCATTGCAGGTGATGAGCCACACTAATGAAAGATGTTTATGTGGGAGGTTGTGGAAGTGTGGGAGGTGGGGAGTATGGGAATCCCTATATTTTTTTGTGTAACATTTATGTAATCTAAGTATCTTTAAAAATTTTTTTTTTAAATTAAAAAAAAACTGAGATGGAGATTACTTAAGGAGGGACAGGTTTAAAGTGACAGTTCAGTAGCTCAATTTTGGACTCATCAGGTTTTAGAATTCTATTAATTATTTGAATGAAGATGTCAAGTAGGAAATTTGATAAAGGAATCTGGAGTTCCAAAGAGAGGTCTTGATTGGAGATATACATTTGTGAGTCACAAGTGTGTAGATGATATTTAAAAAAAGATAATCAATGGGATTAGTGTAGAAGGAAAAAAAGATGTAAAAAGGAATGTCTGGAACATTCCATCTTTACAAGTCCAGGAAATGAGAAAATAACAGATAGCCTGTAAAGTTGGAGCTAGATGAATATGGTATCCTGGAAGCCAAGGGGAGAATACCCTTCAATTAAGAGGGAGTGGTCAACTCTTTCAAATACTTCTGATAGTTCAAATAAGATGAGAAATGATCATTGGATTGGGCAATGTAAACTTCATTGGTCACCTGGACAAGTGGAGTTTCAGAGGAGTTGTAGGGACAAAGCATAATTGATTTGAGTTCAAGAGAGAAAAGGGGCAGAGATTTGGTGGGGGGAAGTGAATCTAAGCAACTTCTTTTAGGAGATTTAAAATAAAGAACAGTTGAAAAATGTATAAAAGCACATATACTATGTGGAGTCAAGGAGTTAGGAAAATCTTTTTTTAAATTTTATTTTTAGAGAAGTTTTAGATTTATATTTATAGAAAAATTATACGAAAAGTATAGGAAATACAATTTTAAAAGTTCTTCTGTCAATACAAGATAATATCCACAATAACAACTAATCAACTTTAGTCCATGGCCACACACCCAACCCATGATTAATCATTCCCCAATCCTTAAGGACCCAGGATGAGGTCCACTTTGACAAAATCAGGCTGAGAGGGGACCCAGATAACACAGGCAAATGGAAGGAATTATCCTGTCCACAGCTGCAAACACTCCTTGTTTTTTGGGATGGGACCTGTGTCCATCATCATCATTTTGTTTGTTGTCCAGGGAAAGCCCGAAGAATTGGGGAGTGAGAGTTGTCCGCTACTTTGCTGGGATTCAAGGTTCAACCGGCATTTGAACAGTCCTAAGATTTAAGTCTCTGTGAAATATACTTAGCAGGTACATTGAAAATTATAGGTTCAAATAAAAGAAGTAGAAGAATCATGATTAGGGGAATTATAAATGAGTATAACAATGTTATATTGAGGAGATAGATTAGAGGGAAGTATCCCTTCCTCTTATGTATGATATTTAGCTTATGATACTGATTCATTCCTTTTGGAGGAAGTATGTATTTATAGATCCAATGGTCCTTTCTGCTTATAATTCCTGTTATATTGGTGTCAGTTCTCTCTGGACTTCCTATTTTTGTAACCAATGTGGGAAGAGCTGAGGATAGTGATCTTGGATAGCAGGTATCTTTAATTTGGAAGTGCAATCTCAGAAGATTTTGTCTATAAGTGGTCCTTTCTCCTGGGGATACAGTTCTCCTATATTTTTGCTTGTATTTTTATTATTTGTTCTCTCTGAAATGAGCAGATCAACCAGGGTTTAGATTGTGGCTTTCTGTGATGTCCCATATATCAATGTTGTTTATTTGGAGATTTACTGTCCATTTTTCTCTCATCAGTTGACCCTGTTCAGTAGTTACAAATCTGATTTCATTTCCACTATCTCTTCCAACTTGTATCACCTCTAGGTCTTTTCTGCATATTTGAGGGCAGGATGATAGACAATAAAGGTAGAATTTCCATGTGGTTCCATCTTTGATGCTTTCTCCTGTTCCATTATGTTATTTAGAAGAGTGACTAAAATATAATAAAATAAAATAAAATAAATTAAAATAAAGGAAAAAATATATAAGAATGACTCAAATAGGCATACTCATTGTTTCTTGTTGAGTCTTTCTGTACCCCTGGGCTTCATCATGCCAAATGATGAATTATTGATTAGAATTTTCAGGAACAAATTCTTTCATTTTATAAAATACTCCATCCAGCTAGAGATCATAAAAATCATGGTGCTCTTCTTTTGAATTGGTCTAATTCCATTGCATTTGGCAAATATTCATATTTTATACTATAGGGAGTAGCCATTTCTTAATTTCACTGAGGGTAGAGTTTTCTTTTTTCAGTTTTATTCTTTTTACCTACCAGTCTGTTTAGGTAGGGGATGATAAAAGTACACTCTTAGTGTGCATGGTTTTAGAAGTCTCACAAAGTACCTTTAAAAAAGAGGGCAAGTGCAGTGAATGAAAATACTTTTATGAATTTAAATGTCATCTTTTGTGCTATTCTACTTAATAAAAATTTATTGAACAGGCACTCTAGTACCAAACCCTGTCCTAAATTCTGACTACACAGATCGATGATAGTTTGTACCTACCCTTGAGAAGCTCATTGTCAAAGATGGGCTAGAAAAGTCTACCTAGGAATTTTATATAAATTGTTCTAAATAAGGAAAATTTTGTTTAATAAGGGCACAGAAAAGAAAATAGGTCTCCATCTCATAGCAAGGCACCTGGCAGTTAGCAAAGAAATGGATTAAATACAATCCACAGATTAAATTGTATTTGAAAAAGGATATGAAGAAAGTTTATATAATTGACAAACATCGATGGGGCTAGGGGATGATCATGTGTTCTAGGTAGTTTTATTTTGAGCAAAAGTGTGGCTTGGGAAATCATGGGGTCATATTCAGTGAACATTTAGATTGATTTAATCCTAAATTAGGATTAGAGGAGGAAAGAAAGATAAGACTGGATGCATTATTTGGGGAAGAAATTAAGAACTGACATCATTAACCACTGTGAAATATTCTAATTCTCCTTCAAAGGAAATATAAGACCAATTCTAATAAAGTATTTAATCATCCACTACTGCTGATGCCAATATCTGAAAATCTGTTGTGGTAGGTTGAGTTATACACTTCAATGAAAGACATAATCTTAATCCACATTCCCGTATGTATGATACCACTTGTAAATAAGACTTTTTGAAGATGTTATTTTTAGTTAAGGTGCCAACTGAAGCAGGATGGGTCTTAATCCATATCACTTGGGGCCTTGTAAAGAGAAGACACCAGAAGTCAGAAATCAGGAGAATGCCACAGGGAGGGACCAGAAACTAGAAGTCAGTGGAAACTGCTAGACACAATATGAGAGAGAGATCACCATGTGATGAGAGACAGAGATGCAAAATGAAAAACCCCAAGGACTGAGGAAGCCAATACCCGAACGCTACAGACTTTGGGGAGAAAGTATTGCCTTGACAAAGCCTTAATTTGGGACTTCTAGCCTTGGAAACCATGAGTATGGCAAACTAAGACAGCTGAAACAGTAGAAAAGAAAGGAGCTGATGTATCTTTAAATCCAGAGTGAGACCAACATTCTCAAATCTGGACTTTGTCTTCTATGAAAGCTGGGGGAATTCTAAGCCATTGCCTTTGTTCCTTGCATACCTGTTGCAAGAGCAGATGCCCGGGTAGCCCAACACAGCACTTTGTCTTTTATATACCAAACTTCTGAGGATACGTTTTAAAGGGACCTTGGTGTCAGTCAACATGACCTGTTTTGTAAATTGTATGGAATATTAATGTTCTTCTGGCCCACTGCATGCTGAGAATAAGTTCAAGAAGAAATTGTCATATTTGCATGAACAGAGCTGGACCTTCATCCTTTACCTAGTAGCTACACTTAGAATACAGCAAGAGATCTGCATCCCCATCTAAGGCACCACTCAGAAGACACAACTAGATAAATCAGGTAAACTGAATATTTCATATATGCCACAGTAAATAGGGTGATTTTTATGAACAGCAAGAAATTGGCACTAGGTGCCATGGAGAGAGGAAGTTTTTAGTACTTCATACACTTCTGTTTTAATCAAATTGGAGTTGTCATTTACCTTTAGGAACTATAAATATAAGATTCTAGATGATGTTGGTTTGCATTTGGTTTCAGAGCAAATGTAGCAAATTATAGGGAGACATAAAAAATAATACAAAAACAAAACAAAAAATAACAACAACAACAACAACAACAACAAAAAAAAAAACACAACACCAAACCCAAGTATCTTTATTTTACATGCAAAGAAAGCATTTTAATAGACTCTATGCAAAGATCAGTGGCTGACTGTTACTGTAATAGGTTAAACTTTAAAACTCTCACATTCCATAAGAGGTGAAAGATTTGTATTTGGGATGTTTTCAGCTGTTAAAGTCTAGTCCATTAAGTTACATAACTTCCTCCATACCAAAGCAATATTAAGAGACCAATGGATGATAACAATATATCATAGATTCCTTGAGCTTAGTCATCAAAATAAATATTACCCAGCAAGCTAAATTTTAAAATCCTGCCTAATACAAATTACTGAGTACTTTGATGACTATATGAGAATTTTGGCTAATCCCATTCACATGCTCCAATCTCGAAAGTTGTATGATTGAATTCACCAGGTCAAACTTTTAGATGACTTCATACTTTACACATTGAACACCCAAGTCACTATTTCACAAGCTATGCACTGCGTAATAGAACCAGCAAGGTTTCAAGGAATGTTCAACCTAGATATCATTGAATGAAGAACTCCGGTTTTTAGTATGTGTGCTCTGAAGGAATTATGGAGCTGAGAAAGCATGAGTACAGGTTAACTAGGCCGATGGGAAGGGAAGCATTCTTGATAGAGATAACAGTATTGACAAATATCCTATGGTGAGAGGAAGTATGGGCATTTGAGGAACAGATAAGGCTGGAACTTGCAAGATATTTATAAAGATGTGGCTGCAGAGGTACTTTTATGACTAGATCATACAGAGCCCTTTAGTTATTTTAAGGTTATCTTTTTCCAAGAGAAATGGAAAGTCAAGAGAGAGTTTTAAGTAGAAAAGTGTTATATCAGATTTGTGTTTTAAAAAAATATCATCCTTATCAGAATGTTGAAAAGAGATTATGGAAAAATGTCAGTTTGGAAGCTGTTGCAGAATACTTGGCTAAAGATGATATTGGTTTGGATAAGAACAATGTGACATTAAAAAAAAAGAAAGGCAACCAGGCATAATTTGGATTATTCATACATTTTAGAAATTTTTATTAAGCACTTACTCATTCTAGGCTAGGTTCTAGATGCTGGGGACATAGTAATGAATAAAATAAACAAGAATTCCTGCCCATGTGGCACTTATCTTGTAGTTGGCAGGGATAAAGGCAATAAAACCACAAATAATTAAATTATTTAACTGGCCAAATGATAACAGGTTCCATAGAGTAAAATAGTTAGAAAAAGATGGATTATGAAAGCCAGAGGGGCACTTATTAAATTTTAACACTGTGATGCAATTATTAAAATGATAGTCAGGAATGACCATTAAAAAAAAAGCAATATTTGAACAAAGACCTAAAGGAGGTGAAGAAGCAGGTCATGTAAATACCTGTGGGAAAAGCATTCCAGGAAGAGGCAAGAGTATGTTCAAAGACCTTGTGGTGGAAACATGCCTGATATGTTGGAGAAACTGTAAAGAGTGCAATTAGCATAGAGGAAACTGGTAGTTGATAAACTGAACAGGGAAGTGGTACATTTTATCATGTATAACTGGGACCATAGTAAAGATTTGGCCTTTGTTCTGAGTGAGATAGTGAGTCATTGAGAATTTAGAGCAATGGGGTGACATGCTCTAAATTGTAAATTTACTTGTAAAACAATTTTACAAGTTTACTCTGGCTGCCATGTGGAGAATATATTGTAGTGTTGGTGGAGTAGGAGAAAAGGACCAAAGTCAAAAGATCATTTAAGAAGTAATTGAGAAATCTAAGTAAGAGATCATCGTGGCATGGAACAGAACAATAGCCGTGGAAGTATTAATTAGTGGTTGGATTCTGGATTTATTTTGAAAGTAAAACCAATAGGTTTTGCTCATAAATTGAGTAAGGTGGTGTGAATGAAAGAAAGGAGTCATGGAAGACTGTAAGGTTTTGTCCTTATCAATTGTAAGGATGAAATGGCCATCAACTGAGATGAGGGAGAGAGTTACAGGAATAGGTTTCTCAGTGAAGAATAAGCAAGGTCATCAATTGAGTATAAGAACACAGAAGTAGGTGATATATTTTTGAGGAGAGAGACAAGATGGTATGAAGGTATAGTCTAGGAGAGTCAGGAAATAAATGGACTGGAAAATTTGATATGGTTGCAAGACAGTTTCAAGGACCCCCTTTGAGGTTAGTTGTTACAAATATAAAGTGAGACAAGTCACCATGGCCACATTCTGATGTACAGGTTTAGATAGAAAGTAAGTGGTGATTTGGGCTTACAAGCTTGTGATTTTGCCAGGAGAGTATAATGAAGAAAGAAAAGGCTAAAGAGTTGCAGGTCTATGTAACAGTATGAGTAAAATGATGGGCCATGGAAATTAAAGGTGAATAAGAAAGGAAGTAAAGGCATTAGGGGATGAGTGACAGTGAAAAGGTGCTAATATCAATGGATTAGAGTTACTGGTGGAGTCAAATAATTGTTGTAGTCGGGGAACTATGAAGAGTCATCTTGAATGTTGGAAGGTGTTGGAGAGCAAGGTGCTTGAAACTGATATTATGGAAGAGTTGCATTGAATGATAATGGAGATAAATATATATATCTCAACCATGGAAGTAAGTAACTATTACAGTTTGAATTTTGTGAATCCCCAAAAGAAAAAGATTATGTTTTTAAACTAATCCATTCCTGTGTATATGAGATCCTTTTGATTGGACTACATCAGTGAGGCATGGCTCAGGTTGAGTCTCTGCCCTCTTGCTGGGTCTTATATAAATAGAGACACAGAGAGCGAGAGACACAGGAAAAGGAAGCTCTGTCAGTTTTGATCCTGCCATGTGAGAGAGGACTCAAGGCTCGCTAGCAGCCAAAGCTTAAGAACATAGCCCCAAAGGGGCTGGGCACACAGCGCATCTCAAGTCTGAAGAGACAAGCCCCATGCCTGGTTGTCCAACAGCCGAGCTCTGGGAGACGGCAGATTCTGGAGGGGAAGGCAGGAACCTCAGCATTGATTAGTGGCCTTAATGCTTCACCATATGGCAGGACCCCCGGATCATCAGTAGCTGGTCTTGGTGAGAAAGCAGCTCTGCTGATGCCTTAATTTGGACATTTCACAGCCTCAGAACTGTAAGCTTTTACCTTAAATAAAATTCCCATTATTAAAGTCAACCCATTTCTGCTACTTTGCATTGGCAGCCCTGTGGCAAACTAAAACAGTAGCTGAAACAGAGTTGAGTACATGAGGAGAGAAGGTTAATAAATTGAATATAGTTTATTAGAAAGATTATTTATATGTGGACCCCTAATCACCAATGATTGATGCAGAAGTACTGTTGGAGAAAATGACCACAAATAAAAAACTAAAATCTTCAAAGAATATAAGTAAATGCTCTAGTATATCAGCATGTATCAGTTATGAGGAAGATAATAGATGGTATAGTCTTATGAGTTGAGATTAAAAATTTAGGGCTCTTAGGTAAGAGAGAGGAATAATGGGTTAAAAAGGGCAATGAAAACTCACTTCCTAACTCAAAGCATGAATAATATGAGAGAGAACATAATCACCATGTGAGTAGGCTGCAGGGGCAGTGGTGCCCTCAGGGGAGAGCCAGCTTTCTCTTACAGCAAGAAGCTAAAATAAACAGAGAGAAGTTTGAAGATATGGGGAAGTCTTGCTTATGACACACCATGAGGTCTAAAAATGCATAGTAGCATGTTTTCAGGAGTGGAATAAGGAGTAGATTCAGAAAAGAGGATAGACTGAGGAATATGAAGATTAGAATCCAGGGGATAGAGGATGCTCTAAGAGATATAGCTTCTTATGCTAATAAGCATAATGAAATTAGTACCAGCCATCTGAAGGCAAAATGGTGAGAATAGGGGAAGGGTAGGTGTCTTACTAGGAGCATGCAGTAGGAGGGTTCTCTCTTTTTTCAGTTTTCAATGGCAGTTTGGAGGATAGAGGAGGGTCAGTCTTCTCGGGAACACACAGAGATTCAGGACTTCCTCTTAAATAAATAAGGTGAGGAGGTCAGGGGAAGGATGGTTTGATCCTGAGATTAGGAGTTCTAGGGTCCCTCATGTCTCCTGAAGATGGTATTGTGGAGACAGGATGGAGGTAGTGTTTCCTCTTGGCTTTCAGATCAGAAAGAACTAAGAAAAGGCAATTATAATTCAATGGCCTGAAACTCAAAAGGGGAATAAAGCTAAAGTAAGGGAGAGAGGCTGGAAAAAATGCAGTTTTGGCTATAAAATGGCAAATTGTACCACTAAGGACGCAAAAGATAAAGCATTAAATAAAGCCAATGTAGCTTTCCAGGGCGATCTCTCTTATTTATTTATTTGTTTGTTTGTTTGTTTGTTTTTATTCAAACTTTATTTCAAATTCTAAAAGTAAAATAATAGAAAAAGGCAGCTCAAGAAGTTATGGAAGCATTACTCCTAAAAAATTCTGTCCAGGCACTTTTATCCCATCTAATTCCAGCAACTAACTCAATTGTTCCTCTTAGTCTTCAGAAAGATACACTTATGAACACAGATTAGTTAAATGACATATGAAGGTCTCCTTATTAATGAAAAAATGAAGATGAGAAAAAAATGCTTAATCATATCCATATCTCACAAAACCAAACCCCATATTCTTTTTTTGACCTTTAGCATTTGTGTACTTTCTTTGCTTTTGCTACAAAATCATTACAATGTTGTTGCTAACAATAGTCTATAAGTTATATTGGTTATATTTTCTCTGTATCACCACATTTTTAAAACCTTGTAGTAGAAGAACATTCCTATATTTATATTAACCAAAATCCTCAACTCTCAAAATCATTATTATACATTCCCTACATTATCCTCCAGATGTCCTCCAACTAATATTAACCTCCCTAGAATACTTGTTTCAGCCACAATCACATCCATAAATCAACAATGTTTGTTACACTCATTATTATAATGTGCTACCATCAAGTCCATCCATTACCACACATTTACATTTGACCTTATTCAACATTCTATATACACCCAGCAACATCTCCCCGTTCTCAACCCACGTTCCATCTCCAACAACTTCATAGTTCAATTCCTTAAGTCTACTCATTTATTATTATTATTATTTTTTATAATTTTTAAATTTATTTTTATTGTGGGTAAAAATCAAAATTCTCTCAATACATACAAACATTTGCAAAATGATATATAAATATAGATGCATATATGTGTTTTTGCTTACAAAAATGTTATTTATATAATATATATACATATATTTTAAGAGGTGCTTAGATTACCCAATCATTTATTATTGTTCCATGTGTGTGTTCTGACAGTAAGGAAGGTGCCTGGCACAGCAAGATTCAGGCATCCTTAGATCCCTGACCAAAATACCACCCAATTACCATGGAAACCCATGTTCTTACATGTCATAATTATAAATTCCTGCTCTAACTTTGAAGTACTCAGATTGTCAGCAAGGATTCCCTATATGGGGAAAAGGCATATGGAGATAGGATAAAAGAGCAGAACTGCTCAACTCCTTATCTTCTTCTACATTAAAGAGAATAATCCTAAAACTAGAAAGAATAGAGCAACATGGCTCAGTGGGGATTAAAGTAGGAATTAAATGAGGAATTTCTGAGGGAGCACCCAAAACTCTTTAGAAGAATACAAGCCTCTGTACACAGACAAATTATAGAGGTCAGAATAAATAACTGATTTTACTCTTCAGAAGGTGTAGAAAATTAGAAAATGCACAGGGCTGGGGGAGAACAAACGCTGCTCCCTTTATCAAAAAAAGAACATGATGGAGTCCAGAAAATAGAAATCACTCAGTGGAAGAGTGATTCATGGCAAGATGTCAGTTCAGTGCAGCAGTATAACATAGCAGGTAAGAACATCGCTTCTGTATGTAGCCGGACAGTCTGGGTTCTAATCCCTCCTCTGCCACACACTAGTTGTGTGACCCTGGACATGGTACTTAGCCTCTCAGTGCCTCAGTTTCCTCATCACTAAAATGGTAATAATAATAATGTCTATCTTATGGGGTTATTCTGAAGATTAAATGAGTTAATATAAAATGCATAAAATAGTGCTTTCAATCTAGTAAGTTCTGTGTACTTTTACATGCTGCTGCTGCTGTTAATGATAATAATAATTATTAAAAAGCACTTGGAGAACAAAGTGATGATCACTAAAAATCAACCTAGGCTAACTAAGAAGAAAATCATCCAAACTTAACTGCCCTTTCTTTTTAATAACACTATGAGTTTGTTAATAAGGAAATGCTATTTCAATAGAGCATTTGACCAAGGGCCCCATTCCATTCTGAGGCTTAGACCAATGGTAGAGGAATAGAAATGAAACTGACCAGCAGGCAGATGTCATGAAAAGGACAAGAGTATCTGATCAAACAGATTTAGATTTGAAGCCAGAATCTGCAACTTTTCAGTTGGGGAATTTGGGTGAACAATTTAAACTCTTTGACACTCAGTTCTGCCAAATGTAAAATAGGGATAACAATTCTTACTTTGCAGAAGAATTGTAGAGAGTTGTTGCATTAAATGGAAGGTTAGATGGAGAATTGTAAAAGCTCCTTTCATCCTTACATGTATTTGACTGTGACCTTTTAGTTTCCATTATTTGAATTGAATCATTTGACTTTGAAGGAGTATAACTCATATAGAATTATTTCTAGAAATAAAATATTTGGCAACCCTTTTGTAATCCTACTATGTGTATAACCCTCTTCTTTCTCCTCATCCAGAAATCTCTGTACTGAAGAGAAGACATGGTCTCTTCAACTTGTCACAATTCCCCAACTCTTTGAGAGTAGTGCAGCTACCTCTTTCTGATGATAAGAAAAAGACCATTTTACATAGAGGAAATCACTCTAAGCAAATAATGTACAATAGTTGGATAATTATAGTCAGGAGCAAGTTGAAAAGTCAATTTTCATAATTAGGCTCTGATATGTTGTGGCTCAAAAATTTTTACCCAATGGAGAAATTTATATGTGGCAAGACTAATTAATCTGGTATTCTCTCTCACAATTGGTCTCTTGCAGACTCACACAAGTTGAAGTGGCTCAAAGAAGCCTTCCCACTTAATCTTGTTAGTTTGATGATTTTTTAAAGCACATAGATTAGACATTGGCATTTGGAATGTGGAAGAGATATTCAGCTGATATTTTCAAGTGCCATTACTTTTGACCCATGCCACCCATTGCTGGTCATCTATGATGTGCGTGAAGCCTGCAATGGGGAGGGAACCTTCTCGTTATAGATTCAAGCTAGATGTTGTTTTTCATTCGAATGTGTGAAAAGTAACTTTGGTCTGGTCATATCTTTCAAAATATCATATCTTTCAAGACTAAAATGATCCTGCTTCTAGAAAGGAAAGGGGGAATTACTTTTTCCCATTTTTGCCAGAAAGAGCCAAATGAACTGTTTTCTTTGTGCCCAGTAGCTAGCTTTATGTTACCAAGTACAATTGCAGTAAAAGAGATCTAGGCTCTGATTTCTTGGTCCTGATTTTCACATCTCAAGCCAAATTTTCCTACCCTTACTTCTTCAATCGGTGCTGCCTCAAGATAGCTATTGTCTGCTATCCTTTACTCTCTTTTCCCTTTCAAACCTCAATTATTGTTATATCAAATTACTTGCATTTCTCTGGATAACCTGTGTTGTTGCACACCCTGTCTGACCCCGTTGCTTATGCTGTTCTCTCTGCCTGAAAACCCCTTCCTTTTTCCTCATTTTTGCCTCACTAACTCCTCCTCCTAAAAGCAGCTTCGTTATTTGGCACAAGCATCTTCTCCTATGGGAATGTTTCTTTACCCCAACTTGTCTAGCCTGGGTTAGGTATCCTGTTCCTTTCCGTAAAAAAATGAGTGCAGCTGTTTATAATAACACGTACAACACTGCACACAAAACCCTGTCATTTTATAAGTAACAAATCCTAGGTCTTTTACTAATTCTCAGATAACACGTCATTCCACCACAAAATGTGCACAACTCTGATATGAGGAAAACAGCTGAATCAAGGGGAGTATCCTCGGCAGATGGCTAGGCTCACTATACTAGCTAAACAATTTTTCCCCTTACATAAGACTTGCAAGACATAAATCAAATGCTAGACTCAGCAAAATCATTACACATGACAGATGGAAGGAAGGAAAGGAATAAAGCTGACTTTTAAAAATTATTATTTTAAAGAAGCTGTAGAATATATAAATGTTAAATTGAAAAAATAGGAGATTCCCAAATACCTCACCTCCTCACCCTCCCACATTTTTCACAAAAAACATCTTTCATTAGTGTGGTACATTTGTTACAATTGATGAACACATTGAAACATTGCTACTAACCATGGTCTATAGTTTACATTATAGTTTACAATTTGCACCACACAATCTTATAGGTTTTGACACAAAGTATAATGGCTTGTACTTGTCATTACAGTGTCGTGCAGAACAATTCCAAAATCCTAAAAATGCCCCATGTTACACCTATTCTTCCCTCTCCCTTCCCTTATAACCTCTGGTAACCACTGTCTTTATATCAATGTTTCAAGATCTTCCATTGCTAGAATAATAATAAGTCTACTTTAGTCCATAGTTGTATACCCCCCCCCTTATGTTTGTTCATTCCTCAGTCTTGAGGATTTTAGAATGGTGATGCCCACTCTGCTTCCAATTGAGAGGAGGCTTAGATACTATGGAGCAGATGGATGGACCTGTATTGCTTCAGTTGTAGATACTCTCAGTTTTTTAGGATGGGCATTGTCCTTCATCATCATTTTGTTAGTTTTCCTGGGTGAGTCTGATGAATTGGAGGGTAAGTGTTGGCTGCAACTCTGCTGAGATTCAGGGCTCAACTGGCAAGGAACAGCTGGAAGATTTAAATCTCTCAGACACATAGTTAATAAGTATAGTGCTAATTATAGGTCCAAAAAGAAAGGGGCAGAAGAACCATGAGTCGGAAAATTATAAATGAGACCAACTCTGATACATTGGGGGTTAGGTTATCATATATTCCGAGGTAAGGTCCACTGACAGGATACCAAAGTCCTGGGGTTGTCTGCCCTGCCTAGATTGTCCAGATGTCTCAAGAGCTTTGGGGAACCATCCTGCTTGAGGCACTGTTTACTGTGGCAATCAGTGAGATACTACCAGACAAGCATAAACATCACCTTGGGAATGACCTCCTAACTAATTCTGAAATCTCTTAGCCATAAAAATTTATTTGTATTTAATATTTCCCCTTCTTTGATCAAGGTTGTTTCCAAATGCATGACAAATTAGTGCTTGGTAATAATTCCTCAGTGCCAGAGAGGTCATTCCTGGGAGTCATGTCCCAAGCCAGGGGTATGTAGTGAATTTATATGCTGAGTTTGGCTTAGAGAGAGGCCACATTTGAGCAGCAAGGAGACTTTCAGGAGGTAACTCTTAGGCAATATATAATACTAGGTGTGATGGTTAGGCTAATGTGTCAACTTGGCCAGGTAATTGTGTCCAGGTGTTTGGTCCAGCAAGCACTGGGCTAATTGTAGTACAAGAGCATTTATGGACTTCCATCACCAGTGAGTTTACTGCATGGATGTCTGATTACATCTGCATCAATCAAGGAGATTGCATCAGCAATGGGTGACGCTTTTATCCAATCAGTTGAATGCCTTAAAAGGGGAAGAGATTTTAACATTCAGAGAGAATATCCCAGTTTGTTTCCGGACAGCCAACTTCTCCCATAAACTCATCAAGGATCTTTCATTGGACTGTCATCAGAGCCCCTGGTTTGCAGCCTGCCTGCGGAACCTGGACTTGTGCATCCCCATGGTCGCGTGAGAGACTCTTAAAATCTCATATTATTGACAGATATCTCCTGTTGATTCTGTTTCCCGAGAGAACCCTGACTAATACACTAGGCTCAGTTTTCATTTCAAAGAACAAGGTTTATAAGTACAACCATCAATATCAAAGTCCTGGCATATTGGTCTTTCTTGCCTTGCTAAGTACTGCCCATGTACTCTAGGAATTCTTGCCACTCTATTAGAGAATGTAGCAGGATTCCCCAAGATGGAAATTCAATATTCTTTTGGTTATTGTGTGGGTCTCCACCTACTGAGACAACACACCATGACCCTTGGAACATATTTGTATTCCATAGAGGCATGTCCCAGAGTACACACCTTACCACACATGCCCCACCACCAACACCCTGCACCAGTGATCCTCCCCTGTCACAACTGAGACTTTTCTGCAATGCAAAATCTTCCCCAAAACAAAACCAATAAATAAATAAATAAAAATATTAAAAAATACAATATAAAAAATAAAATATATAAATAACAAATTTTAAAAAATAAATGTTTTGTAGTTTTCTGAATACAGGTCCTTTATGTCCTTGATTAAGTTTATTCCTAAATAATTTGGTTGTTTTAGTTGCTAGTATAAATGGAAATTTTTTTCTGATTTCCTCCTCAAATTACACATCAGTAGTATATAGAAGCACTACTGATTTTTGCATATTAACCTTGTATCCTGCCCCTTTGCTGAACTTGTCTATTAGTTCTAGTAGCTTTGTTCTGGATTTTTCAGGAGATTCTAGATATAGGATCATATCATCAGTGAATAGTGAAAGTTTTATTTCTTCCTTTCCTATTTGGGTGCCTTTTATTTCTTTATCTAGCCTAATTGCTCTAGCTAGAACCACTAGCACAATATTGAATAACAGTGGTGACAGTGGGCATCCTTATCTTGTTCCTGATCTCAGCTTTCCGTCTTTCACCATTGAGTACAATGCTAGGTGTAGGTTTTTCATATATGCACTTTACAATATTAAGAAAGCTGCCTTCTATTCCTATGTTTTGGAGTATTTTTTTTTTAAATCAAGAAAGGGTGCTGTATTTTGTCAAATGTCCTTTCTGCTTCAATTGAGAGGATCATGTGATTTTTCTTCTTCAATTGATCACTGTGGTTTATTACACTAATTGATTTTCTTGTATTGAATCACCCATGCATACCTGGGATAAAAAACCACTTTATCGTGGTGTGTAATTCTATTAATATGCTTTTGGATTTGGTTTGGAAGTTTTTGTTGAGGATTTTTGTATTTATATCCATTAGAGATATTGGTCTGTAATTTTCTGTTTTCATAGTATCTTTATCTGGGTTTAGTATTAGGTTAATAATGGCTTCATAAAATGAATTTGGTAGTATTCTTTCCTGTTCAATTTTTTGGAAGAGCATGGGCAAGATTTTTATTAGATCCTCTTTGAATGATTGGTATAACACCTGTGAAGTCATCTGGTCCCAACCTTTCATATTTGGGAGGTTCTTGATGACTGTTCCAATATCTTCATTTGTGATTGGTTTGTTGATGTCTTCTATTTCTTCTAGGGTCACTGTAGGTGGTTCGTTTTTTCTAGGAATTTGACCACCTCCTCTACATTGTCTAGTTTTTTGGCATAAAGTTGTTCATAGTATCCTCTTATGATCTCTCTTATTTCTGCGGGGTTAATGAAAATATTGCTCCTATCATTTCTGATTTTATTTATTTGTGTTTTCTCTCTTTTTTTTTTCTTTGTCAGTCTACCAAAGGGTTTGTCAATACTGTTGATCTTCTCAAAAAACCAACTTTTGGTTTTGTTGATTCTATTTTTTTGTTGTTGTTCTCAATTTCATTTATTTCTATTCTGATCTTTATTATTTCTTTCTTTCAGCTTGGTTTGTGATTAGTTTGCTGCTCTTTTTCTAGTTCTTCCAGGTGTGCAGTTAGGCCTTCAATTTTAGCTCTTTCTTCTTCTTTTAATGTAACTACTGAGGGCAATAAGTTCTACTCTCAGCATTGCCTTTACAATGTCCTAGAGATTTTGATAAGTTGTGTTCTCATTTTCATTTGTCTCAAGTTATTTGTTGATTTCTCATGCAATTTCTTCTTTGATCCACTGATTGTTTAAGAGTGTGTTGTTTAATCTCCATATATTTATGAATTTTCCTTTTTTCTGTCCATTAATGGTTTCCAGCTTCATTCTCTTATGATCAGAGAAAATGTTTCATATAATTTCAATCTCTTTAAATTTATTGAGACTTTTATTGTGACCTATCTTGGAGAAGGATCCATGAGCACTTGAAAAGAATGTCTATCCTGCTGTTTTGCTCTATAGATGTTTTTTAGGTCTTGTTCTTTTATCATATTATTCAAATTCTCTGTTTCATTACTGTTCTATCCAATACTCAGAGTGGTATATTGAAGTCTCCAAATATTATTGTAGAGATATCTATTTCTCTCTTCAGTTTTGCCAATGTGTGCCTCATGTATCTTCAGGAAACCACAATACATTGTTTAAAGAAACCTAAGAAGACTTAAATAAATGGAAGGACATTCTGTATGCATGAATTGGAAGACTAAATATTGTTAAGATGTCAATTCTATCCAAACTGATTTACAAATTAAAATGCAATCCCAATAAAAGCCTAACAGTCTTTTTTTTTTTTTTGCAGAAATGAAAAAACCAATTATCAAATTTATTTGGAAGGGTAAGGGGTCCTGAATAGCCAAAAATGTCTTAGAAAAGAAGAATAAAGTTGGAGAACTCCCACTTCCAGTCTTTAAATCATATTACTTAGGTACATTGTTAAAAACAACATGATACTAGCTTAAAGACAGAGAGATTAACCAATGGAACTGAATCGAGAACTCAGAAATAAACCCTCACGTATACAGTCAAGTGATTTTTGAAAAGTCTGTCAAGCTTTCCCAGCTGGTCCAGAGCAGTCTATTCAACAAATGGCGCTGGGAGAACTGGATACCCATAACCAAAACAAAGAAAGAGGACCCCTATCTCACACCTTATACAAAAATTCACTCAAAATGGATCAAGGACCTAAATATAAAAGCAACAGCCATAAAACTCCTAGAAGAAAATGTAGGATAACATCTTCAAGATCTTGTGGTAGGCAGTAGTTTCTTAAACCTTATACCCGAAGAACAAGCAACAAAAAAGAAAATAGATAAATGGGACCTCCTCAAAATTCAACACTTTTGCACCTCAAAGGACTTGGTCAAAAGGGTGAAATGGCAGCTGACTCAATGGGAGAAAACATTTGGCAATCACATATCTAATAATGGTTTAATATCCATAATATATAAAGAGATCATACAACTCAAAAATAAGACTAACTACCCAATTAAATAAATGGGCCAAAGACTACAAAAGACAATTTTCCAAATAAGAAATACAAATGGTGAAGAAACACATGAAAAAATGTTCAGCATCACTAGCGATTAGGGAAATGTAAATCAAAACTACAATGTGATATCATTTCACACTGATTAGGCAGGCAGCTATTGAAAAGTCAGAAAACTGTAATTGTTGGAGAAGATGTGGAGAGATAGGAATGCTTATTCACTGTTGGTGAGAATGCTGAATGGTACAGCCACTGGAGAGGACTGTTTGGCAGTTCCTAAAGAAGTTGAATATAGACTTGCCATGTGAACCAGCAACACCATTACTTGGTATATACCCAGAAGAACTGAGAGCAGAGACATGAACAGACATATGCACACTGATATTTACAGTGGCATTATTCACGATTGCCAAAAGTTGGAAACAACCCAGGTGTCCATCAACTGAAGAATGGATAAATTGTGGTGTATACACACGATGGAATATTATGCAGTGGTAAGAAGAAATGAAGTCACGAAACATATGACAACATGGATGAACCTGTAGGACATTATGCTGAGTGAAGTAAGCCAGACACAAAAGGACAAATACAGTATGATTGCACTATTATGAACTAAATATATTATGTAAACTCATGAAGTTAATAATTAGAATTTAGGTCACCAGAAAATAGAATGAGGGTAAAGAATGGAAAGCTGAGGATTAATCTATGCAGAACTGGTAAAAAGGTTGTAGATCTTTGGAAATGAATAAAAATGGTGAAAGCATATCATGGTGTTTGTAACTAGCAGAGCTATTATATGGGTATGACAGTGGTTGAAATGGAAAGTTTAATGTCATGTATATTACTAGAATGAAAGCTAAAAACTGTAACATAGGACTATATAAGATAGTGAAATCTCATGTAAAATATGAATATGGGTCATATTGCATATATAAGACTGTTTTTACAAAATATAAATACAAATACACCTGAGAGAAGGAAAATGAATCACAGCTATGTACAGCAGGGGAAGCATAGAGAGATTGAGAGGTGAAGAGTTTTGTTTCTTTGTTTATTGCTGTTACTATTTTTGGAATAATGAAAATGCTCTAAGAATGATTGAAGTGATGAATGCACAATTATGTGATTACACTGAATACCACTGATGTACACTTTGGAAAGATTTATGCTTTATTAATATGTATCAAGAAAATTGAGTTGTTAAAAAATAAAAAATGAAAAGAATATTTTTTACATTGTGTTTTCATTCCTGTAAGATCTGTTATCTTTTATGTACAGTGACAATTTCTTCTGTATTTTCCCACAATGTCTTATTTTTTTCAGTTTATTTTCAAAGAAACTTTAGGTAACAGAAAAGTCACATAGAAAATATAGAGAATTCCCATATACCCCGACCCCCCTCACATTTTCCCTTATTAATAACATCTTACGTGAGTACAGTACATTTTTTTAAATCGATGAACAAATATTGAAGCATTGCCACTAACTATAGTCAATGATTTACATTATCCTTTACATTCTGTACCGTACACTTTTATAAATTTTAGCAAAATGCATAATGGCTTGTGTCCATCATTGCAAGATCATGCAGGACAATTCCAATATCCTAAAAATGCCCCATGCTCCATCCATTCTTCCCTCCCCTTCCCATCAGAACCCATGGCAACCTCTAGATTGCAATTTTTGACGAATAAGTTCATAGTTACTTGCATTAATATTGAGGGCTTGACATATTAGTCTGTCTTCTTTTACTAGACACTGCCTATGTTCTCAAGAGACTCCTCCCCGTCTATTTGAGAACCTAGCTGGATTCCTGAGGATGGTAATTTAATAATTTCTTTTTTATTGTGTGGGTCTCCAACCACTGAGATAGTATCTTATGACAAGATGGACACTTTCATATTCCATAGAATCATTCCATTCCACAGGTGTGTCCTTTCCCACATATCCCCCCACCCCAACACCCTGCACAAATAACCCTCCCCTGCTATATTTGTTAAAAGAGCACTCCCACTATTGTACTTTTAAACAAAGACCTATAAGTCCCTAGAATTCACATGTTCTTTCCTCCAGCCCTCCCCCCAATTCCATAGAATCCAACCCAATCCTGACCCTGCTCACCCTCACATTCCAGCACAGTTGACCCCACTCACATCCCTGCACCACTATCACCCGCATCCACTGCCAAACCACACCCTTCCAACTTATCACAGGTTTTGCCCATATTGAGCATAGGCTCACCACACTCCTCTTTGAACAACTAAGCTTCCTCTCTGACACTTGGTTCCACTTATTCTATATCCTTGTAGTTGTCCATGTTCCCTTGAAAAAGTATTAAGACCATAGAAAAGGAAAGAGAGTAGAAGAGAAAAAGAAGAATAGTAATAATTTAAAAATGATAGAAAGGAACCATAAAAGAGGCAGGAAGCAATACGTAATAAAAAATACATTAAAAATACAAAGGAATAAGAATAAAAAAGTTGGAATAAAGAAATGGAACAAGTAAAAAAAAATAAAAGACTGGAAAGATGACAAGAGAAGAAGAAGAAAAAATGTGAAGAGCAAGCAAGAGAAAGTGGAATGAAAGAAAAGCAATGGAAGAGGGAAAAATGAAAGAAAAAAAAGCAATAAAGATACTATGGAGAAAAAAGGAACAAAGAGGAAAATCAAAAAACAAAAACAACCCAGAAAATATAGGCTTCCCTCTTAGGCCCTTATGAACCATCTCAGGCTGCTAGTGTTCATCAATCAATCACCCTGCAGTTTGCTATCCAGTATTAGAGAATAAAATTAATAATAAATAATAATAAATATAAAATAACAGATCAAAAGCCTAATACAAAAAAACCTCGGTCTATAAGTTCCCTCTCACAAGGTGCTGGCTGGGTGCTTGCCAACCTACTGGATCACTCTTTGGATCCCTTCTCTTAGAAGGTACAGGGAATTGAACCAGGGTCCTAGTATATGGGAGGCAGGCGTTCCTACACTGAGCTATACCCACTCTCCAGGTTAAATAGGCTTCTGAAAGCTCATCTGGCTCTCCCTGCCCTCTTTTCCCTCAGGCAAGTTGGGCTTCTAACAGTTTGGCTCTCTCTTCTGGCTTCCTTCTCTCCTGGGCTGTTAGGTGCCACATACCCCCTCACTGATCTACCTAGCTCCTCTCTCTTCCCAGGCGCCTGGGTGTGACAGCCTGCCTGATCCAATCGGATCCTCCTCCCCTCTCCCTGGGGTTGCTCCAGTGCTGGCTGGGGTCCTTTTTGAGATTTAAAGGGGGATCAGCTAGCCAAACTCACTGAAGAGAATTCACTCTCTGCCCTCCACCAGTCCCCTCTTCTTCCCAGGGAGGAGGATTTTCTTCCCCGACTCGCTTGGCTGTAGTGAGCCAGGGGGTTTACTGAAGCTATTTGCCTTGAGGGTGGCCTATATGTGCCATTCCCAGCCACAGGGTGAGTAACGTAAGGTTTTTTTTTTTTTTTTAAAGATTTTATTTATTTATTCATTTATCCCCCCCTTGCTGCTTGTGCTCGCTGGGTCAGCTAACCACGCCGTGCGGGCGGGCTTGCCCTCACCAGGAGTCCCCGGGAAGAGGGCCCGGGACCTCCCACATGGTAAACGGGAGCCCTACTGATTGAGCCACAGCCGCTTCCCATAACGCAAGGTTTTTGATTGGCCTCTTTGTCTCTCCATCCCTTTCTCTTCTGGATGATCGATCCCCAACGCAGCTCCTTTGATTAGCTTTTTGCCCTTCTTCCCTTGTTTTTGTGAGAGAGTTGAACCCTGCCTATGTACTCTGACACCATCTTCCTGGAAGTCCAAAATCTTTCCCATTGATAAATTGCATAATATTGAACCACATCACTGAAGTAATCTCCCAATCTATGACAAGGTATAAGGAGTAAACAGAATAATGAAAGGTTTGGGGCAAAACTAAGTAATAGTGATTTCAGGAAAGAAAAATGGATCTACATCAAGATGTTGAAACAAGTAGTACACATCTGCACCTCTATTTGCAAATGATTATGCAAATAAAGGACAAATACTCTACTTGATGTATCATGAGGGGTACCTCACTGTGCTCAGTACACTCCTGGCAGACAGACCACTCTCTTCAGCTACTGGAATCCTCTCCAGAAACATTATTGAATCTCTTTGATTTCCACAGGCTCAAATTTATTGGAGGACCACAGATATCTGTATTTTGGCTGCATGACTCTGGTTTTGTTCAGACCAAGGAGAACAGGGAAAATGGTAGTTATCTGAATTATTCCAACCGCTGTTCGCATCAGGACCACATACTGTTGTCTGCGCAGCTGCAGGAAACCAACACTCTGGGAATCTATTCTAATAAGAGAGACAGGCTTGTAAAGTAATAATATATACTAAATTGAATTAATTATAGCCTAGATTTCTACCACAAGGTATCCCCAAGTTCTTCAGCCCTATGGGTTAACTTTTCCTATAACATTTAATTGAAAATTCCTGCAACCATACATACAGAAGACAACCAAGTCTCCCCTCCCCCAGCAATACCTCAGAGGGCTTACATATCTCCTAATTACCTCTTACTACATTTTTTGCTTATTCTGAATTCTCTGTCTTACCTATATCTTGTTTCTTGTGGCCGTTCCCTTTTCTCTACCTTTTATTGATCTAGACATGCAACCTAACTAGGCTTGCCATATTGAGCAAATTAAAAGAAAAGAAAAAACTCAGGACATCCAGTTAAATTTAAATTTTTGAATTCAATTTCAAGTTGAACTAGTCATCCTGCATTTTATCAAATATCATTTCTTTGTTTATCCCAACTCATATCATTCAAGGCAAATGTGTATAACATACTGAAGATTCATGGGTAACAGAGGGATCTGTTTTTAAGTTACATGGTCACTCTCATCACAAGGAGTTTTCCATTAGTTGATATTGTTACTCAGGACCCTGTCCTCCTATCATTTTGCTAAGCCATCTCTATCCCTGCTTCTAATTCTCAGCACATTCTCCCTATCTTTCTTAGACAGCTCTAGAATATCAACTCCTCCCATTTTATTATGTGAGGTGATTCAGCTCTTTTAATTTGTCTCACCCTAGCCTATTCTCAGAAGGATTTAAGAAGGCCAAGGGCAGGGGAGTGGGGCTTCATCTTTCATATGTTAAGTGGCTGTTAAGGAATTTTCCTAATAAAAACAGTCCTCTCCCAAGAAGAGGCCTGCTAGCCAGCTTTAAAAATATAATTTTCTCTCTTACCCTTTATATAAGTAAATGATAAATGGAGGAAGATGTTTGCTCATAGGATGATCAATGAAAGTGAGTGAGCATTCACAGCAAAACTGACATGACATCTGCACTAAGCATTGAGGGATTAGTAGGACTTCCCTGAGTGCAGAGTGGAGAAATGGCCTACCAGTAATTTTTCTTCCTTTTTGTTTCTTTTCTTTTCTTTTTCCTCCCTTCCTCTCCCCTCCCTTTCAATCCTCTCTCTTTTGAGTTCTCATCAAAATTCACAATTGTTGCCAGAGAGCTACCACTATTTCCATTTCTTTCTGCTCACTTTGTATGTAAAGTCTGTATTTAAAGCATCCTGGCTTGGCTGGGGAAAAGGAAATTAAAATAAATTAAAAATCAAACTCCTGATCTAAAGTGTGGTAGCAATGTTGCTCTTCCATGTGAATATCAATATCAAGGTCTCAAGGCAAACTATTTTGGCACAGGGCATCTTAGTTCCAATTCCTTGAGGAGGCGATGTCTTCTATTTTGGCTGAAGCTGTCCTCCCAATGACAACATTCAGACATAGCAATAATGAAGAGCCAAAGTTGATCTAGAATGTTGAAATCAATAATATAGCATCAATACTATAGATTTAAGGCAAATCCATGGTTCTGCAAATCATGTGAAAAGCGTGCCTTGAAGGATAGTCCATGAAAAGTCAAAAGGCAGTATGGATTTTATATGGGTTTTGAAGATTCCAGGCTTGGTAACTGAAATTAACTACCTTCCTATATCTGAAGCCAATCATTCCGTGGGAACAGATATTCCAGAAATAATTTCCCTGCTTCTTCTTGTACACAAAAGATGGCTATCAGTTTTGTATTGCTTTAGTGTCCTGAACACTTAGAACAAAAGCAAAGCTCTAACAGAATCACAATCCTGTGAAAAATGCTGGGATAGATAATACATGAAAATCCCTAATAAAACAGCCACTAATAAAACCCTATTTACCCGTTATCCCTGATCCAAACTCAGCTCCAAAGGTAATTTGAGATCCCATTAGTTATTTTTATTCCATTAGTGACATAAACACTCAGTCTTTCCTGAATATTAGACTTTTAAACTTGAACTTGATATAATAAACTTACCTCGAGATGAGAGTTTAACCAACAAATAATTGAAATATGTTAAACTAAATAAAAGAAAGTCAATAATATGCTAATTCAAAAGAGATTTTGCTGTGCCTTGAGGGCATCAGAAATTGGATTTTAGGTTCACAGGAGATGGGAAAAATAATCAGCACCTAACATTTCTACTTCTTCCCTCTGACTTTTCATTCCAGAAGATGGATTCTTGTGAGGGAGGCAAGTTTACTTCAGCAGGCTTTCCCTGAGCTCTTACTCTGTTCTAGGCCTGTCTTAGGTATTGGAGTCACGGAGATGAATGTCAGGGCTCTTTCCTTAAGGAACTCAGAGTCCATTGAAGGAAAGAGACATGTTAAGCTGGCAATTGCAATATGTGGGGAAAGTAGTCAAAGAAGTGAGTGTGGGAGTGAAAGGCAGAGTACATTCTATCATGCATGTAGGAAAGCAGGGATGCCTAATAAAAGAGAGTTTGAATCTGAGTGGTGCAAGGAAAAAAGCCTTCATCGTCCTCAGTAACTGGTATTGGCCACTAAAATGCTGATTAGCCCTTGGCAGAAAATGAGGAGAGTGAAGAGTATGTTTTTTTTTTTTTTCCCTTACTTTTTATTGTACAGTATGGTGTAGGGCAGAAGGAAACTTGAGGTGTTGGGAGAGTTGTGGTTAGGAAGGCTTCACAAAACAAATGAACACTGAGTTAGCCTTAATGGAAAGGTGGCAAAAAGAAATCAAGAGTTGGGGGAGCGGGGGAGCTATTCTGGGAAGAGGCACAGAGGAAGGAAAACCAAAAGCAGGTTATTATTGCCACTTTTTCTGCAAAGGGAGAGATTGCAAATACGGCTTTGTGGGCCATACTTCCTTTGTCACGATTATTCATTTCTGCCTTTGTAGGCAAAGCAGTCATGAACAATATGCAAATGAATAGGGCTGTGTGCCTATAACACCCTATTGACAAGAAAAAATAAAGGCAGTGGGTTACATTTGTCCCAAAGTGCATTGTTTGCTTACCCTTGATCTAAGTGACAGGGAAACAGTGACAGATTTTAAGTAATTTTACATGTGAAATAGAAGTTGCTACTTTTATTAAGCTCCTCAGGTGAATCTGATAGGCATTCAGACTTGGTAAACAAGATTCTTGAGTCTAGGTACTACATCAGCACAGTCCTATAGAGCTCTCTGTAATGATGGAAAGGTTCTACATCTATGCTATACTCCTAGTTACATGTGGCTATAGAACACTGGGAATGGGGCTGGTGTGAGTGAAGAACTTAATTTTAAATTAAATTAAATCTAATTTAAATTGGAATAGCTATGTATGGCTAGTGGATGCCATATTGAATAGTGTGGTTCTAGGTAATGGCCAAAGTTTGTATTTTGACTGAATTGCAAGTACAAGTACAAAGCAAGGAACTATAGGAGTTGCTACAAAGAACCAGTCCAATTGGTATTAGACATCAGCAGTAAATATAGGAAAGATTGCAATGCAATCTCTAAGGGCACTGAGATGGTTTAGAACCATAGGAACCCCAGAAAAACATGTTCTTAAAGTTAAACCTTTCCTGTGGGTGTGAACCCATCGTAAAGTAGGACCTTTTGATGAGGTTATTTCAGGTAAGGTGTGGCCCACCTCAATCAGTATAGGGTCTTTATCAATGGAACAAATCCAGACACAGAGAGAGAAAACCAGAGAAGCAAGAAACTGAAATCAACAAAACTCAGAAGAGAAGGGACAGACCAGCCGGTGCTTCCATGTGCCTTGCCATGTGACAAGCTAAGAACTAAGGGTTGCCAGCAACCAGCCCCAGAACAACACAGTCTTGGGGAGAAAGTATTGCCTTGATAATACCCCAATTTAGACATTTTCTCAGACTCAAAACTCTAAGCTCATAAATTCCCATTGTTTAAGCCAACCGATTTCTTCGTGTTTGCTTTGAACAGCCTCAAAAACTAAAACAGACACCTTAAAATATTTCATTCTATTTCTGTCTTTTCTGTTGGAATCTTTTGCCCAATTTGTTACTGAGTTTTTTAAATCTTTCTTTCATGTAGTTGCATGAACTTTTTGTAAGGAAATTATCTTTTGGTAACGTGAGATGCCAGTATTTTTTCTTAATTTTTAAATTTCTTTTGGCTTTGTTTATTCTGTTTGCAACCATGGAAATTATTTTTAGATATAACTGTAATAATCTCTTTTTTTATGGCTTCTTGGCATTTTGTTAATCTTATAGCTTTGTCGACATTGAAATTATTTAAAAAAATATTGCATAGAGTCTTCTGGAAATTTAATGGTTTGATCATTTACTTTTTAAAAAATATACTTTTTAATTTTTTTGAAAAGACACTTAGATTATATAAATGTTACATAAAAAATATAGGGGATTCCCACACGTCCTGCTCCCTACCCCTCCCACATTTTCTCACATTAACAACATTCTTCATTAGTGTGGTACGTTTGTTACAATTGATGTACACATTTTGGAGCATTGCCACTAAGCATGGATTATAGTTTACATTGTAGTTTGCACGCTTTCTCACTCAATTCTGTAGGGTATGGCAGGATATATAATGGCCTGTATCTGTCATTGCAATGTCATTCAGGATAATTCCCAAGTCCCAAAAATGCCCCCATATTACACCTGTTTTCCCTTCTTCCTCCCCTTAGAACCTCCAGTGGCCACTGCCTCTACATCAATGATATAAGTTCTTCCATTGCTAGAATCACAATAAGTCTGCAGTAGAATATGAGTAAGTCCACTCTAGTCCATAGTTCATTCCCCAATCCTGAGGATTCTGGGATGGTGATGTCCACTCCACCTCTCATTGAGAGGGGGCTTAGATCCCATGGGGGCAGATGAATGGGACTATCTTGCTTACAGTTGCAGACTCTCTCTGTTCCTTGGGATGGTCATTGTCCATCATTATCTCCTTGTTAGTTGTCCTGGGTGAGTCCAATGAATTGGAGAGTAGGTGTCACAACTCTGGTGAGATTCATGGCCCAGCTGGCCAATGGACAGCTCAAAGATTTAAGGCTCTTGGACATACACTTATCAACTCTAGTACCAACTGTAGGTTCAAATAGAAGGGTCAGAAGAGCCATGTATAAGGAAATCACGACTGACTCCAATTCTATCACTGGGGAACATAAATTCCAAAGTAGGGTCCACTGGCAGGGCATCAAACTCCTGAGCTGTCTGCCTTGCTATAGTGTCTGGATGTCTCTAGAGACCTCAAGAGACCCGCTATTTGAGGCAAGATTTACTTTGGCAGTCAATGAGATCCTGCTGAGCCGTGCATAAGTGTAACCTCTGGAATGACCTCCTGACTCACTTTGAAGTCTCTTAGCCATATAAAATCATTTACTTTTAAATATTTGTTCCACATGGCATTTATTTGGTTTTAAAGTGTGAGTTAAAGATCCAACTTAATTTTTTTCCAGATACCTACCCAGGAATTCCCAAATTATTTATTGAATAATTGAACTTTTGCCCACGGACATGTTATCACATCATATAAAAAAACTCCTGTATATATTTGCATGTATAATTCAAATTTCTATTCTATGCTCTTGATATATTAATGAGCCAGACTCATACTCTTTGAATTATTAAATATGTTTTAATATTTGGTAGGGATGTCTTCCACATTAATCTTTAAGAATTTTCTCACTACCTTTTGTTTGTTTGTTTGTTTTACTATGTGGATTTTAGAGTTAGCTTTTTGAGTTACCCTTTGTTTAAGGAGAAGCATTATCTTTTTTTTTTTTTTAAGATTTTATTTATTTATTCATTTATCCCCCCCCCCTTGCTGCTTGTGCTCGCTGGGTCAGCTAATCGCGCCGTGTGGGCGGGCTTGCCTTCACCAGGAGGCCCCGGGAACCGAACCCGGGGCCTCCCATATGGTAAACGGGAGCCTTACTGATTGAGCCACAGCCGCTTCCCGAGAAGCATTATCTTTATGAAGCTTTGTTTCCCTAATCAAAAGCATGACATACGTTTTGCAATCATTCAAGTATTATTTTGAATCTTTCAGTAGTGTTTTTAAAGATTTACTGCATTCTTATTTCCCAAAATGCTATAACAAAAAATTCCAAACATACCTAAAATTTGAAAGAATTATATGATAAACACCTATATATAAACCATGGACATTCTGCCATTTGTATTTTACTATAGTTGCTTTATCAAATATCTATTCATTTATTTCTCTATCAATCAAAAATGCTTTATTTCAGTGAAACTTGCAGACACTAGTAAATTTCACTGTAAGTAAGTCAGTTACGAGAGTATTTTTAGTTGTATAAATTATTTATTAATAGACAAGGTCTACAGACTTATAGAATTATTTCTTCATAGATATACCTACAGTGCAGCAATGGTGGCCAATGGTCTTGGTGTGCAAGCCTCAGAGAAGGCCCTGAAAGTGGTGCAGCCCTATGTGGGCTGAAATCTTCCATCACTTCAGGTCTTCACGTTGCTGGTTGTCCAGACCATTGGTGAGAATCTGACGATATTTTTCATCCTTCACATCCTTCTGTTTATTCAAGAATCAGTCTGGATGTAGAGAAGCATGGGAAAAGTATGATTAATGTAACCTATAGACTATATTTAACAGCAATACTGTATTATCTTTGCACCAATGTCAAAGATATATTGTGTAATAATAGGGGCTATGGGAAAAATGTGCCGAATGTATGCTATGGACCATAGTTAATGGTGATAATATGAAAATTTTATTTCATAATCTATACCAAATGTTCTACAACAATGTAGTGTACTGGTAGAGGGGTGTTATATGGGAATTCCACACATGTGCATGATTGTTTTGTAAGTTCACAACTTTTCTTATAAAAATATATTAAAAAATAAAAAAATCAGAAAGGAAAAGAAAGGACCAGTCTGGGATCTTGACCTTGTACTGGTGCAGTTTCTGCATGATAGTGATCACATATTCCACCTCATCCTCAGGGACCTCTGCTGCCCTATTGGGAAGGTCAATATCTGCATTCCTCAACAACACTTGAGCATATATCTTCGCCTCACTCCATTACCAGCAGTGATAGCAAAGACTATTTTCCACCATCCATCGATATTGATTTCTCTTTATAAACTCCCCTTTTATATTCAGTAATATTCTTTCTCTTGAAGTCTCCTTTTTTTGGGGGGTAGTTTCTTTTATTTTTAAAGAAGCTTTAGATTCCATAAATGTTGCATCGAAAATATAGTGGATTTCTGTACACCCCAACCCCTCTACCTCTCACATTTTCACCTAATAATAACATTTTTAATTAGTGTGGTGCATATGTTATAACTGATGAATACATATTGAAGCATTGCTACCAACCATGGGTCTATAGTTTACATTATAGTTTATCGGTTTTGAAAACATGTATAATGGCTTTTATCTGTCATTGCAATGTTATGCAGAACAATTCCAATGACCCCAAAATGCCCCTATTCTTCCCTCTCCCTTCCCTCAGAACCTCTGGTGACCACTGCCTTTATATCGATGTTACATGTTCTTCCATTACTACAATAATAATAAATTTACTTTGGTCCATGGTTGCATTCCCCCCCTTATGTTTGTTCATTCCTCAATCTTGAGGATTTGGGGATGGTGATGCCCACTCTGCTTTAGATTGAGAGGGGGCTTAGATCTTAGGGGGAAGATGGAAGGAACTGTTTGGCTTGTAGTTGTACATAGTTTCTGTGTTTTGGGAAGGGCATGGTCCATCATCATCCATTTGTTAGTTGTCCTGGGTGAGTCCCATGAACTGGAGAGTAGGTGTTGGCTACAACTCTGCTGAGATTCAGGGCTCAACTGGCTTATGAACAGACCGAGGATTTACGTCTCTGGGACACATATTTAATGAGTATGGTGCTGATTATAAGGTTCAAATAAACTGAGCAGAAGAACCATGTGTAGGGAAATTATGAATTAGCCTAACTCTGATACATTTTCCAGTCATGTAAGTATGTTACCTTGGAAGTGGATATTCCAGCCCCTTTAAAGCCTTCAGATGGCTGCAGCACTAACTGAAATCTTGATTGCAAACTTATTAGAAATCCTGAACCAGAATTACCCTGCTTAGATGTTCCTGAATTCAACATAAAGCAACTGTGAGGATAGTAAATGTTCAGGAATATTTTAGCTACTGTTCGAGGAAATTTGTTATATAGCAATAGAAAACGAACAAGAAAATGAACAAGAGATCTAACATATGTTAGATCTCTTCTGCCACACACACACACACACACACACACACATTTTAGAGATGCTATCACAAATACCATAAACTGGCAAACTGGTTTTGGCTTAAACTACAAGATTTTATTGGATCATGGCTTTGAGGCTAGGAGAAGTCCAAAATCAAAATATCAGCAAAGAGCTATCTCCCAAAGTCTGTTCATTCTAATGCTGGCTGCCAGTAATCCTTTAGGTTCCTTGGCTTAAATCCCTGTCTCATGTCACATGGCAGTGCCCTCTCCTTTCTCACTTCTGTGATTTGTGAGTCCTCTTTATAGGGCAACCAGTAATTCGGATTAAGACCCATCCGTATTTAGTCGGGCCACACCTTAACTAAAAATAACATCTTCAAGGGTTCTTATTTACAATGAGTTCACACCCACAGGGATGTGAATTGAGACTAAAAATGTATTTTTTCTGGGGTATGTAACTCAATCCACCACAACATATATACAAATATATGTATATATAATACATTTATATGTAGATAATTCTCAATCATTCTTTTAGCTCTTTTATTTATTTTCACTCAATTTTACTTGCTTTTCTCAACTATATTCTATGTATCTATTGTTTACATTATTTTCAGTAGTGTCTATCCTCTTGTGCTACTTTGAAATTCAGTTTTCACTTTTAATAGTATTTTTAGCATTTCATATATTATTTAATTTCTTGTCTGGGTTCTGCAATCATATATTTCATCTTTTTGTTTTTGTTGTTCTTGTCATCTCACCATATATATTTTGGGCCTTCTTGTATTTCTTCTTTGAGGCCATTTTTTCAGAAAGGTTATTATGCCAGTCTTGTTTTTTTTTTTTTTTTTTAATTCTTGGCAATATTCTTGGTCACAATTTTCATCTGCTCCTAGGCAACATTTTCTTGATGAGTATTCTTGGCTAATCTTTGTTTTTCTTCTTCTGTTTCTCCTCTTTGCATTGTATCTTTGTACAGATACCTGACTATATTTTGGACAAGTTATTTGCAGCACATTTGTTTAGGGGTGAAGTTAGGGCTCCGCTCATATTAGGAATGCTTCTCCTTTTCACAGTGTTGTGTGAATTCTTTACTTCTGCGCACAATATACATGGAAAGACAGCTGACAATGCGGTCCACCCTTTTCCCACTATCTTGCTAACTGACTGCTTTTATGAATATGACATGCCCATTTGATTACTCATTTATCCCTATTTCTACTTTTCAGAACCAAACACAGTCCAGAGAAACTACCATTTCCAGCCTTTGAATGACAGCAGTTGCTTGGTGGGTTGTGGGAGTGAACAACTGGGAAACTATCTTAGGCAGTTGGAGCAGTAGGACCACGTGTGACCTGAAAGAAACTTCAAGCCAGGGAACACGTTTCATTTTCCCATAAAATTCCAGTTACAAATCACAAATTCAAAGATAAAATTATTGATTTCAGAATAGTAACTGCAGAGTATTAAACACCAAGTATGAAGTTCCCTTTTGACCCCGGGGCCTTATGAAACTGTGCTGGTTATACACCCAGGAAGCCAGCCTTGTGTTGGCAAAAGAAAATTTCAGTGTAGTAACACCTTTTAATTTCATTGGATTCATGAGATTAGCTTAAATTTATTAGGCATTGCTAACATACTCACACTCTTCTGGTATTGTTGGTTACTTTTCAAAGAACCTTTCCATTTGGTATATTCATATATTAAAAGGAATATAATTGTTGCTGTCATCTTTGCTTGAATCAAAACCCAGGTATGTATTGTATGTATGTATTAAGAACATACAAACTCCCTGACTGAGTACATCCATAGGCAAATATATTAACCTCAACTTAAACCCTACAACTTATTCAAAAATTAACTCAAAATAAAATTAACTCTAAATTTAAAACATAAAACTATAAAACTTTTAGAACATAAGAGAAAATTAATGATATAAGGATAAGAGAAGATGTACTAGATAGGACACCAATGCTAAAGTCCATCAATAAAAGAAATTGATATACTGGGTATGGCAGTTTGATATTATTGATGAATTCCAAAAAGAAATATTGATTATGTTTGTAAACTGGTTGGTTCCTCTGAGCATGATACCCCTTTGATTGCATTAAATTCAAAGGTTATGTTTATGAGTAAATTTAGATTAAGGCTTTGATTTGGCCACATCAGTAGGGCATTGAGTTTCCGCCCCCTTGGTGGGCAGACACTCACATAGAATAGTAGATACACAGGACAGGAAGAAAGATAGCTCATTAGACATGGAAGAGGCCCCAGGAAGAGAGATGAGACTGACAGTCTACAGCTGACCTTGTGAAGAGAACAGAATAGCTGAGCCAAGGAAGAAATGAGCCCTGGGGAGAGAGAGACAAGCCTTATGCCAGCATACAGGTGAGATCAGAAGAAGCTGGGACCACGGAGCATTAAGAGGAAAAAGGAAAGCTGAACCCTCACTGAAACCAGCAGTCTTCTTGCTCTAACACGTGGCAAATGACTTTGGAAGATAAAGTACCTCTTATAGCACCTTGAGTTGGACTCTCTAGGGCCTTGGGACTGTAAGATTCTACCCAAAATAAATACCCTTCATAAAAGCCAACAGATTTCTAGTACTTTGCATCAGCACCCCTTTGGCTGACTAATACAGAATTTTGTACCGAGGAATGGGGTAGTGCTTTTGAAAATACCAAAATGCTGGAATGAATTTATAAATGGATAAGAGATTTTTTGGAGGAATTGTGAAATGCTTGATGAAAAAAGCCTATATTGATTTGAAAAGACTGTTGATAGGAATATGGACTCTAAGGAGACTTTTTATGATGCCTTAAAAGTAAATGATGAAACTATTATTGTAAACTGGAGGAAAGGCAATCCATGTTTTAAAGTTGCAGAGAACTTAGCAAGATTAGCTCCTGGTGTTTTACAGAAGGAAGACTTTGAAAATGCCAGGCCTGGACATTTAGCTGAAGAACTTGCCAAAGTAAACTTGGAGAATGCAGCTTGGGTTCTCCTTGCAGCTTATAGCAAAATGCTAGATGAGAGAGATAAGCTGAGGACTGAATTGTTGGGCACAAAGAAACCAGAAACTGATTCCAGAAATTCCAAGCCTCTGGAAATCAAGCCCCCAGACAATAGTGCCCCATTTGAGGACTTAACTAAACTTGGAACTTGTAAATCAGGATTGAAGATGCAGTTATTTAGGAAAGACTTGTGGAAAGCCTTACTGTCTGATGGCTTGGACCTCTGCTTCCTGCATGCTAAGCCAACAAGCTTTTTGTGAGAGCTGTGTGAACAAAACCACTGTCACCCTGGATTAAAAGGGACATGGAAGGAAGGTATGGAAGGGAAAACAGCTATAAGAAGAAAACCATGGAAGCTGAGGTCTGGAATTGAGACATCTCCTTGGGCCAAGATAATGACTCCACACATGTGTATGGAGAGGGTGAGTTTGCCCCAGCAGTTGAAGAGGGTAGATGGTCTATCAAGTTTGTTCAGGGAGAGTTTTGCTGCCCCAGGCTACAGAGAGGGTGGAGCACATTCCGCAAGTATAAGGAAAAATAAGTCGGACAGTGCATAGGTCTGAGAGGGGTGGGCCTGCCCCCCATAGATTAGGGAAGGCCAGGTCACCAACTCATTGCTCTGAGAAGACTGGGCCTGTAAGCCAGAGATTAGAGAGAATGTTGCCTCCTCCTCACTTATCCTTTGTCTGTCCCTTTGTATATTGGAAGCAGATAAATTGTTTTGTAAGTTTCAGAGGTCTACAGCCAAAAGGGATTTTGCCCCAAGACAAATTGTATTTCTTTAAACTAATTGTGATATGATTTTTTTATTTAGCATTGCTACTGAAATAAGTTTTTTTTGGATATTGAAATGTCTTTTTGGAATTCAGAGGATGGAGTGTGGCAGTCTGATATTATTGATGAATTCCAAAAAGAAATATTGATTATGTTTGTAGTTTGTAAACTGGTTGGTTATTCTGGGCGTGATACCTTTTGATTGTATTAAATTCAATGATTACATTTACTTGAGTAAATTAAGATTACGTGTTCGATTCAGCCACCACAGTAGGGTGTTGAGTCCCTGCCCCCTTGGTGGGCAGACACTCACACAGAATACTAGATACACAGGAGAAGAACACAGAGGAATAAGACAGCTCATTAGATAAGGCAGAGGCCCCGGGAAGAGATGTGAGCTTGATAGTCTACAGCTGACCTTGTGAAGAGAACAGAGCAGCTGAGCCCAGAAAGAAATGATCCCCAGGGAGAGAGATGAGCCTTATGCCAGCCTGCAGCTAAGATCAGGAGAAGCTGGGACCACGGAGCCTTAAGAAGAAGAAGGAAGGCTTGAACCCTCATAGACATCGCCTGCCATCTTGCTTCAACACGTAGCAAATGACTTTGGGTGACAAAATACCTCTTATGGTACCTTGAGTTGGACTCTTTAGGGCCTTGTGACTGTAAGCTTCTACCCCAAATAAATACCCTTTATAAAAGTCAACAGAGATCTGGTACTTTACATCAGCACCCCTTTGGCTGACTAATACACTGGGTTTCTTAAAAAAATTTTTAATAAAAAAAACTTTACCCTGTAAAAGATCCTGTTAAGAAGATGAAAATACAAGCTACAGTCTGAAAGAAAATATTTGCAAACCACTTATCTGAAAAGGGACTGAATCTTCTTTATATATATATCATGAGTGGGCAAAAGACATGAAGAGAAATTTCACTGAAGAGGAAATATAGATGAGAAATAAGCACATGGAAAGGTGTTCAACATCATCAGCTGTAAGGGAATTGCAAATTAAAATCACCTATGAAACTACACACCTATTAAAACAGCTAAAATAAAAAAAATAGTGACAATACCCAATGCTGGTATGGATGCAGAGAAGTTATCTCTCATACATTGCTGGTGGGAATGTAAAATGTTCATAGCCATTCTGTAAAAGGGTTTGACAGTTTCTTACAAAACAAAACAAAAAAAAACGACCCCAACTATACAATTACCATAAGATCCAGTAATTACACTCATGGTCATTTATCACAGAGAAAAGGAAAACTTATATCTGCATAAAATCCTGTATATGATGGATATGATTATTCATAGCAGCCCTACTTGTTCTACATATAATCTGGGACCAAACCAAATATCCTTCAGTTGGGGAACAGATAAACAGGTGGTACAACCATACAATAGAATATTACTCAGCAATAAAAAGGAACAAATTGTTGATACAGGCAACACCTTAGATGGACCCAATGGCATTATAATGAGTGAAAAAAGCCAATCTTAATGGCACATGTTGTAAGATCCTATTTATATAGTGTTCTTGAAATAATAAAATTATAGAGATGAAGAACAGAGTAGTAGTTGCCAGGTATTTGCGTATAACTTTTAAATGGTAACAAGGGATTTTCCTTATGGGGATGAGAATGCGTTTTTCTTATTGATTGTGATGATAACTCAATACAGTACATGTGATAAAATTTCATAAAACTATAAACACAAGCACATACACACAGACAAAATGAATCGGAAGGTATAATCTGAGTTACTAGTATTGTACCATTTTCCTGATTTTGTTAAAGCTTTATGGTTATATAAGATATTTGTTGGAGAAACTGGTGAATGGCATACAGGAACTGCTCTACTAAAATTAGAAACTATTTCAAAATGAAAAGTTACTATAATATTAATTCATGTGGCAGTTTGATATTTATGAATTCCAAAAAAAGATATTATGTTTGTAAAGTGGTCTGTTTCTCCGGGCGTGATACCCTTTGATTGCATTAGATTCAGCTGAGATGTCTGATTAAATTATGTTAAGATTACTGCTTTAATTCAACCACATCATTAGAGTGTGACTCAGCACTGAGTCCCAGCCCCCTTGGGCTGATAAAATAGACTCTGACACATGAAGTAGACACAGAGAAGAAGAACACAGAGGAAGAGAGACAACTCGTTAGACATGGCAGAGGCCCAGGGAAGAGAGATGAGCCTGATAGTCCACAGCTGACTTTGTGAAGAGAACAGAGCAGCTGGGCCTTGAAAGAAATGAGCCCTGGGGAGAGAGAATAGCTTTGTGCCAGCCTACAGCTAAGAGCAGAAGAAGCTGGGACCATGGAGCCTTAAGAGGGAGAAGGAAAACTGAACCCTTGCAGACATTGCCCACCATCTTGCTTCAACACATGGCAAATGACTTTGGGTGAGAAAGTACCTCTTATAGAACCTTGAGTTGGACTCTTTAGGGCCTTAGGACTATAAGCTTCTACCTCAAATAAATACCCTTTATAAAAGCCAACAGATTTCTGGTACTTTGCATCAGCACCCCTTTGGCTAACTTATACAATGTAGAAAAGGCAAACTCCCAGAGCCACCAAAAGGAAGCTATCAAATCCATCATGACATAGTTAAAACTCACATTTTTCTGAAGCCCCACTTATTTGTAGTAATCAAATAAAAAATGGGCAGTATGCACTCTGGGCTCTGTGATATCCAGTTTATGTTACCATAATTTACAAAAAAAAACTCAAACATTGTTTATCTTCTGTTCAGGTCATTTCTGTAGTTTTCTGGACTTTTTCAAAGTAAACATCCTAGCCCATTTTCCCATTGCCCATGTTTGTAATAAAACACAGCAGTCTGATGATAAGGATGTTCAGCAAGGACTATTAAAATGTTATTTTAGATGGCAAGATTTAGGAGGAAGGAAGCTATAGAATAGAAGAATGTCTATCAAAAACTTAAGCAATAGATTTATTTTTTTTTGCTATTGTTTTATTTATTTATTTATATATATATACATATATTTTAAGAGGTGCTTAGATTACCCAAAATATTACACGGAACCCACTGGGATTCCCATGTTGCCCACCTCCCACACCTCCCACACCTCCCACCACATCCCACACAAACATCTCCCACAGTGTGGCCCACCACCCTCAATGAACTTACACATCCTGGAGCCTTGCCACCAACCATAGACCACAGTTCACACCATAGACGACACTCTCTCCCACTCAGTTCTGAGTGGTGTGTGCTGTAAGCAATAGATTTTTATATTCCTTTTCCACACACCAAAGAAAGAAATCATTTTCCTTTCCCTTCAGTGTCTAGAGTAGGAGTGGTATAGGGTGCAGATAATAAATTCCCATAAGTTAAAATTAGTGAAGTATTTCATATCAAACTCTTATATGTATTCAACTTTTATTTCCATTCTGGAGTCAACAATCCAGTGACAATAATAGGGATTAGCATTATTTGCACACTTTTTGGGTGAAGAGATCAATCCTTATTCTTTTTAGTACCTCCAGCACCAAACCCAGGGCTTGGCACGAAATAAATTCCTATTCTAGTGCAGTACACAATCTACTAAACAGATGATCATAATAAATTAGAAGTTACTTAGTAACTTTCTATCCTTAGTCAAGTTAATTTTTTCTGTGTCTCTTTGTCCTCTTCTGTAAAATGGGGGTAAAAATAGAGCCCTCTACACAGGTTCATTGTGAAGATTTAAAGAGAAAGTATGTTTAGAGGTCCTAGAATCTAAGGCATATTTAATAAAGGATAACTATCATTGTTATCCTTAAGTCAATAGCACTCTGTCATCTCCCAATGCCTCATCTCTGGACCTGGGTTCAAGCCAATCTTAATAGGCCCTATCTTTGCTACAAAGAACATGTATTATTGGTCAAATCTGGGGAAAACATATCCCCAGTTCTTAATTAGGCCAAAAGCACATCTAAAGATTCTAAGCACAGCTCCTCTAGATTTTCAGAGGCTAAGACCTTTGTTCCACAAAGAGATGGCCTCTGATGTCCATGTTAACCATAGTTATTTGCCCAAAAATGTGTTCCTGGGGCAGGGAATGGGGAATGAGAGAGGATAGTTTATCCTGTTCTGAATTTATGAAGGAAGATGAAATGCATAGATATAAAGGGAAAAGGGACTGCAAACCACAATTGTACTCAACAGACAGGTATGTGAAGGAATGACCACATAAGCTGTACTTTTGGGTCACTGACAACTAAACTCAATAGGATTCTCCCCTCAAAGATCAATTTATACATCTACATTACACAGTTATGTATAAGTGACTTGGAGACAGATGCAGAAAGTTTTGAGCTCTGGCTCTGCCATGTCATTTCACCTTTCTAAGCCTTGATTGTCTCATCTATCTCATAAACTTTCTGAGGATGTGGGGATGAAATAAGTTTATATGTCTGGAAGAACTTTGGAGAAAGGTCTTTAGGTATTAATACTGAGAATACATCATTTTTATGTGCTTCCTAGTTATATAAATCACAAAGCCTTATGTAGAGAGTGGAGGTTGAGGTGCTTGATAGTTGTATCACTCTGATATCCAGTGAGTACAGTAACCATTTATTCACAACTAGCTTCACACGAATGGCAAGCCTGGGAGGGGACACCGCTCACTATGCAATTTTTCCGCTAAGAAAATAATGTACCTGTAACAAACCAGGCCTGTGTTGCTATAGAGACAGGCAACAACACAGGTCTCTGATCCCCATCCCCAAATAATTTCTGAAGAGCCCACAAAATCTGTAAAATAAATCTTCTGGAATTCAATGTGCCAGTCCAAAGAGAGGGTCCAACCCAATTTAATTATTTCCTTTGCTGTGTCTTCAGTATTGTATGCAGAGATGAGCACACAAGGGATGGTGTAAAAAGAAACAACTGTTAAAGGATAATCCTGATCATTATGCCAAAACTTGAGAAACAACTTGAGATTCTGGCCTGAGGTACTAAAAACACAATGTTCTTTAAGTCGTTTCTGTTTTCCTGAACTTCCCAGCCCAGGCTGTCTCCAAAATGTATTGTTTCCAAGACAGTGTTGTATTATATCTAGGCATGCTAGAACTTGACAAATTCAAAGGAGTTATTTCCACATAAATAATTTTCTCCACGTATTGAAAGTAAAAGCAAGGAGCCCAGGAAGGCCCTTCCCACATGCAGCTGTATGATTAGGGACTTTAGAAAAGTCTTTAGGCTGTGCTTATCCTGGGGAGGGAGACTAGATTAAAGAGGTGTCCTTGAAAGGCACATTATTATGCTCATTTTCTAAAACTGTGTTGTCCAATATGGTAGCCACTTAGTAGATGTGGCTATTTAAGTTTAAATGAAATATAATTCAGAATTTATTGGTACAGTCTCACTAGCCCCATTTCAAGAGCTCGATAGTCACATCAGGCTAGTGGCTACCCCACTGGATAACACAGATACATAGAACTTTTCCTTATCAAAGAGAGTTTCATTGGACAAATCTAAACCATGATGACAGCCAATAATTAATCTCATAGTATTCAATTGTTTAGATTTTTTTCATGTGTTATGAAACTTGTGACCAGCTCTAATACTGTTCTCCTGACCCACAAGCCTGCCCACCTCAGTTGGAATTAAGAATATACAATGTCATTTTAGCATTTGTTCAATTCTGCCCTGTACTATAAGTAATTACACAGATGTCTGTTTCCTCTACTGTGGCTTGTGAGATTCTTGAGCAGGAACTTTATTCTTTAAAAGCACCCGGAGAATGTACAGGTATGTGTGCACACGTGTGAACATGCACACACAAGTACAATACTTGGATCAATGGTACTCTAATTTTAGCATGCATCAGAATTACCTAGAAGGCTTGTTACAGCAGATTGCTGGGTCCCATCCACAGAGTTTCTTAATATAGTAAGTCTGCAGTAAGTTCAAAGAATTTGCATTCCTAAAATGTCCCCATGCTAATGTTGCTGGTCCAGGAATCACACTTTGAGAACCATTGATTTAGATCATCATCCAAAGCTCCAGGCATTGCAACCAATAGGAAAATGGCACCTCCTAAATATCGACAGTTCAGGTTTTTGACTTCAGAATCGCTAGTTCTTTCACTTATTTGGAATGGAGGATCAAAAGGCTTCCAAATTCTTCACAATGATGTCCTTTCCATTGTTTGAAGAAAAAGAGTACTGCTGGGTCTCGGGGATAGGAAGGTTGGCTAGATGGAGTAGCTGCTTACAAATTCAAACCTGGTCTAAATTAGATAGTCCCATATAGATTGGATATGATTCTTTGTTTCTGACATTTAACTAAAGCTACCTAGTTAGTGCAAACACTAATTTGGAAAGGTCTAACTTTCTTTGAAGTAATGTTTTTCTTGCAAATAGTTAATTGTTGGTGTCTGGCTCCAGGATGTGACACAGCAGAGCAAAGCTTATTTTGCATAGATCTGAGATCAAATAGCTGCTCTCCTATGTTATCCGTAAGGATTGTCAGAGTGAAAATAAAGGCCGAGAATTTTACTGAGTTTCACACCTCTTTTTTGAGTTTCAACCTTTGAAAGCTCTCCCAAACCACTGACAGTAACTGAGACAGGGTTTGATGTAACACCACACCATTGCAAGCAACTGGTTATTCTATATTTCAAAGAGTTGACACTCCCCATTATTGATTATTCTGATTTAATTGAATAAAGTTATCCCAGGCTCTGTATGTATAAACTTGGCCAAAACAAGTGCATGTAAAACTAATGGAAAGAGAATAAGGAAGTGTTCCATACTGATCAATTTCTATAAACCAAGCACTCCTCTGGACAATTTATGTATCAATTCATATGACACTCATGGATTTGCATGGGAAGAATTATCCTTTCAATCTAAATGTGGAGATAGAAACTCAGAGATATTAAATAACTAGATCATGTTTTGATAGCTATTAAATGCTGAGGCCTTATATGAAAAGAGGTTTCTTTGATAACAAATCCCACGATCTTTCTCTTATATTAGCATTCCTACAATGTGTTCAGTAAAATGGATGTTTCATTGGGAAAATGTTTCTTGGCTAAACAAGTTTGAAAGTGATGTATACTCTGACTTTCTTTTTATAGATTCCTGAGACTTATAACATCTTTTTTATGCTCATTTTTTAAACTTTATTTTAAAAGAAGTTTTAGATTACAGAAAAGTTACATCAAAAACATTGGGGATTCCCATATACCACATCTTTCTGACATTTTCCTCTATTAATAACACCATACATTAGTGTGATACACTTATTACAATTGATGAACAATTACGGAAGCATTGCTACTAACCATGGTCTATAGTTTACATTATGGTTTACATTTTGCACCATTCAATTTTGTAGATTTTGACAAAATGTATAACAGTCTGGATCCGTTATTACAATATCATGCAGAACAATTCCAATGCCCTAAAAATGCTCCATGTTATGCCTATTCTTCCCTCCTCCTCCACTAAGAACCTCTGGTGATCACTATCTTTATATCAATGTTACAAGTTTTTCCATTACTACAATAGTAATGTCTACTTTGGTCCATAGTTGCAGTCCACCTTTACATTTGTTCATTCCTCAGTCTTGAGGATTTGGGTATGGTGATGCCCACTCAACATCAGATAGAGAGGTGGCTTAGCTCTTATGGGGCAGATGGATGGAACTGTTTACTTGCAGTTGTAGATGCTCTCCGTTTTTTGGGGGATGAGGGTTGTCCATCATCATCATTTTGTTAGTTGTCCTGGGTGAGTCCATTGAACTGGAGAGTAGGTGTTAGCTGCAACTCTGCTGAGATTCAGGGCTCAACTGGCTTATGAACAGACCAAAGATTTAAGTCTCTGGGGCAAATATTTAACAGGTGTAGTACTAATTATAGGCTCAAATAAAAGGGGCAGAAGAATCATGTGTAGAGAAATTATAAATGGGCCTAAGGTAAGGGCCACCAATGGGGTGCTCATTTCATGGTGTATGTCCCTTGCCTATATAGTGTCCAGATGTCTCTAGAGCCCTCATTATAGCATTTTAAAAGCTGTGAAAAAAACTTTCAGCAAAGAACAACAGCAACAACAATCATATAGCTTAGAGTTCTTGAAACTTTATTGAATGTGGAACTCTTTATTCCAAAGAAAACCCTTTCAGAAATATTATTTTGTGCAAGGCTACCTGCTTAAATAAAAAACAAATATTTATTTTTAACTCCAGTTTCTCAGGTGAGAGCTAGGGGTAGGTGGTGAGGGAAATTCACTACCTCTGCTTGATTTCCATATACTTTCTTCAATGTTGTTTACCCAAATTCCCTGCCTTGGGGTTTGGAAAGAAGTCAGGCTCATATTAAAGTGATAGTTTACTTTCCTTTCCCATTGAAATGAACGAGCCTGTGGGAGGAAGGTGGCTGTGAGCTAGGTTAGAATTCTGATACCCCTAGGTCCTTTATCAAATATTGTCAAAATTCACAATTGCTTTCATGGCTTCATTTTGCACTTTAACCAGTTTCTGTGGAGCTTGAAAATTCTTTCCAAATATCTCCACGATTTGCATTGTGCGGGGGAATAAAAAGCATTCAACATCTTAAATTACTAATACACTTTTATTTATCATTCAATATCTATAAAGCATTGTATGAAGTACTATATAGGGTGCAGAGAAAATAAAATACTATCTTTGTGCTCGAGGTCTTTATAGTTCAAAAAGTGAGGTAAATATATGCTCTAATATAGCAAACAAGTCCAGTCAAACATGCCTGATTCAGATATTTCTCTAATATATGATGTTGGGCATACTATTTCATCTTTCTGATCCTCTTTCTCCTCTTAAATAAGGGTAGAGTCTAACCCTTCACAGGGTTGTTGTGAGGATTGAGTGGGGGTAATGCCTCCTTTGCTTTACATGTGTACTCTGTGGGCATGAAGCAAAAAGCCAAAGGATTACAAGCTGGGGACATTTGTCTTCTTGGACAGCCAACTTTACTTGAAAATTGGAGGACCTTATTTTTATAATGAAGCAACATGGCTATATTAAGAAGTAGAAAGCAAAAACCACATGAATTTTACGGGTAAAAAATGAGGCTTCTATCATATTCTGTTTTTGTAGCGGGCTGCCTCCCGTGACACCTCCAGGAGCCCTGGGGGGAATGTGCTTCCACTCACCTCTGCCTTATGGGTATTTCAGTGGGGGAAAAAATCGGAGATACAATGAAATGTGTGCAGTTTTTTCTAATCCGTACATTTTTCACAATGTTATTATTACTCATATGCAAGGCAGAGGGGAGTAAGTGGAAAAACACCTCAACTGGCATGCAGGAGAGGACAAAGGAAAGCAGTATGACTGCAGATTGAGCAGACTGATCTCAAGTGATTACAGTTGGGACACGGTTAAAAAGGTATGTGCAGTCATGTCATTTTTTTAGAGCAGTGATTCCCAAACTTGAATGTGCATCAAAATCACCTGGGGTCTGTTAAAATACAATTTTCTGGGTCCCAACACCAGTGTTTCTGATTCAGTAGGTCTGGATTAGGGGCAGATTTTTTTTTTCCATGTGTACCAGGTAATGCAAGAGCTGCTGATCCAGGGACCACATTTTGAGAACCACTGCTTTAGAAAAATGTTTCTTAACTCTAGCGACATTTTTAAAAACTTTGAAATTTGTGTTCCACCTCCATATTTAATTAGTTGGGATATAGGTATTAAAGTATTCTGAGGTGTTTCTAATGAGTGAGGAGTTAGCTGGGACGTGGAATTTTCAGTGCTAAATCTAGAACAGTCCTGAGTAAACTAATAGATGTTTACCCTAGCTTGCCTAGAACAAGGAATGGACACTCAAGAGTTAGTTGCTTGAATCCACTTCACTTTGCAGAAGGGAAGGGAAACTTTTTCATGGTATAAGAATGGGGCTTTAGAGGCAACGTTTTAAAGAATGGAAATAACACAAGCTTGGGAATAAAGGACAGTACTGGGCATGGTGGCTGCTGGTTCTTCCAGGAGTTGGCTGAGCAACCTTGGGCAAGCTACTTGGTTTTTTCTTATGGAAAGTAAGTAAATAATAACTCACACAGTTGTAACAGGAATTTAGTGATATGATTTGTATAATCATGTCTAATATAGTGTCTGGTATGTGATAAAATCTCAGTAAGTCTTGGGGCATGTGGGTATGTGTTTTCCTTTCCTTCTTTTCTAATGGCGACAAAATGAATATGCAGAAGGCTTTGGGGATGAATATTGTTTCTCTAGTTGAGGAAAGGTATCCAGGATGAATGCCAGCATGAGCAAAAGCCAGGAGCTCTACAAGAGTATCGTGTTTGGCATAAGTACCACAGAGTGGTGTCATGTGTATATAATCGAAGGTAATATGTAGCTCAAATGGCACCTCATGGAAATATGTTAATCTGTTATGATTTCTTCACACCCACTTTCAAGAATAACAACTTGAACCACACTAATGACTTAGGCAATATTGGGGCAACTTTTATATAATTGTACAAAATTACATTACCTGGAATAAAGGAGACTATCAGTAGACTGTACAAAATACAGCAATAACTCCCAAATGCAAAACCATTATGTAAATATAAATCCAACATTCCTATCCTTTCTTAATTATATGAAAACTATAATTTGTATAACCCCTTCCATCCAATGCTCTCATTTCTTTCATTAATGGTGGTTCTTTGTTTCTAAAAGTGGCAACAAATTTCACATAAAAAATTAATATCTTTGAAGAATGATTAAGACTGTCAAGTGCAGGTGGTTATTACACATAAATAAATGGAAAAGGTATGCAGCTAAAGTTCTTATTTTTATAAGAATGTCAAAATAGCCTGATTACCGTGCTGTCCTACAATTGGGTGTTGTAGTATGAATTCCCAATTTTTTCTGGGTCATAAAATTTCCTGGATCTTATTTTGAAATTGCTTTGGATATTTCTTCATATCTTTAGAAGAAGAAAACCAACACAACTGAAGTGATTAGTGTGATGAACACAGAAATACCTATAAGTTAGAGGAGGTGAAAAGAGGGTCACCATCAAAGGTTGCATCATTTGGTGTGTTCTCTGTCTTGATGTGTGGAAGTAAAGATACAAAAATGACTTTAGAACATAGACATGCACAGAAAATGAGAGAAAGGAAAGAAATGAGGTCAAGGAAATTTTTAGTCCTGACCAAGAAAATGAAGAAAGATAACTAATTGAACAGTGGAAATCCATGTTTAAACAATTGTTAGGAAAGGTGAATAGTGCACTTGGAAATTTTAGCCCTTAGAAATCCACAACAGTCCTAATTAACTCTGGGAAATCAAAAACAAAACAAAACATAAACAAATATGAGACACTGTGTTCCAGAGGCTTTATGAGGAAGTAAATAAGCATCTTTGAATCTTATTTAATTTGGCCACCATCTTGACATATCAGAGTCTAATCAATGGAATGGAAAATCTAATTAGAAGTTACAAACTATGAAAAGTAATAAAGCCATGCCAGTCCCTTATGCTCTCAGTAGACAATAAATGGGTAAGAGTGAGCCAGCCAGTAGTAAATAATAGTCCCGGCAGTTTATAAAGCCAAGAAACCACACTCCATGGCTTATTCATGCCCTAAATATTGGGGAGTCTATCTCTGCCCAACCCTCATCCTGTTAAATTCCCTGCATGTGGTATTCATTATCTTTGTTCCCATAAACAGAATGTGTGTAATTTGGCATACAGAATCCTGATATTCCATAGACATCCCTAAAGCGATGGAACCTCAAGAGACATCTTTTCATAGAAGCAGAGTAAAGAGATCACATAATGTGGTAGCCAGAGTTCTAAAATTGAGTTCCTTTAAAGTATGAATAGACTTTCCTCTCCTTCCCTTGGAAGCCATCCATGACTACATAGTTTCTGTGGCAAAAATGCACTTTGGGTTGGTTCCAACGGATCCCCCAAATTATGGAAAGTACTTTCTGCATGGGAATTGTCTGTAATGAGGTTTGGCAATGGTACTAATAAGATTGCCTTCACAAACCCTCTGCCTACATGAGCCAGATTTTAGCATGGGCAAGTCCAATTGACATGGAGTGAATTTTGCCTCTGACAGAGACCTTCAAATGTCTACCATCAGTTTCAAGAGATACCACTGGCCCAAGTAAAAATGTCCAGTGCCAATTTATCAGCATTCTGAATCAAACAATTTCTATATGAGATGCCACTATCCAAAACCATATTAAGAAATGATCATTGTTACATTTTTACTTATTAAACCAATTATTGAAAGTGATTAAAGTTTAATAGTGCTATAAATACTTTTACCTTTAATAATTCTTAGAAACTGTTCCTCCTTGGCTCGAGTAATTATTTTTTTTCTCATCAGAGTGGTTCTTAGGAGCTAAAAAAATTTGCTTAGGGTTCACATAAATCCTGATACTAAGAATTTGCGCTTTAATTTTTAGTAATTAAGTCTTTGATACGGTCCTATCTAAAAGCAAGATTAAGAGAAACTGGTGAATTTTTACTGACACTCTCCACAGTAAATACATGCATTCATTAATTGGAATAAATTGCATTGCAACTGTTGGAAAATTCTGAAATTAATTACATCTCACAGAAGTCCAGAAACATGCACTGATGATTGGAATGAGGTCGTATATGTGAGAGAATAAGAAACCCTTATTTTAGCTGCTAAGATTGTAAATGGCCTTTATAAGAATGCCTTCATGCAGTGACCCCAGCCGTGGGCATGCTAGAAGTGGCTTACACAAGCTCACAAGAGCTGGTTGTGCACATCTCCTCCCATGTCCTCTTTCAATGATGTCACATTGGTAGCTTAAATTTGGCCATAGTGGAAACTGGCAAATGCTACAAATCAGGACTTCCTGTCCTCCACTGATAGTGCCAAATATTGGCCATTTTCTAGCACATCGTTGCTCCAATCTACCTTTGCAACATCATTTCCTATGCTCTTCCTCCAGCTCCTTGATCAAGGAAGATATAATCATTCATTGTACTACATAAACACCTTGAGATTTTTATCTCTGCCCTTTGGCATGCACTCCTTCCCTTCACCTAAATTCTTTTATTTTCCTCATCAATATATGTAGTAAGCTATTCATCCTTTAAGTTCTAACTCAAATGCCACCTCTCTGATGAGAACCTCCCTTTCACCAACTTCAATACAATAAGTGCCTAAGGGAGATATAA
>JAKSZT010054138.1:9485185-9516138 GCA_026826555.1 Tolypeutes matacus | reverse complement strand
AAAAAAAAACAAATAATCAAACAAAGAACAAAACAAAATAAAATACAATTAGTGGATTGGGACATTCAAAAAATGGGCAAAAAAGCAAAGGAAATGCCTTTTAAAAAAATATATATATATATTCATTTTTATTTCCTTTCTCTCTTCTTTTTTCCCTCTTTTCCTTCCCTTTATCACTGTGTTATCGGATGTCTGGTGTGCCATGACACCTTCCTCCTCTCAATCCCCATTGTCTCCCAATTTTTCATTTAATTTTCAAAGAAGTTTTAGGTCACAGCAAAGGCACACACGGAGTGCCGGAGACTCCCAGATACCAAACCACCCCCCCTTCCCCACCCCATATTAACTCCCCCTCCTTTTTTTTTTTTTGGTTGTTAGCATTGTTATAACTGTTATGCAGATAGCAAAATATAGCAACTAAACATTATCAGTGATTTACAGTATAGTTTACAATTTAGATGATACAGTTGAATAATTTTGATGATATTTACCATATCCTGTGTCCGTTACTGAAAAGTAATGAAAAACCTTCCCCATGACCACCAAACAACCCATTAGATCTTGACTGCATAAGCATAAGCTTTATACTAATGAAAAAAAAAAAAAATCCGACGAGAGTACACATAGCTCAAGTGATTGAGTGCCTGCTTCCTATGTACAAGTTTCTGGGTTCATTCCCTGGTACGTCCTTTAAAAAAATCCTTCATTTACTCGACATGGTTAGGAATTGGAGAAGAGCAGATGGGTAGAACAGGTCTGAAATCTGAGGTCCTGAATTCTGGTACTCCTGATGTAATACTTTTTTTACTTTTATAATGGCTAGCATTGCATATTAGACAATTACAAAATCGACCTAGTCATAAAACATGCTGAAGTGTTAACACTTAACTAACGACCTTGTAATTTCTGCCTACCTCAAGTGAGGGGAACTTATTGCTCTCAAGAAAAGGTAGGAAACATCTAGAACCACTTATAGCACGGCAACTAGTTTCCCTCAAAACAAATGATCTGAGAGTGAGCAACAAAGACAGAAGCCACAATATCTTTTATAACTATCTTAGTTTATCAATGCTGCTATGACAAATACCGCACACTGACTGGCCTAAGCAACAGGAATTTAATGTCTTATGGTTTTGGAGGTGAGCAGTCCAAAATCGAGGACTTGACAGGCCGTATCTTCTCTTGGAGTCTGTAGCTATTTGGTGCTGGCTTGCCACAGTCCTTGGGGTTCCTTGACTTGCATCTCTGCCTCCATCACATGGTGTCCTTCTCCTTGGTGTCCTTCTGTGACTTTCTCTGACTGACTGCATCTGAATTCCTTCTGCATAACTCTCACATAAACCCATAGCTATCAAAGAAAGAATTGCTATAATTAATTATAACATACTAATAAGAAACATGTAGCAAAGTCACCATAAGCAAATCAAAAAGAAAACTAGAAAAATTGTAAGTAATATCACAGCTAAAATGCTAATTTCCCTACTACATAAATAACTTCTCTAAATGTACGTAGAAAAGACCACTAATATATTAGATTGGCCAAATTGTATGAAAAAAAGTTAACAGAAAAGGAAATACTTAAAAATATAAAAAAGTGTATACTTCACTCATAATAAGGGAAAGGCACACTTAAACTACATTGGAAACCTATTTTTCTCTGACCAGATTGGAAAACATCCAAAATTTTGAAAACACTCTGTGTTGGCAAAGGTGCAGGGAATGTCAGTTGGCACAGCTCCTGTGAAGGGCACTTTTATAATTTTAATTCAGGTTATGTATATATTTATCCTTTTACCTACCAATTATCTTTTCAGAAATGTATACTATAGTTATACTTACACATATGCAAAATGATGTTTCAGTGAGACAATTTAATGCAGCGTTGCTTCCAATAGCAACACATTTGAAACAAACTCAATTCCAAGAGTGATGCACCCCACCCCAAAATGGAACACTATAATGCTGTACAAAAATGAGTTAATTCTTGATATTCCAATGTAGAGAAGTCACAAAAATAAATTGATGAGCAAAAAAAGAAAGTCAACTATATTGTAGATTATCATTTGTGTAAAAATGGAAAATATATTTATTTGTACATGTATATGCACAAAATAACTCTGGATGATATATTAAAAAGTAATAAAAGTAGCAGTATAATGGAAAGTTTAAATAACTGGAGGGATAGACAGACATTTTACCATATATCCTTTTATACTTTCTGAATTTTTACCATGGGAATATAGTATCAGTTCAAAAAAGTAAATAAACAAAACTAAGAAAAACAATCCCATTAATAAGATAATGTTATTCATGGTGTATTACAACAAATACTAATAGAATATACCTAGGCATTTTTAACCTTATCCAAAGCAGTGCTGCCACAAAAATGAAAACATGACATACTTTATCTGCTTCTAGTGTTCAGCAATAATTGCTGATATCCTTCTTAGTTTTCTTACATTTTCCAAGATTTTGTCATGTTTGCCAACAGTTGCTGCAATTTGACTATAGCAGAAATAGTAATGGATGGAAAAACTATGTATTTGTTTTTGTTTTCATAGTGCCACACAACAATCTCTGGTTGTAAAATCATTCATTCACAGTGCCATTGGTTCATATGAGTGCTATATCTGCCTCATCCATTTCATTATTTTATTAGTCAGGATTCTCTAGGGACACAGAACCGACAGAAGATATTTGAAAATATAATGAGATTTTTATAAAAGTTTTCTCGTGTGACTGTGGGGATAGCCAAGTTCTAATTCCGTAGGACAGGCTGCAAACTGAGAACTCAAACAAAGGTTTACAATGAATTCCCCAGGAGAAGCTGGCTGGTTGATGTAGAAATGGAGATTCTCTCTTCTGCCTGCTGAAATGATCACTTCTTTTAAAGCTTTCAACTGATTGTATGGACATCTCTCATTGTTGAAGGCAATCTCTTCAGTTGATGGTAGATGTCATCAGCCATAGATGCAATCAACTTACTGATGATTTACGTCCACGAAGTGTCCTCACAGTAACAATAAGACTAGTGCTTGCTTGACCAAACAACTGGACACCAAAACCTGGCCAAGTTGACACATGAACTTAACCATCACAGCTATCTTACATCTTTGAATTTGCTGTTGATAATTAGAAAAAAATTGAGTGGGAATTAGTGGTTGAGAAGGGAGAAGAGTGATAATTTGATGTAAATCTGGGGATGATGTTTTAGTAATAAAGCCTTAAAAAATGAGTATCCACATTACTCTGTTACAGAGGTGGGAGCTGAGCAAACTAGGTCAGCAAGCTCTGATTTACTCAAGTAAAATATTTCTATGGAAGAAACTAAAACAATGTTACTTGGTATATTTGAAAAATCATTAGACAAATACTTCTGGGTGCCTTGCTAAGCAAAGTATGACAAAAGTTGTCCCCAAATTTCTTACCTTAAGCATTAAAGATACTTACTTGATATCTGGATCCATGATTAGACTGAGAATGGAAGTCAAGAGATAAATCAGGCATGTGATTGTAGATATAAGACTCTTAAGGAAAACATATGCTAGTGACAGCCCTTCCATAATAATATTAGGGGATTGAAATAATAATGGATAGATTCATATGCCTCCAAAAAGATCAGGAAATGCTTCATAAAGGAGGTCATTTTTTTAGTTGAATTGTAAAAGATGAGTGGGAATTTTTGAAGCAAATTGGGGACTGAATGGGATGGGAGTGGAAGGGAGGGGCATTCTAGGAAGAAGACATTGTGTAAGTAAAGACATGGGGGTTTAAAACAGATAATTTCAGGAACTGCAGCTATTTTTAGCATGGCTGACACATCATATTTTGGAGTGAAATCTTCATAGGGTATAAGATAAGAGAGAAGGTTTAAGAGGTAGGTATAGGTTAGATCAGAGGAAGCCTTCTAAGGAATTTTGAATATAACATGTAGGAAACCGGGAGTTATTTCATGATCTTACTTGCATTTTTGAAATACTACCCCATCATATATGTGAATGATGGCTTGCAATTAGAACATAGAGGGACAAAGCAACTTTGGAGTAAAGCACATCAGTTAAGAGAATAAGGGAATACCGAGAGAGAGAGAGAGAGAGAGAGAGAGAGAGAGAGAGAGAGAGAGAGAGAATGAATGAGGGTCTAAGGTAAAAAGTTGTCAGTAAAAGGAAAGATGAAGGGTTGGGCATAAGAGATATAAGATACCACTTTTAGGGAGGAAGGAAAAGGAAATGCCAAGGATGCATTACAAGATGTTTTATTTTAATTATCCTTCATTTAATTTTAGAAGAGACACCAAAGGCTGAGAACAAAGCACTAGTTGTTAAATGCCCCATATTTTAATGTTTTGTACTAGTCTATTTTTACAGCACTTGCTAAGGGGTGGACACTAACTGAACCTGTTAGCAATAGCCCACCATTCATATCTAAGATTAAGAAAAGGTTAAGAATTAATGACAGGTCAAAGGAACCAGGGATTCAGATTTATTTGAAGAAAGTTTTTGATATGATTTCTTTCCCATGGGCAAGGAGAGAAGCAGGCTTCCACTTACCTCAAATTAAGTGAGTGGGTTTTCCAAGAGGAGCTTGACATGTGTTCCCTGGAGCTTAAGGGATTCAGGAACTGTTATCTGACATCTGAAAAGTTGGAATTGAAAAAGCTATGGATTGAATTCATCTGCATTTCTGCAGAATAAAGACACAGGGCTAAATTGTGACTTGCCTGTATTTCTAAAATTTGGTAGTGAAAAGGATGGAATTTTGTTTCTGGTGAGACAGCCTATATGTAGGAGGATGAACTAAATATTCATGGGAAAGGACTCTGCCCCAGAAGACTATTGGAGAATTAGGTGACCCCAGAAGAAGGGTGGGTCACCAGACAACCAGGATATGAGGCAGAATTTGTAAGCAGCTAGAAAGAAGAATCAATGCTCATGTCCAAGGAACTGTCAGTGAGATGGGGGATTACTAAAGAACTTTCAAAAATACCCCATAAGAGAGCCAGAAATTATGCACCCACTATGCCCAGAGTTTACTGATATTAAATTACAATATTGCCCATCAAGTTCAATTGTATTTTCTCTTATTTGCTTCCCTCTTTATCCACCATGATCCATGAGTAAGAAGAGAAGACTTAGTTTAATAGGATTCAATCATTCATTCAACCAATAACTCTTGAGTGCAAATTATGTGACATGTACTTTCCTAGGTTCTGGGAAACATTGCAGAATAAAACAAAACAAAAAAATAATCCTTCCTTCATTGGAGTTTGAAAGTGCCTGAAATAGCAATTGGAGCTGCCTGCTATTTCATCCACAGGTGAGTAAAACAAGTTGAAAGAGTAAGCTTGAAGGGGAAAGTGGCAAGGAAGAATGAAGTTGCTCATGGCTTGCATCCTCCTGAGTCTATACCCTTCAATAAAATTCAAATTTTTGACTTGGATACATTATAGAAACAGAGAAAGAATCAAGAATGGCTGCCATACTCTAAGACAGGGAGGTCTAGAGTAAAAGATGTGGAGTTGAGATATGTTGGTGACTAAGTGTGTGCATTTGTGTGTGTGTATGTGTGTGTGTGTAATTGACGAGTTCAATTTTATACATCTTGATTTTGAGAGGGCTATGGACTCTCCAGGTGGAGGTACCTAATAGAGAGCTTTAGATACAGGTGTGGTGTTAGAAGATAGACTTGGTTACATAATTTAGATTTTGGCATTACCGTATAGATAGTAATTGATGCATTAGGAACAGATGAGTTTACCCAGGTCAAGTGGCAAGAGTGATAAAACATAGAGAGAAACTAGGGGGGAAATTCTTAAAAACACCAATAGCTAATGGACAGACAGAGGAAGAATAATTCCAGAAGAAGCCTATGAAAGGATGGCTAGAAAAGTAGAAGAAACGATGAGTGTTTTTTTAGCAGTTGGGGGAGAAAAGAATTTCAAAAGGAAGGACATGAAAAACAGTATCAAGTTCCAGCAGGAGAGTCAATTAAGATAAGGTCTAGTAAGAGGCCATAGAACTGGGGCATTAGGAGATCAAGATCAGTAATGATCTTTATCAGAGAAGTTGGGGATGGAAAGTTTGTAACAAAACAGTGATTATCAAACTAGGGTAATATTATGGAATATTTTAAAAGGAAAATATATAATGTGACATGATTTTTATCATGTGACAAATATTTACAAACATAAACCTAAGTATAATTGTTTCCAAAAAATGCTACAACGTAGCAGAGCAGCTCCCTCGCTGCGATCTATTGAAAGTCAGCCCTCGACACAAGGGTTTGTCCGGGGCTCGTGCGCTCCTCACGGGGAGAGCCCGGCCTCACGCGCCCCGTCGCTCCGGCGTCGGAGCGGCGGCGGGTTGTCGCACGCGCTTCTGCGCCCATCCCGCCCGGGGGGGTTGCTTCTCGCGTGTGACGGGGCTCGCGCCTCCACGGCGGCCACGAATCGCCGGCCCGCACGCCTCCCTCCCGCCCCGCCGGGGTCTCCCCCAGGTTCTGGGACGGGGTGGTGGGGGAGCGGCGGGCAAGGGCGAGGTTGGGCGCCTTGGGGCGTCCCGCGACCCGTGTCCCAGGTGGGCTGCGGGACAGGGGGTGGCGACCGTGCCGCGGCTCCTGCCGGCCGGCCGTGGGGCAGGCAGGGGATGGGCACGGCGACGCCCTTGCTCTCTTCCTCCCTCCTCCCAAATTAAAAAAAAAAAAAATGCTACAAATTAAACACACAAATATAGAATTCATAATAACAATGTTAATTTAATGGAATGATGATATTTTACTGAAATCAAAGCATGGATCAGATCTAGAATATAGTTCTACAAAACACTGTGATGAATCTTTTGAGATTTGTAATAAATTGATACTTTGTAATGACTCAAGTCTCCCATCAACTTTTTCCCTTCATGCTTTTGTTTACACAGTACCCCATGTTGCCATTTGGCCTTTACAGAGCCTGAAATCATTACCTATATCATAAAACTGTCCCTTTCATTTGTAGTAGACCACAAAAGAGTTACTAATTAGCACTAATCTGATTCAAAACACAACCACAAACCTGGCACTGACTTCCTTGAAAACATAAACACAAATCTGGGCTCTGAAATTGCAAGTTATAATACTATAATATATTATAATAAGATAGTCCTCCAGATGAACCAGGTTATGCTTATATTACTTATTAAGGTTCTAAAAAGTAGTACACACATGCATAGTCACAATTTCATAGATTTTTCTTAGAACCCTGAGAATATGTCCCCAGACGGTAGTTTGAGAAGGAAAGTTTTATACTATTATATGGAGATATACTTTCTTTCTAATCTGTGGTTTATTCTGAGCATACCCTCTCTCTTATTATTTTTTTTTTAAAGATTTTATTTTATTTATTCATTTATCCCCCCCCCCCCTTGCTGCTTGTGCTCGCTGGGTCAGCCAACCATGCCGTGCGGGCGGGCCTGCCCTCACCAGGAGGCCCCCGGGAACCGAACCCGGGGTCTCCCATATGGTAAACGGGAGCCCTACTGATTGAGCCACAGCCGCTTCCCAACACTCTCTCTTATTAATCTCCGTATTCTTCCTTCAGTGACTGCCATGGCTTTTGGAACATAGAGATGCTTCAAAATATTTGATAAATGCATAGATGAATGAATGAATGTCATATTCTGTTTTCTAATATAAAGGAGCAAGATGAAATCAAACCCATTTATAGGGTTCAGTTGCGTTTAATAACATCTTTTCTAATCATTTTATACTCCTAAACCAAATCAACAAGGTGTGTCATCAAGTAAGATGATAGAGACAAACTTAAAATGGGACTATGTAAGTGAGAGCCTTAGATTACAACCAGCTCCCCATGGAGTCTGGTCCCAGACAGTGCTTCTCCCAAGGAGCACTGTGACTCAGGGAGCTTCCTGATGTGGAAAGCCACAGTTGCTGACATACACATCTGCAGCAGCAGCAGCAGCATTCCAGCAGGGCTTCAGAGCTGGAACTGCACTGTCCTTAGCAACAACCTGAAAACAAGTTGCCCACTGGGTAAGCTTTTCACAGCTGGAAGTTGCTTTCACATATATTATGCTGCTATTATGTTTACACATTCAGATATTTCTAGACGCATCCAACTCATTAAAAATTCGGGCAGACTTTACAGCAATAACGTTGAACATTACTGAATTGAATTCCCCCATCTAAAGACATGAATTGACAGAATGGATAAAAAATATGAACCATCTATAAACTGTCTATAAAAGACTCACCTCAGATATAAGGACACAACCAAGTTGAAAGTGAAAGTTTGGAAAAAGATATTCCATGCAAATAATAACAGAAAACATCTGAAGTAGCGATACTAATATTGGACAAAATAGTTTTAAATGCAAAACTCTTATAAGGGATGAAGACGATCATTACATATTAATAAAAGGTGTAATTAACTAATAAGAAATAATTGTAATAAATATTTATGTACCTAACATGGGTGCACCAAGATACATGAAGCACACACTGGCAAAACTGAATGGAGAAATAGCTGTTTCTACAATAATACCTGGAGACTTCAATATACCACTGTCAGCATTGGATAGAACATCTGGACACAGGATAAATAAACAGAGCTTGAATAATATGATAAACGAACTACACCTAGAAGATATTTACAGAGCACTACACCCCCAAAACAGCTGGATATACATTCTTCCCAAACACTCATGGATCCTTCTCCAAGACAGACCATATGTTGGGTCACAGGACAGATCTCAGTAAATTTAAAAGGACTAAAATTTTACAAAACACTTTCTCTGATCATAATGGAATGAAGCTGGAAATAAATAGCAAAAAGAAAAAGGGGAAATTCATAAATATATGGAGATTAAACAACACATTCCTAAATAATCAGTGGGTCAAAGAAGAAAGTGCAAGAGAAATTAGTAAATATCTCAAGACAAATGAAAATGAGAGCACAACATATCAAAACCAATGGGACACTGCAAAGGTAGTGCTGAGAGGGATATTTATAGCCCTCAATGCTTCCATTAAAAAAGAAGAAAGAGCTAAAATCGAAGACTTAACTGCACACCTAAAGATATTAGAAAAAAGAACAGCAAATTAATCCCAAACCAAGCCAAAGAAAAGAAATAATAAAGATCAGAACAAAAATAAATGAAATTCAGAAAAAAAAAAGTAGAATCAATGAAACCAAAAATTGGCTACCAAACTTATTCTATGAAGCCAACATCACCAATACCAAAACCAGATAAAAATACTATGAAAAAAGGAAATTACAGACCAATTTCTATAATGAATATAAATGCAAAAATTCTCAACAAAATATTTGCAAACCAAATTCAATAGTACATTAAAAGAATTATACACCACAATCAAGTAGGTTTTATCTCTGATATGCAAGGGTGGTTCAATGCAAGAAAATCAATTAGTGTAAGAAACAGCATTAATAAATTGAAGAAGAAAGATCACATGATCTTCTCGATTGACACAGAAAAGGCATTTGACAAATTATAGCACCCTTTCTGGAGAAAAACACTCCAAAAGATAGGAATAGAGGAAAGCTTTCTCAATATGATGAAGGCTATATATGAAAAACTTGCAGCTAGCACTGTACTTAATAGTGAAGGCTTTCCCACTAGACTGAGAACAAGAAAAAGATGCCCATGGTCACTACTGTTATTCCATATTGTGCTAGAAGTTCTAGCTAGAGCAAATAAGCAAGATAAAGAAATAAAAGGCACCCAAGTAGGAAAGAAAGAAGTAAAACTTCCACTATTTGCTGATGATATGATTCTATATCTAGAAAATCCTGAAAAATCCACAAAAAATCTACTAGAACTGATAGAAGGATTCGGGAAAGTGGCAGGATACAAAATCAGTATGCAAAAATCAGTAGCATTTCTATATACTAATGGTGAGCAATCTGAAGCAGAATTCAGGAAAAAAAATTCCACTTATAATAGTGACAAAAAACCAAATATTTAGGAATAAACTTAACCAAGGACATAAAGGACCTGTGTTCAGAAAATTGCAAAACATTGCTGAAGGAAATCAAAGAATACCTAAATAAATGGAAGGACATTCCATGTTCATGAATTGGAAGATTAATTATTGTTAAGATGTCAGTTCTACCCAAATTGATTTACAGATTCAACACCATCCCAATAAAAATACTAAGAGCCTTTTTTTGCAGAAATGGAAAAGCCAATTATCAAATTTATTTGGAAAGGTAAGAGATCCAGAATAGTAAAAAATGTCTTAAAAAAGAAAAATGAGTTTGGAGGACTCTCTTCGTGACTTTAAAGCACATTACTTAGCTACAGTGGTAAAAATACTATGGTACTGGCATAAATATATACAGACTGGCCATTGAAACTGAATTGAGTACTCAGAAATAGACCCTCATATCTACAGTCAAGTGATTTTTGACAAGGTTGTCAAGCCCACCAAGCTGGGCCAGAGCAGTCTATTCAAGAAATAGTGCTGGGAGAACTGGATATCTATAGCCAAAAGAAAGAAAAAGGACCTTTGTCTCACACCTTATACAAAAATTAACTCAAAATAGATCAAGGACCTAAATATAGATGCTACAACCATAAACGTCCTAGTAGAAAATGTAAGGAAACATTTTCAAGATCTTGTGGTAGTCGGTAGTTTCTTAAACATTACACCCAAAGCAAAAGCAATGAAAGGAAAAATAGATAAATGGGACTTCTCAAAATTAAACACTTTTGTTCTTCAAAAGATTTGTCAAGAAGGTAAAAATGCACTGTACTCAATGGGAAAAAATATTTGGAAACCACATATCCAATAAGGGTTTGATACCAATGTTATATAAAGAGATCATAAAATTCAATGATAAAAAGATAAACAACCCAATTTAAAAATGAGCAAAAGACTTGAATAGACATTTCTCCCAAGAGGAAATAAAAATGGCCAAAATACACATGAAAAATGTTCAATATCACTAGCTATTAAGGAAATACAGATAAAAACTACAATGATATACCATTTCACACCTTATAGAATGGCGATTATAAAAAAAAAACAAAAACAGAAAACTACAAGTACTGGAGAGGATGTGGAGAAATAGGAACACTCCTTCCCTGTTGGTGAGAATGTAGAATGGTGCAGCCTCTGCAACAATTTGGCACTACCACAAAAAGCTCAAATTAGAACTACCGCATGACCCAGCAATTCTGTTATTGGGAATATGTTCAAAAGAACTCAAAGCAAGGATACGAACTTACACTTGCACACCGATGTTCATAGGAGCATTTATTCACAATTGCTAAAATATGGAACCAGCACAAGTGTCCATCAACCAATGAATGGATAAACAAAATGTGGTATATACATTCAATGGAATACTATTCAGCTGTATGAAGAAATGAAATCGGGATGTATATTACAACCCGGATGAACCTAGAGAATATTATGTTTTGTGAAGTAATCACACTCAAAAGGACAAATATATTGTCTCACTAATATGAATTAAATACGATGAGTAAACTTAGAGAGGTAAACTGTAAAGTATAAGTTACTAAGAATTAGAATGTTGGTTGAGAATGGGAACTGATGCTTAGTGTATGTAACATTATTAATAAGGTTAATTGCAAAAGTGTGGAAATGAATAGAGTTGATAATAACACATTATAGTGAGAATAACTAACACTGTGATTTATAAATGAGATTGTGGCTGAAAGGGGTAGTCTGTGGACATAAATATCAATGGAAAGGAAACTAGAGAAAAATCTATGGAATATATAAGATATTGATTTCAGTGGTAGATGAAGATTGTGGTTAATAGTATAAATATAAGAATGCTCTTCTTTCACAAAGTGCTAAGAATATGGTGATACATGGGAAAATTGCAACTAATGTAACTTACAGATAATAATATCGTAATATTATTATTGACAGATGATATTCTATCAATTCTAGGATATGACAATAGGGGGAATATAAGAGGGTGTATTAGTCAGCCAAGGGGTTCTGATGCAAAGTACCAGATCCCTGTTGACTTTTATAAAGGGTATTTATTTGAGGCAGAAGCTTAGAGTCACAAGGTCCTAAAAAGTCCAACTCAAGGTACCGTAAGAGGTACTTTCTTACCCAAAGACTTCAGCCACATGTTGAAGCAAGATAGCGGGTGATCTGCAAGGGTTCAGCCTTCCTCTTCTCTCTTACGGCTCCATGGGTCCAGGGTCTTCTTATCTCAGCTGTAGGCTGGCATAAGGCTTGTCTTTCTTCCCAAGGATCATTTCTTTCCAGGCTCAGCTGCTCTGTTCTCTTCACAAGATCAGTTGTAGACTATCAGGCCCATCTCTCTTCCTGGGGCCTCTGCAGTGTCTAGTGAGCTGTCTTTCTTCCTCTGCCATGTCTTTTTCTGTGTGAGTGTCCACCCACCAAGGGGGCAGGGACTCAACGCCCTACTGACATGACCGAATCAAAGCCCTAATCTTAATTTACTCAAGTAAATGTAACCTTTGAATTTAATACAATCAAAGGGCATCATGTCAGGAGGAACTGACCAGTTTACAAACATAATCAATATTTCTTTTTGGAGTTCATCAATATCAAACTGCCACAGGGGGTATGGGATTTTTCCTTTTAGAATAACGAAAATGTTCTAAAATTATCTGAGTTGATGACAGCACAACTCTGTGATGAAAATGAGAGCCACTGAATGACTCATTGAATGGATTGTACAAAAGATGGGGTTGTATAGCACAGGGAATCCAGTGGTGGAAGATGGCCTGTGGTTAACAGAACAATTATAAGAACATTCTCTCGTGAACTATAACAAATGTATAATTCTAATACAGGATGTTAATAATTGGATTGTTTGAGGGAAAATATACCAAATGTAAGATATGGGCTATAGTTAGCCATAATATTTTGACAATGCTTTTTCATAGCTTGTAACAAATATTTCACAACAATGCAAGGTAGTGGTGGGGGAGTGATGTATGCAACCTTTGTATTATGATATGTATATTTGTTTTGATTTTACAACTTTTACTTTACATGTATTATTTATTTATGTCCATGAATAAATGATATACTTTAATAAAATTTTATTTTAGAAATTGGGGCAGAGAATGGAAGAAGAAGAAACAAATCACCCACATGGTGATGATGCTTCCCAGGTAAGGGTCCCAGAGGTTCCCTGACTGAAGTTGGGTCAACTCTTCTGGAAATTACAAGCCCTATTTATCTTCAGTATGAGGATGGTACCAGACTGCCAAGTCTCTTTGGTACCCTTCACTATGTGCTAGTTCCTAATTCAGGGCTTTTGCTGATGCACTCTACCCACCCCCTTTCCCCTCCAACTTCTCCCTCACATATATTCACCTTGACTGGATTCTCCCAATTCAAGTTTCTTGCTTTCTTCTATGCTCATGGCCCACATCTTCCCAAAAAGTTTCTCTGATTGTCATCTATGACTTTCTAAATTTATTTCTTTGGTCTTCTTTACATAGAATCTTCCTGAGAAAGAACCTGGGGTCAAAGCCAAAGGTATGCTTTGAAATGAGAGAGGTCCTTGTGCAATTCTCAGCTGCAGCAATTATATTTTGTGGCTCTGAAAAAATGCCCTAAAATCACATTCTAGCAGAGTTGGTGTAGCTCAGTGGTTGAGCACCTGCTTTGCATGTACAAGGTCCCAAGTTCAATCCCCGGTACCTCCTAAAAAAATCACGTCCTATCTCCTTACCTAAAATTTTGGGGTAAAATCCCTCCTAGGATTGCTGTAAGGATTAAAAGAAGTAATAAATGTAAACTATGCAGCTCAGTATGTGTTACATAGTAGGTGTTAAATCAAGGCTGTCCTTAGCTTCGCTTATTTTGTTATTATATTCATCCAACTTTTAGAAGTGCATGGTAAATTACATTATTAAACTGCTCCCACCCACCACTCTTTTGGATTAACAGGTTTTTAACTGGAAAAGCATCTGTCTTATTATTGCATCACCAGTGCCCAGTTTCTGGGTCATAGTAGGTGCATAGTAAATATGTATTGAATGAATGAATGCAGGCATCCACGAATGTGCAGAAAGTGATTCAAGGATTTATGTCAGTGTTTAAACTACCAGCAATCACTGTATGTAGCTGAAATCTCCCTTAATGTCTGTTTCTTATATGTGGAGTGAGTTGCTACAACTGTGCATTGTGGGAACACAGGTTTAGGTCACAACAGAAACTTTCTCAAATGATCCCTTTATTACTTGCACAGAATAAAGTGTCCAGAAAGGGCAAATAATCTCCTTGTCACTTACCCAGCAAAAAGAGTCCAAAAGAGCAGGGGCCGTTCTCCTGAGGTGGCCAGAAACTGCTCTGGGTATGGATGGGTTAGATGGCAGCTCCATATGCCCTACTTTGTGCTAGAGAAGAGAGATCAATCTAGACTGTTTTAGTATGGTTTTCATCCACCTGATGGGGAGGGGGGCCTGCCACTGAGGATTCCTGTTCTCATAAGCATCTGCAGTAGCTGGTTCCTGGTTTTCAGGTTTAAGGTATGACCAGGCATTTTAATTCGACTTGACATATCCCCCAGACTGTGGAAAGGCGCACACAATAGAAAAGGAGATGGAAGGTGGCTGCCTAGTATGTATTTGTGACTTCCCCAGAGAAGAACATGGGAATAGGTGAGGTCTGGGCAATGATGATTTAAAAGATGTCTGTGATTTCCCTAGCACTATGCCATACCAGTGTCAATAAATTCTTTGCTAATTTTTCTCAGGTAATTAGTTTCACATACTATTGCTTTCTGGAAAATTTTCCCATCTTCGTCCATAGCACTACCGGGGATATTTAAAATATAAGAAACATACTCTTGCTGTGAAATGATATTAACATATTTAGTTAACAGAAAAGAATGTTAGCTCAGTGGTTGGTATATAAATCTGTGGACACCAACCTCGCCACCATGCTGTCAGTGTTCTAATTTTATGAGGGCTGGAGATGATTCAGCTTGGCTGAATACCTGGGAAGTCTTTCCATTTGGGCTCCCTCTATGCCTCCATAAGCTTTGTTGACTTTGACCCTGCCATTTCTCCAGGATTATTCTACGGTCTAGCCTTCTGCATCTCAAAGAATACATAGACGCCTGTGGCCAACCCAGCTGTCAGCCTGGCTCCCCAGCCTGAACCATGACGTTTTTTGGGCTGAACACTTTTCAATCTCCCCATGGGGGAGGTGAACTAATTTCCTTTCACTACAAGTCACCATTTTTTACTCACTCACACGTCGTTTTTGGATGTCCCTTGCTCTGGTCCTTTTCTATAAAGCAGAATGATTACTTCCAGACTTCTTTTTCAATCCACAAGCAGATCCTTGTGGCTCTGACAACAATATTGTTGTAACTTGTTTGCTCTATTTCCTGGTCACCAGCACATCACACCTCCAAGGCACTCGTGGTTTAAAACTACAAATTCATACTAGATTTTTCATATCCATGTGCCCTCAACCATCTAATCAATTAAATCCTTTTGATTCAATCTTGGAAATGTCTTTTTAGTTTCTTCTTCATATTGTTTTCAGAATTTTCTTTTTAAAGCAAGGGTGGTATCTCTCATTATTGTCCTCAAAATCTGTCAGGGACTCCCAAATTCCTTCAAAATAAACTCTGCACTTCTTAGCACAATATTCATAGTTCCATCTCAAATCAAATTTTCAGTTTCAAGTTCAAATATATCCTTATGTGAACATTAAACTCAAGCCTTAGCAGAGTCCTTGCTCCCCCAGACCTACCCCAAATACTTTTTTGCCTCACCATATCCGTACAGACTCTTTCTTCTGCCCAGATGGCCATCTTCTTCCCTTTGTTATCTGCCTGCTGGAATCCTTCCCTTCCTTCATGGCTCAGATTTGGTGCCCTGGCCCTGGTCTCTCTATTCAGATTATCATTTGCTTTTCTCTCCCAGAGTAGAATTCTTATAGAATTCTACTATAATGAACACATTTCGTTATGCCTCATATAATACAAATTATTTTCCCACCTGTCTTCTCCTAGAGTTCAACCTCCTTAAGGGCAAAGTTCATCTCTGCATCCTTATAGCACAAAGGAATTGATGGCTGGCCCATAGAATGAACACAATAAATGTTTATTATGTTTTATCAGAGAACATGTAAAATTTTCAACTCTATTTGACTATATAAAGGATTTTTTTACATGCACTAATGACAAATATGCTCAATCATGTGAACTGTTTGTCTAGTCTGAGAATTGGCAAAATGTTACTGCATGATCAAATGTTTTTTCAATAGCAAAAAGTACTCTTTTGTTCTCAACGGATTCAAAGCACTTGGAAATACAAGAATCTGTATATTTTCTGAATTAATAATATCCTGACACTCTATGGCAGTGCAGAAGTGGGATCTTTTATAGATCAATGGACTGTGAATGATTTAGTTAAGCTACTACTGTGCCCCAAAATAACAAATAGCAAATCCATTACGAAGCAGCATGCCCTGATTTCATAGTTTAAAATATTGTGAAAAAGGAATTTGGAACAAGAGAACTGAATTGGAATGAAAGAAAATGACAACATCTGAGTCATTTCACCATATGATTTTGAGAGGTAATACATTTAACATCACATACTTGAAGTAACAGAAATCGATTTTAAATTTGAGTCCCATATTTTAACCACAGGTGGAGATGTATACTAATTCCTATAAACTGAAACAAACAAACAAACAAATACAAAAATCAAACATGCATAAAATGTGGAGGTTTCTTCCTTATATACTTATTGATGGACTATATCAGGATATTCCTGTTTCATTTATTCTGGAAAATGCAGACCAGACTTTAACATTTGTCTTTAATAGGGAAACCCAATTGTGACATGACACATTTAAAGAAAATTGACTTATATTTTTAGGAAAAAAATCAGTCCGTAAGGCATTTGCATAAATTAACTCAGCATATAAAGAGCTTTGTCTTAATAACACCTAATATTTCCATAGCTTTCAAGTTGACAAAATTTCACATTTGTCATTACATTTGAACCTCAAAATAACCCTGAGAGAGTAGAGCAGGTGTAGCTTAGTGATTGAGTACCTCCTTCACATGTATGATGTCCCAGGTTCAATCCCCAGTACCTCCTAAAAACAAAACAAACAAACAAAAAACCCTGTGAGAAAGGGATATTATCTCCATTTTCCAAGAGATCATTTTGGATGAAAGAAAAAAATGACCTTTCTAAACTAATAACTGGTACTAGAAGCCAACTATTCTAACTCTAACTGCTTTATGATTTGTGTTCTGCTTTGCTCTACTACTTACTACCTATCTGGTTCTGTGTTAAACATTAGGAAATACTCAAAGATGGAGAAGAAGACACTTGCCCTTAAGTAGCTTGTAGGCAATTCAGTTGATAAAATGTATTCAGATTATTAGCATTTGTGACTATGTAAATGAGTAATTGTGAGTAGAAAAGGATAGGATTGGGAAGGGTATGGAGTAAATTATCCATTTAATTTTAATTGACTTTCTTAAATCTTCTTGACCTCCATGCATCCAGTATTGGATGAATGGAGTAATGATTTGGCTCTTCCACAAATAAAGCAGGATGAATCAAAATGGGCCTGGCCAAAAATAAAATTCATATTGAAATTATTGAATGATGGCCACAGATTTATCTTAACCCTGTTTCTTATCTACCTCTGACTTATATTCCCTAGCTGGCCCTTCCCTATGACTCACTCTACTCTTGGCTTATTACTGAGCCTCACTTCAACACTAGTTATCAGCCCACCCCTTATCTCATTCCATCCCTAACTCCCTAACCATTTAGGTGAGGAACTGGCAATAAGGGAGTTTGAATATGTGCATTCAATATATTATTTGATAGTTTTTTAAGGAAGTTAAACAAAAACAGACTTGTAAGAATGTATCTACATAAAAATTTTTATGGCAAAGTGATTGTAAAAAATATTCTGGACATCAGCTTGGCTGCACCAAAATTGTTACCTAAAGAAATATATTATTTATTGCTGTGTAACAAATTACCCCCAATCTTAGCAATTCAAAAACAACAGATATTTATTATCCCACAGTTCCTGTGGGTGAGGAATTTGAGAACTGCTTAGATGAATGGCTCAACCTTAGGGTTTCTTATGAATTTGCAGTCCTCGGGCTGCAGACATCTGAAAGTTTGATTGGAGCTGGAGGATTCGCTTCCAAGATGGATCACTCTTATGGCTATTGGAAGGAAGCCTCATTTCCTTGCTGGCTGCTGGCTGCTGGCAGGAGGCCTCAGTCCCTCACCATTAGACCTCTCCGCAGAGACTCTTGAGTGTCCTCACAGCATGGCAGCTGGTTCTCCCCAGAACAAGTGGTCTAAAAAGACAGTGAAAGCAAGGCAGAAGTCACAATGTATTTTATAACCTAGCCTCCGAAGTAACAACTTCTTCCACATTCTATCATTCACTCAGAACAATGCTGATATAATATGGGAGGTTATTGCATACTTCTGTCGTAACCAGGAAAGACGATCATTGGGGTCTCCCCCTTCAAGATGGCTCCCTTTTCTGTTTGTTTTTTGTTTTTGCTTGTTGTTTATGCTCATTGTCTGCTCATTTTTTGCTCGTTGTCTGCTCATTGTCTGTTTTTTCTTTAGGAGGCACTGGAACTGAACCCAGGACCTCCCATGTGGGAGGCAGGCACTCAGCTGCTTAAGCTACATCCGCTCCCCATTGGGACCTTTTGAAGACTGGTTCTCATAAGGGGTCATGCATTCTCAGAAGTAGAGCAACAATGGACTTGACCTTTGGGACCTTAACACTCTTGTATTAGGAAGTCTTGAGTGAGCAGGAGTGGTAAAGCCTCTTTTAGAACATTTAAAAGCCTTCTCTTTCAGTCTGATATTGAATTCTTCAATGAGCTTTGCAGCAGATCAGGGCTCTTGGGTCAAATCACATCTGCAGCCTCTTTTTGTATGGCTGGTGAACTAAGAGTGTTTCTTTGTGTGTTTTCTGTTGTTGTTTGTTTTGTTTTGTTTTATATTTCTAAAAGGCGGTGAAATAAGTAAGTTCATAAAGAAGCAATTGAACCAATGAATGAATGGAATAAGAACATGTGACAGGGACCTCATGTGGTCTGCAAAACCTAAAATATTTACTATCTGGCCTTTCCAAGAAATCATTTCCAGACCCTGCTCTAGATCATCAAAATACATATGTATTTTGAAATATGTAAACATATAAAATAGCAAATAAGTGTAGGAGTTAAAACTACTACATTGTCTTATAAGAGATATAGACATAGATCAAGAGGCATATTTCTCCCCACCTATAACACTAGATGATCATGGGTTCCTAGAACCTTCATTTCTACACTTAAAGTAATTATAACTAAAATTAAATAGCTTGAAATCTCGTCATTCTGGCATAGCCCAAGGCACAGAACATTAATCTCAGCTGCACAACAGGTCTCCATAATGAAATATGTTCCAGAAACATCACATACTATGTCCTGTTTTTGGAGCTGCAGAATTTATTGGAATAATAAATACTCAGAGAATTCCTTCAATAATCCATTTTAAACTTCTTAATTAAGCATTCTCAAACCCACTTTTTATCATGAACCACTTTTATTTATGTGCTAACATCTACTAATATGCCATGATGAATACATTTTCCGCTTTCCTGCTTTAGGGTACTTTAATAGGCTCAAGTTCAAATCCTGCTCCTCCTGGTATAGATATGGTGGTCTTTTCCTGTCATCATTGTAAATAAATGGGAGACCCCTTTGGGCTTGCAGGGGCCCTGGCAGTATTGTCCATTTTTACAGGGGAGCTAGATATGGGCTCCCCTGTGAATATGGACAATATTCCATATTCCAATGGTTGGCTCTTGAGAGCACTAAGTCTCTCTCTATATATTTTTAATTAATTTATTTTTTATTGTGTGTAAAAATCAAAATTTTCACAATACATACCAATATTTGTAAAATGATATATAAATATATATGCATATATGTGCATTTGCTTACAAAAATGTTATTTATATATATATATATATAAATATATTTTAAGAGGTGGTCTACAATGTGCACTAAGTCTATATTGAATGAAGTTCCTACTCATGTGCGTAATGGATGGTTGACTGGCACAACTCTTAAAGACAAGCTAGTAAGTTGGTCAAACCTCCCATTCAACTTGGACCCTGGACACTTGAGTAATATTCCTTCACTGTATTCTCTTGTTCCATTAGCACTCTATTCCCCATTTCCAGACCACTGTACCATGCATGGAACCCAGGTATCTACATTATAACAAAATACCAATTGATTCAGAAGCAGTCTGATTAAGGAGCAGCATGTGAAAACATATTTTTCAACAAACTTCCTCATAAGAATGCCAACATTTGCTAATTCATGGCACAAAATTCAGTCCTCAGCCTTTTGTTTTTTATTCCAAAACACATATTGATGTCACTTACATGTATGACACATTCTCCTTTCCTAATAAAGAAAACATTTTTGATTGCAAGTGTATAAGTGGGCTGATATTTCAGGAATAATCCTGAATCTACTCTAACACGTATAAAAACTGAAACAAAATGGTTCTCCAAACATCGATGCTTCTTCTACAACTGGTGCTTTTAATTGTATGCTGGGGAAGGCCCAGGAGAGCTGATTGTGTGCAAATCTTCCCAACTACACTTCCAGTGACTTCACATTGGTAGCTTGAAATTGGCCATGGTGGGAGAATCAACCCCAATGAAATAGACAAATCCTACAAATCAGGGCATTGCACACACACACCCCACCTGGAAAATGGGTTCTTTAACATTTATCAGCACACCACTGCTTGAGATGCACATCAGAACTACTTGTGATACAGTGATGTGTTCTGACACTATGACACTGAACCTGAGAATGGTTGCCTCACATTTTGCCATTGTTTTGTTTTGTTTTTGAGTTGAGTGCTATTGTAGTTCAAGAATCACACAGACCTCAGTTCAAATTCTGATGTTTTCATTTCCCAGCTTTGTGATATTTTGTACATTATCCTGAGATTCAGTTTCACAATGGAAAACGCACATAAGAACATGAATTTCTAGCATGGCATTGGATGTATTGTGGATAACTTTGTAAATCTTGGTACATAGTACCTGGCACACAGTAAGCACTAAATCCGGGGTAGCTACTCTTACTATTGTCATCTCTATTGTAGTAGCCATGATCTCAGCTCAAGCCTAAGCTGGGATCCAGTATATGGGTCTCTGCTGAGATACTCTCATTGATTCCCTCACCTTTCCATAGCAGGTCACACTGTGTCCTCCGCATTCTGACTGCAGGGTGTCTCTAAGAATGCTGGTTCTGAGTGCTCCCTGGACATGAAGAATGAAGGGCAAAAGGTAGGAATAAAAGTAATTTCATGCAGAACTGTGTGTGGGAGAGTGTGGTCTACAATGTGAACTATGGTCCATGCTTAGTGGCAAAGCCCCAGGATGCGTTTATCAATTACAATGAATGTGCCACACTAATGAAAGATGTTTATGTGGGAGGGTATGGGAGGTGTGGGGAGTGGGGCATATGGGAATCCCTATATTTTTTGTGTAGTCTTTATGTAATCTAAGTATCTTAAAAAATTTTTTTTAAGTTATTAAAAAAAAGAAAAATAAAAGTAATTTCAGGTTCCTAAACTCCATGGATTGATAACTACTTCCAAATACTTCTCCTGCCTCCCCACCCCACACATATGCACAAATACACACACTAGTTCTTACAATAGAAAGAACCCAGAGAGATGACAGATAGGGGCCTTCAAATATGCTGAAGAGGCATATTTCAAACATCTTGAAGGTTCTGGGGAAGGTTTGGAATTACATATTTGAGATTATCAAACATCTTCAAGGAGCTAGTTAATCACTTCTGTAAGTGACAGTCATGGAGTCTTGATCTGACCAAGGTCTTGATCTGACCTTGGGGACTTTCACAATCCAGGACAGAGTTCTATTTTTTGTTAGTAGTTAGTTTGTTTTTTAACCATAGGCTGTATCTTTGACCCACCTTCCCTAACTGACCTACAGGTATTTGCTGTTAGTCCTAACAAGAATTAATACTCTTCCATTTAGCAGTCATTTAATAAGTGACTGTGTGCATTTTAACTCCAATATACTTTTCTGAAATTGCAAAGAAATTATTTCAGTCTCTCAGGGGATTTCTTTTAAGTTTAATTGTTATTTTTCAGTCTGGCCATGCTGCTATTTATTTTTTTGTAACTCTACAAACACAGGTGTGTATTTGCTGATATTCTGCTTATCTGAATGAATTAATAGGAATCGTTTCCAAAATAGTACAATTTTGCAAGCTCTTGGACCCAAGATTTGGGTCTTTGTCACCTTTCTGTGCCCTCAAACCTGAGAAAAGCACCTTATACAAGAAGGTGTTCAGTAAATGTTTGTGCCATTGAATCACTTTTTAGACCTCTGTTGCCCTCAATGAAGATGCTCACTTTATACTGAAACACATCTTCCAAGGTGCTAAATGCATTGTCATCACTTGAAGCACAGTGAAACTTCCTGGTAAGTTCTTGAGTATTTCACACTTTCAATATATGGTAAATATTATTCCTTGTTTTCAGTACTTATCTGGATCCTCATACTTGCATACCCCTGCAATAGACAGGAAAGCTTACAGGCTCTTACTTGACACTGATGCCAGTCCTGAGCATGAAGTATGTTACAAAGACTTGCTTTAAAAAAGAGTGGCTTAGTGTCCATGATCATTCTTGCTGATGTCTTAATTCTGTAGCCAGAATCTACCTGGGTTAAATGACCTGCAATGCATATTCTCTCTGGATCCCTGTTGAATAAGTTACTTTGGGCATGGGCTCCTTCCTTCCTTCCTTCCTTCCTTCTTTCCTTCCTTCCTTCCTTCCTTCCTTCCTTCCACCCTTCCATCCTTCCATCTTCCTTCCTTCCTTCCTTCCACAGACTACTTCAGAAAACTTATATGTACCCAAGCCTTTCGTAAAGCACTGGGATTTAGTGATCCCTAACATAACATTGCCATACTTAAGGAACAATCAGTGTAGAAGAAAAACATGTAAAACAAAACAAAACAATTAGCTGTAGTGTAAGATTTTACAACTAATTAAAGTGCTTTCACATGCAGGTATTGATAAGTAGAGCAAGCATCAATGTTATTATAGTTTTGCAAACAAGACAACTCAGCATCAGAGAAGTTATGTAACCTGCCAAGTTATCCTAGTAAGTAAGGGGTAGAACTAGGATATAACATAGTGTCTATATGATTTTATAGAGTTCATATCCTTTCCACTCTACTCTACTGTCTTTCTAAACTCCTGTTACAAAACTACTGAATTTAGGTCCTGCTTCCTATCACCTGCCATTTTTTTTTTGCAAGAGTGGTTCTAGTTCCAGTGCCCTTTAGGTCCACAGTCTGATTTTCTGAACCCATCAGAATATGACTGGTTATCTAATTTATATTCAATTTTTACCAATTTTGCTCTACTTATTTTAATCCTCCTTTGTTACAGATTAGACCTTGGAACACAGATATTTACTACTTACACATATCCATATGCTCCTCCATATTTCTCAGCTCCATTGCAGGTGGGCAGGGCCAGTTAGTTCTAGACTATGGGCTTCAGTAGAAATGATGTGTGTTCATTTTCTTTGTCTCTGAACTCTTATGGTTTAAAAATAATAGTTTTAAAAAGAAAAGTTCTTTTACAATACTTGCTTTGTCCAGATTAAATAAGGCTAGCCAAATTATTGGCCTGTCTTCACATTTCCCATGAAAAAGCCAATAAAGTTTTCTTTTACTCTAAAAAACAATTAAACACTTTGGTTTTTCAAAAGACTTTGTCAAGAAAGTAAAAAGGCAGCCTAATCAATGGGAGAAAATATTTGGAAAGCACATATCTGATAAGGGTTTGATATCCACGTTACATAAAGAGATCACGCAACTTAATTGTAAAATGACCAAGTAATCCAAATAAAAAATAGGCAAAAGATTTGAATAGACGTTTCTCCAAAGAGAAAATACAAATGGCCAAATGTACATAAAAATGCTCAACATCACTAGCTATTAGGGAAATGCAGAACAAAACTACAATGAGATACCATTTCGCACCTTATACAATGACCATTATTATAAAAAGAAGAAATTACCTGTGCTAGAAAGGATGTGGAGAAACAAGAACACTCCATTACTGTTGGTGGGAGTATAGAATGGTGCGCCTTCTGTAGAAAACAGCTTGGTAGTACCTCAAGAGGCAGAATATAGAACTGCCATATGATCTAGCAATACCTTTAATAGGAATATATTCAGAAGAGCTGAAAACAAGGACACAAAGTGACATTTGCACATCGATGTTCATAGCAACATTACTCACAATGGCTAAAATATGGAAAACGCCCAAGCGTCCATCAAACCATGAACTGATAACAAAATGTGGTATAAACACACAACGGAATACCATTTAGCTGTAAGAAGAAATGAAACCAGGATGCATATGACAACATGGATGAACCTAGAGAATATTATGTTTTGTGAAATAAGTCAGAACAAAAGGGCAAATATTGTATGGTCTCACTAATATGAACTAAATACAATGAGTAAACTTAACAGAGGTAAAATCTAGAATATAGGTTACTAAGAAATAGAATGTGGATTGAGAATGGGAGCTGATACTTACCATATGCAGCATTATTAATAAGGTTAATTGTAAAAGTGTGTAAATGAATAGCGTTGAGAATAACACATTATAGTGAGTATAACTAACCCTGCTGATTTATAAATGAGATTGTGGCTGAAAGGGGTATTCCGTGGAAGTAAATGTTAATTGAAAGGAAGCCAGAAAATAATCTAGGAAATGTACAACACTGATTTTGGTGGTAGATGAAAAGTGTGGTAATAGTATAAATATAAGAATGCTCTTCTTTTACAAAGTGATATGAATATTGTGATACAGAGGAAAATTACAACTAATGTAACTTATGGATGATAGTTAACAGTAATATTGTAATATTTTGCAATAATGGCTAGAAGATATTTTTTCAATTTTATGGGACAACAGTAAGGAGGTATAAGGGAGTATGGAATTTTTCCTTTTGGAGTAATGAAAACGTTCTAAAATTGACTGAGGTGACGACAGCAGAACTCTGTGATGAAAATGAGAGCCACTGAAATAATTTCTTTGCAATTTGAAAGGATTGTACAAACCATTGGACTGTATAATACAGGGAATCCTGTTCTGGAAGAAGGACTGTGGTTAACAGGACAGATATGAGAACATTTTCTCCTGAATGATAGCAAATATATAATACTAATACAGGGTGTTAATTATTGGATGGGTTGGCGGGGGGTGGGGAAATACACCAAATGTAAGATATGGGCTATAGTGAGTAATAATACTTCAACGATGCTCTTTCATAGTTTGTAACAAATGTTTCACAACAATGCAAGGTGTTTGTGGTGGGGAGATGTATGGAAACCTTGTTTGATGATATGCATGTTTGTTTTGTAAATTCACCACTTTTACTATACACTTATTTTTTATGTTGCTCTTATGTGAATGATGTACTTCAATAAAATTTTATTTTAAAATGGAAAAAAAGAAAAACCATCACTGCAAGCTCCCACTACACTTTCTCTTTCCCTGCTCTGGAGACCTCAAAGCTATATGTTGAGATGATAACGTCACCAGATCACATCTGCCTGGATCACTGAGACACTGGATGTGGAACATGTGCCCTAAGAGAGTTACTTTATCTGCACTGGAATTTGGGAGAACAAGAAATGTACCACCTCTGTGTTAAGCCCCTAAGATCTTTTGATTAATTTGTTACAACACATCCTTAATAATACAGCCCAGTCACATAGGAATCCTATTGCTTTCCTTGTTTTCCCTTGAATCACTTAGCCACAGGCTTTCTGAGGTTACCCACTTCACTTGCAGAGAGAACACTCATATGCCTTCCCTGAAGACAGTGACCTTCTGACCATATATTTTCACTCTTTACTTCTGCAATAGCCATCAGACCACTGATTTCTTTGGACTCCCTCTCCCAGCCCTACCTTGCTTGCCTGCCCCCCAAGTTCCAGGTCTGGGGGTAGTGCACATCCCTAATACCTGGATGCTCTGTATCCTGACTCCTGCACCACAGCAGAGCTCCAATTTGCCTTTTAAATCAAGTAAAAACTCCCCTGGAAAAAGAAGGCTTCAAAAAGAATATTCCCAGTTGTTAATTTAGTAAGAGGGAAGTTATGTTAGCTCATTGAAATTTAATTGCTAATGGGTTATAAGATCTTAGGAACTAAAGGCCCAGCATCTGTCTCTTTTTAGTGTCTCAATTATCACCACAATAATTTAATGGCATCCTGTTGAAGAAGCATCGTTGACATGCTAATGAATGGCACCCTGCTCAATTCCATGAACTTCACATTCCTTAGGTGATAATTTTTAAGCCAGGCATTTTAGATTTCCATCATCACTTGGCCACACCGACTGATTTAAAAGTTGACCAAAATGATATACTATTTAAAAACAGAAAAAAAGAAAAAAACATTTGCTTAATACTAAATTGCAAATGCCTTAAACTGTAGTGACTTTCAATTTTATAAATATGCTTCAAAATTAAAACAAGCCATGAGAATATATCTACTTTATTATCCAATTTGGTCATGGTCCTTTTATATTTAAGTTCAACTCTTTGGTGTTTCATGGGCATTTAATGGGGCATTTAATGATTGGCCCCATCTGTAATATTTTTGCTTTTCTAATTTATTGTCTATTTTCTTTATACTGAATTTTTTATATTCTCAAATTATATATTTTGTTTTTATTTGTTTTATTGAATTTTTCCATATGCAATTACACTACTACTCTGACTTTGAATTGAACATTGAATAGCAACCACCTACATTTAATTTCTAGCCATCTTACATCCTTTTTAGAAAGAAGGGAAACCTAAATAAATAAATATATAAATATATTTAATTTTCACTTCGTTAATTCCAATAACATAGAAGCTGTTACAATTTAAATTAAGATTTGTAACTGGCTTTAGCATACACAGAAGTAATCATTTCAAGGTTTTACGTGATATAGTCGATAAGTACTTTTTAAAAGTGGGGAAATGATTTGCTTAGAAGACACTATGACAACATTTTTTTAAAGCAAACACATACCTAAGTTGCCATTGGAATTAATTTTGCATGGGTTTAACAAGTCTTTGCAAAATAGAGATTTGTGTGATCAATAGAGAAGAGAGCAAGAGAGAACAAGCCACAAACTCTGTGGGAGTTATCTGAAAATTAGGAAACATTTCTTGATGGTGAGGTTCATTCAGTGCTAGCATACGCTGAAAGAGGTTTGGGAATTTCCTGCCCTGCAGTCCTTGAGAAAGAAGATAAATATTATTTTGTCTGGAAATATTTCCAAAACCTCCTGTCTGAACTTGGCCAATTAGCTGATTAGACATCTCCTTGTGATTGGGTGCAATTGCTAAAATGGTAGACAAGAGAGAATTGCTATCATTTGGGAGGATTCAACTGCAGTCAGGGAGCCCCGTCTTAACTATGCAAGGAACATGTTTCACCTTCATACAGGGCCCAAAGCCTGTGTATCCTGGCAACTTAGACTGGTGATGTAAGGAATAGGCATCTTATTATCTGGAGTGCTTCCAATCTGAAGAAAACCAATTTCTTCTGGCTCTGCTAAGGCATTGTAAAGTAAGAGTCAGGCTTTTGATGAGTCTAGTCATCTAGAGAGCTTTGGAGACCACACGAAAACCCTCAAGCTTCTTCTCCTCCATGGGTGATAGAAACTGGAGGTGGAAGAAAAAGGGTAAAGTTGGATGTGTTTACAGCTGGCCCTCCTACAACCCACAGATCACCATGTCAGTGTTGAATATCATATTGCAGCCCATGAAGCTGTGCCAAAGATACCTCTATGGACCTAGAGGTAGGAGGCATGTGCACCCCCTAAGAATGCTACCCAAATTGTAGAGAAAACTTCCAACCTCATATTTCCCCTTTCCTAGAAGAAAAAAAAATCTAATTCATTCTACCCAGGGCAGGAGAAAAAGGACAATTTCTGTTTCAACAGAGGAATTGAGTGGGGCATGTCGAAAATGTTATATGCAAAGTAATTTATACTGGAATACAAAATAAATCATAGAGTCAGTGAAAGCAGTTTTCAGTGAAATCGACTTTGCCAAAAAAGCATATTTTGTACAGATAAAAAAATTAAGTACAAAGAATTATATACGTAACTAACCTTACATGACATTTATACATATGATTTGGGATCATCAGACATGGAAGTTAGAAGCAAGTGATTATTTCATTCAAGTAAACAAATTTTTAACACCTACCATGATCAAGGAAATGGACTACATGCTGTGAGGGTGACAGAGGCAAGGTTTCTATTCTTAAGGGATTTAAAATTTGGTAGAGAAAAGGGAAGGACTGACATTTGTCGAAACTTGACTGTGCCACATATTCTGCTAGGCACCTTCATGAATTACCTAATTTCATCCTTGCAATTAAATAAAATTTTCCTTGTTACATACACAAGGAAACTGAGACTCAGAGAGATTAAATGACTTGGCCAAAGTCACACTTTCAGGACTTAATCCGGCCAAGGCAGTATGCAGATAATTGTACCACAAGGAATAATGTGACTGATGCATTGGGAAAACAAGTAAAATGTATTTTGATGAACTCCATCCCCTTTAACACAATTATTCAGTCCAGTGACCCAGACCTTAGTCTACCAACATGTGGCATTTTCCTGGCCTTTGTTTCTGGTACTTAAACTGCTCCGAATTTCCACCTCAAAAAATCTTGTCCCTCCAGTCTTCCCAATCTCATTAAATGACAATGCCATCCTTCCAGCTAACTGATTGGACCTAGATGCTTAGAATCATTCCAGACTCTTCTCTTTTGCACCCCATATTCAGTCAATTAACAGATTGTGTCTGTTATGCCCACAAAAAACATTTAAAAGTTGTTCTTCTCACCTACTGCCATCACTTTGTTCCAAGAAACCATCATCTCACATCTTTTTTCTCTATTATTTTATTAGTCTGCTAATGGATCTCTCTGCTTCTGCCCTTGTCCCCTTTCAGTCTCTTGTCAACACTGCTGCAAGAGTGGCCCTATTAAAACATGCCATATCGTTTCTATTCTCTGCTCAAAACATTCCATCAGCTCTCCATTTCATTCAGAGTCAAATACAAAATTCTTGGATTGGCCTCCAAGGCCCCTATCATCTGATCCCCAACTCCTACCTCTATGATTTCATTTCCTATCACTTCTCTTTCACTCATTCAGTTCCAGCCACCCAGGTCACCTTATATACTGATTAAACCAAACATGTACATACCTCATGGCCTCAGGTTCTATCTCCCAGGAACATTCCACTCCCAAATATTTTCATGGTTTATAGTTCATACCTGCATGAAATACAAATGGGCACAGTCTTTAAGGAAGGTAATATGCATGAGATGCCTTAAGATATTCATATTATCTGGAACACCAAGTTTTCTTCTGAAAGTTCCCAAATAATCTACGAAGTGCAAAGATTTATAGATAGAGATATATAAGTAGTAGAATATATTGTGAATACCATCAAATATAGGAAAATTATAAATGCCAATATTAGGTGTTTATTTAAATAATTATGCCACTTTGATTCCATTAACTACTTTTTTTTTTTATTTAGTTATTTTATAACTTTATAGTTTTCTCTTGAATTTGGAAACTTTTACGAGTATTTATTTTATTTTTTTTTATTATGGGTAAAAATCAAAATTCTCACAATACATACAAACATTTGCAAGATGCTATATAAATATATACACATATATGTGTATTTGCTTACAAAAATGTTATATATATATACACATATATTTTAAGAGGTGCTTAGATTACCCAAAATATTACATGGAACCCACTGGGATTCCCATGTTGCCCACCTCCCACACTTCCCACCACATCCCACACAAATATCTCCCACAGTGTGGCCCACCACCCTCAATGAACTTACACATCCTGGAGCCTTGCCACCAACCATAGACCACAGTTCACACTGTAGACCACACTCTCTCCCACTCAGTTCTGAGTGGTGTGTGCTGATTTAAAATGGACTACATCCGTTGCCACAACAGTACTCAGGATAACCTCCAACTCCCAAAGAAGCCCCTGTATTTCCACTGCTCATCCCCTCCCTACCCCAAAAGTGTCAAGTGGCCACTGGCTCCACCTCATTGTTATAATTTCTTACATTGCTAGAATCACCATATGTGAACAAGAGAATACCATCAAGTCCGCTCTAGTCCATAGTTCTTCCCCCAATCCTGAGGGGACTGGGATGGTGATGTCCACTCCAAGTGAGAGAGGGCTTATATCCCATGGATATGGTGGGTGGGATGATCCTGCCTGCAGATGCAGGCCCGCTCCATTCCCTGGGATGGCTATTGCCCATCGCTGTCTCCTCACCAGGTGACTTGGATGAGTCCATTGAGCTGTAGGGTAGGAGTTGCAGCTCCACCTAGATTTCATGCACACCTGGCACATAGGTAAGCGGGAGGCTCCAGTCTCTGGAAGTATACCTAAAAACTCCAGCATCACATATAGGTTTGAATAGAAGGGACTGGTGAACCATGTGCAGGGAGGACTTATTTGAGTCTAATTCTGTCACTCTCAGGAGCACAGATTCCAAAATAGAACCCACTGATAAGGCATCAGTCTCTGGGGCTATCCCCCCTTATATAGGACCAGGGTGTCTCCGGAGCTCTCAGGAACCCCACTGAGTGGGGTGATAGGCACTTAGATGTTCTATGAGCTCCTACTGAGGTGTGCGTAAGAGTTACCTCTGGGATGACCTCCCGACTCTCTTTGAAGTCTCTTAGCCACTTGAACTCATTTGTCTTTACCATTTCCCCCTTTTATTCAAGGTCTT